>BLBF01000002.1:62535637-62563795 GCA_015471245.1 Laticauda colubrina | reverse complement strand
ATAGATAGATAGATAGATAGATAGATAGATAGATAGATAGATAGATATAATCTTAAATAAAAGGCTATTCAAGTTTGTAATCAATGCACATTTAGAAAAATGAGATTAAAATGGTTTGATTTAAAAATTGAACAGCAGTTTTGTTGACACAGACACACTTTAAAAGGAATTTGCTTGATATGTAGTTATTTTTAATTTTTAAAGTAAAATTTGAATTGTTTCTTGAAAATTGATTTTAATGGGATATATTCATTTTATGTTACCCATGTTTGTCTAAAAGGATAAAATTCAAGAAGCAGGAAAACTTGAAACAAATCCATCAGCTAAGGCAGCTCTGAATAGCATTAGTATCTAAAACTCCTGTAAAATAACCAGATGTTAAGGGCCTTCCATAAGGAGCATTTCAACCACCAAAACCAAGAAGAAGGTCCGTTGTTGTGGCCCATCTTCTTTGTTTCATATGGAATGCGATGCCCAGCATACTGTAACCTCCATAAAAGAATGTACAGTACAGACAAACTCCTGTTGAAAGAGGAATGGAATCATATAGCACTTTTGAGTCCAAAAATAAGATGACAGCCAGTATAATGACTGTAGCATTGGTATTAAAACAATATTTCCCATTGCAAGGCCACTGTGATTAAGATCAGTGGCTGCCAACCATGACCCACTGGTAGGCCGTGAGAAAATGTTGATGGGCCGCAATCTCATCCCCAGAGCACCCCCACCAAAGCAATTAATCCAGGCTGCACAGAAACACAAGGCTGCGCTGCCCACATGACCTGCGGAAACTCCCCGCCCAATCACTCCTTACCTTACAAACTTGCCTGCTAAATTGTTATTTTTCCAACCATCATCTGTTCTGCTGTGCCGGGAGATTTAGATTAGCTAAGAAGCAGGAAATGGTTGGATTTCTTGCTTTCTAGCTAGCCTTTAGATCTTTGGCTCCTTAGGACTGAAGGTTCTATTGTTGCAGATTCACAGCAAGCAAATTTGAGAGACTGAGCTAGCTGATGGCAGATAGATAGATCACTGAATGATACTGTGAGCAACTCAATCTGCCTGCCTGCTTTGCCTGCTTTTGGGTAAAAGTCGCTCTTTTTTATAAAAAATTCAATATTTACATACTTGGTGTGTTGTGAGTTAATTTTGTGAGTTTGCTTGCAAGCAAATTTTATGTGACAGACTGAGCTAGCCAATGGCAGATAGATTTCTGAATGAATCTGTGATTTTGTGAGCAACTGAATCTTCCTGCCTGGCCTGATTTTGGGTAAAAGTTGCTTTTTGATTTAAAATATTCAATATTTATATATTTATAATATTTACATACAAGCCATGCCCAGTCACTCACATGATCACAAAGCCATGCCCACAGAACCAGTTAGTGGTCCCTGGGATTTAAAATTACGAGTTTGGTGGTCCCTGAGGTCCAAAAGGTTGGCAACCCCTGATTTAGATCAACTGAAGCTTCTGAATCATCTTCAAAGGCACCTCCGTGTATCATTACTCGCTATGATTTAGACTAAAGGTGCTGAGCACATAAATCACTGATGTTTCATGTTCCAAAAAGTTCCACAAGTGCTACAAGTTGAAGCTGGATAGAGGCTGCCTAGCCCCAGCCTGTCTCCTGTTACAATAGGAATTGTGAGTCTAAGAGGGCTCTGCCAAATTTTAGAGTTATCTTTAGGGAAGTATAACTTTGTCCAGAATCAAAGTTGTAACAGAGGTAGAGCCAGATCCAACACCAAATACAGACACTTCATCTTGCAGGGATTTAACATGACCTTACTTTGACGCATACAAGCCCTCACAGCCTTCTAGCACCAAGCTCAGACTTCCATGAAATTCCAGTCTAGCCTCAGGTGGTAAGGTACATAATTTAATACAGTCTGCCTTCTGATAATACCATGCTCCAAACAAAGGATGACGTCTCCCAGTATTTTAATGTAGATACTAAATAGCACAGACAGACGGTAGATCCCTGTGGTATCTTATAATGGGAGAACCATGGGCTGGACAATTACTTTTCCACATTCACCACCTGAGTCATTGACTGATATGGCCAGCTATAGTAATTAATTAATTAATGCAGGTTGTCCTTGACTTACAAGTTCATTTAGAGACCATTCAAAGTTACAAAAAAAAGCGACATTTTTCACATTTAGGACCATTGTAGCATCCCCATGGTCACATGATCAAAATTTTGGGCTTAAGTGTGGTCGTAACTCAAGGACTATCTGTAAACTGGAATCTTAACCTTATAAAAATAGATTAAGTAGGATTCAGGCTGCCTGGAAGCTAGCCTTCTCTGGAATGAGGTTCTTCCAGACAGCCAAATGGTCTCTGCTCTGCTGTTTAAAAGGGCCTTTGGCACAGGGACAATATAGCTACTCACCAGGTTCTCATCTAGTTTATTGTTCCTTCAGTCTTTTATTCATTTTTACTTGTTATTAATTGAATGTCTTTGTTTAGTTTTTATAAGTCACCCAAAGTTGTTGGGAATGGGCAGTATACAAATTTGATAAATAAATGCAGTAGGCATCCATTGCAGGAAGATCTAAATACTGAAAATGCCAAATAGCAATTGAAATTTCAGAGCTTAACTATTCAAAATTATTATTGGAAATGAAGGATCACAAGCAGGTGGTCCTGAATATATCTAGCAGTATCAGAAGAATTAAGACTTATCAGGTCAAAATCAGTACTTAATAAACTGATTAGTAACTATGGCAGAGACAAAGCATCTATGTCATATGCTCGCTTGCACCCAGTGACAGTTAACAAGCAAGCCATTGCAGTTTGTGCCAACCTTCTGAATGGTCTTTAACTGTCACATGACATTGTGCCCTGTGAATGTTGCAAGATTCTCCTACTTCAGGTAGTTTGGTGACAGCAAGCATACCAACCAGAGCTTGGCAAAAGCTCTCCTAAATTTAATTTCCACCTGACCTCCAGCAGTAGTTGTGAGATAAGGCGAACCGAACCACAGATGAAGGAACTGTGCCTTAGGTTCAGTCTCAATAAATAAAGAGCAAACTTATTTTTAGGGGGATCAGTTTCAGCCTGTTTTTCATAGTATAATCAAATCATATATTATTTATTATACTCCAAGCACAAAGATTTTCCTGGGGAGTTCACCTGAGTAGGAGACCAGGACACAATACAGTGAAGCACAATTTGCTTTATTGACTGCTGGAGTCAAACACAGGCCTCAGGAAGGGTAGGGTTAAAATCCATCTTTATAGACTTATGCAAATTATAGATCGGATTGTACACATCAGCAAGATATTTATGACAAGTAGTCTTCAACTTACAACCAGGGATGGGCTTCAAAAATTTTAGCAATGGGTTCCCTCCCTGGTTGCTGGGTGAGCGTGGCAAAATTTGCATAAACAGAACGGAAAAGAAAGGAAAAGAACGGACGTGGATAGTATGTAGCGGGAATGTTAAACGGATGTTCACAGGAAGCCATTCACTGCTCATCCTTTCTATTTCCGTGCTACTAACGCTGTGTAGACGTTCCGTGTACCTTTTGTTTCCTCCCTCTTTCCGTTTTCAGCTGCAGCGGATGTGAGTTGAGGGGATGCCCAGAGGATGCAGAGAGGATACAGCGGATGTTTAATGGATGATAAACAGACATAGAACGTTTGTTGCTCGTATGTCACGGATTTACATTGTATACAGCGGAAAGTTCATCCATTCACAAAGTTTTGTGCAGCTCAAAACTTCTTGAGCGGATGAAATCTCAGTGGACGGATGCTCGAGGGATAGAGTATATGAAACACGTATGCAGTGAGTACACAACGGATGCATAGTGTTTTCCAACGTTTTTTAACATTTTACATCCTCTATGCATCCGTTGGTGCAGTGGGACAGGGGCTTTAGCTTGAGCCCCCAAATTCTCCTTCAGTCTCAACCTCATCACTGATGCAGCCTGAGATAGTGACATACAGTTGGTATCACAAAAATATTGATTATGCTTTACTCCAAATCAAAAGATGACTTCTCTCAACAACCTCTTGTAGAGGTTAGCAAGGAAAAAGAACAGAACCTCATGGCACGTCACACATCATAGACTAATAGAATGATTTGTTTCCTTCCACTGAGAAAGGAGAAGAACCACTGTGAATAGCCTCCCAAGTATTCAAACATGCAGGTAGCCCAGATTGATCATGATTAATGATATCCAAGTGCAGGCTTGCCATGTTCAGTATAAAAATTCCTACAAGCAAACTAATACTCATAATTCCTCTACTGATTAAAGCAGACAACAATGAACAAAACAGATAAACAAGGTGTTCTTTATTAAAACATTCTTGAACAATATAAAAAGTAAGAAAATATTTAATAGTGTTGTAAATTATTGCTGTAATTGCATGTTCATCTGGAAGATTATTTTAATTGTATTATGTATTACACTGTAGATTAACAGAACCACTCTTTCTAATACATATTTAAAGGTTGAAGAATTTCTACAACAGTCATTCTGAATTCAATTATTTCTTGCAATACTTTTTAAACTATTACAATAATCTCATAAATCCACCATAACAGAATGAGAAAATAATAATCAGAATTATGCATTTTACAGGCTGAGCATTCAAAATTATAATAAGATTTTTTTTTTTACTCGAGACTATTAAATTGAACAATTGTCTTTGCCACTTTATAGAACAGACTTCCTATTTCAATACATTACCAATTGACTAAAAGCTACTCGGTTGCATAGCTTGTTATACCAGTCCTCCATTTTAAGGTATAATTATCTGTTATAGAAAGAATCAAGTACAATTACCTATAGGACTGTTACTGTTTCCTCCAGGAAGCAAGACCATAAGATATACCTTGTGAATACTACATTATAAAATCAAAGAATTCAACATGAAGCGGGGAAAGCTGCTGAATATGGTCATCTGTGTATTAATGGAACTGTATCTGAGAGGACTAAAATCCACCCACCCCTTCCAAATTTGGAAGTAGTTGCAGTACTGATTTCATAATCTCTTGCTGTAATTTGTTAAGACACAGTGAACGACAATTAATTGGTTGCCCTGAATGTTTGGAGAAATTAAAAATACAATGGAATCATTGTCTACAACATTGTTTCTCAATCTTGGCAATTTTCTGATGTATAGATTTCAACTCCCAGAATTCCCCAGCCATCAAAGATGTAAGACCATTTATTTGCAAAACAAATGAACTGGAATAAGGAAGGAGAAACATTTTATATACAGACTATTTCTTTAAGCAGTTCTATCTTTTCCCCAGGGAAATCCAGTGTTACAACTATATACTAGTTATGAATGAAAAGTATTGAGGTTTACCACTCAGGCTGTTTTAAATTAGATAAAATATACCGAGGTTTAACTGAAGCTCACATTTAGAAATATTAGATACAGGTAATCCTGTTTTGTCCTAACTGTACCAAGCAATTGCTTGAGACAAACCTCCCATCCAAAAGCTAGTTGTGGAGTTCCGAGGACTGTGCACTTCCTGCTTTGATATCTGGATCATCTTTACGGCTGGTTGCAGAATTTTGCAGTCACATGACCATGCTTTACAATATTTACAATGCTCTGGCCTTTGCAGCCAGAATCTGGCAAAAAAAGGCCCATAGGAATACATGGATTTGCTTAACAATTGCAGTATTTACTTAATGATTGCAGCATTCACTTTAATGATCACCTCAAAAACACATGCATGAGTTCAGGTCCATTCACATGGGTGCCTTGACTTACACCTGTCATAACTTAAGACAGAAATTCCAGGCTCCATTGTGGTCATAAATCGAGGACCACTGGTGCTTTCAACTAAATGCCCGGAAAACAACTGTTCCCTGTGAAGCTGCCTGATGTTATCTCACCTGATAAATGCATAGCAGTAGAAACAACTTTTGACTAAATCTCCAATTTAAATCTCCATTTGTTGGAGATGGGAAGAGGCTTTGCAGGACCATATTTAGCAACCGAGTGCTCCAGAATTACTTTAAATATGCTCTGTAGAAAACAAATTGATTCTGTGGACTCTTGGAACACAGCCAGTTTTTTATTCCTAAACCTTGAGTTTTGATCAGGGATTCTAGGATTTTTTTTCCCTTTAATAGGTTCCACCTGAAAAAGTTAGAAAAATCCCACTCTGATCTTTGAGAACATTAACCATTTCTTTACAATCCCAAGCTGAATGTAATCACAAATATCATGAAAATATCAGTTTCTAGACATATTTTCATATAAAAGCATACACAGCAAATGACAATAATAAATTAGGCAGTTTGTTAACACTAACAATTAAATAGCGTATTATGAGAATCTATAATTGGAAATGGGAAAATGAGCAGTCAAGTATATAAATTTTAGTAGATAGCATTGGTTATGATTTTTAAAATAATTTCCTATCTAAACTCCATATTGTTTTTATTTATATTTTCTGAATTACAATTTATAATTTAATATCCATTTTGTTCAAAACGGGAAGCAAAGAAAAGAAGGGTATAATAAAAAGGGTATAATTAAGTTGATCATTATTTTTAATAAGGGGCTATTTATAAAGAAAGTAAATTTTTAAAACAAAAGAGCAATCTAATTTCCTTTTCTTTTTTAAAAGCAAATAGTTATTGCTGGGGTATTCTGCATGGCATATAAAAGCAATTCACAGTCCACAACTGGCACATGTGAAAAGCTCAAAAAATAAAATAGTGCTTAATTCAGATTTTCAAATTATAATTCTGATTAAACTTCATGATCATCTACTTAAAATCAAATATGCAGATTAATCAATAGCCTGAAATAAAATCCAAGTTACAGAACTTCATACATTGCCCAGTCAAAACCAAATCTAAACATTTACTGTTTAATTGTTCCAATGATTTAAAGTGTAAAATTACATATTTAAAATATTATACATGTCTTTCCTTTCAACTGTGCTGCAGCTGTACCATCCAAAGTAATACAGGTAATTCTCAATTACAACCACAATTCAGCCTAAAATTTATGTTGGTAAGGGAGACAATTGTTAAGTGAGTTTTGCCCCAATTTACAACAGTTGTTAAGTGAATCACTGAAGTTGTTAGTAAGATGATCGTTAAGTAAATCTGGCTTCCCTGTTGACTTTGCTTGTCAGAAGGTTGCAAAAAGCTATCATATGATCGTGGGAACACTGCAAAGATCGTATCTCTGAAAAACAGTCATAAGTCACTTTTTCCAGTTTCAGTTTGGTCACTAAATGAAGTGTTGTAAGTTGAGAACTACCTGTATATGCAAAGTATACCTCCTACCCATCCATTCTTTGGTGTCTGCCATATTAAAATTGAATAGTTTCATTTCAGAACATACAGTTTGAGCATCTTACAATTTTACTCCCGTAGTCGACACAGTCAGGTCCAATACATTCACAGCAGGCGTTGTGAAACCATCGGTATTTGGAGGCACCCATAGAGTCACAAGAGATCTTGCACTGGTGTATTGACAGGCAGTCATCAAAGTAAACCACAGTACATATGCGTTCTAAGTGACCAAAGCAGAAGATAGATTTTTGACCAAGGTTTAAATAAATCACAGATCATTCAAATAAAACTTCTAAATAAACTCCTTATTGGTTTTATATCCGTTTTCCTATAATAATATAATAGATCACTGCACATAGTTGTTTCCCATATTTGGAACAGAGATATTTATGTGATTTTTAAAAATAAGATGAAAATCATCAGCACCTCATTTTAAAAGCTTAAACTTTTAAAAAATTCAACCTTTCAACCACAATCTTTTACCTTTTTCACTAGAATATGGAGGATGAACGTTGTTTGAAACGGAAACATTGTGATGCTGAGGATGGTTCACTGTTTCTAAAACTGAGACTAAATTCTCATGAGGCGTCAGCTCCTCTGCAGCAGAAAAGGACACAATTTTCCAGCTCAGGTTAGTGTCGCCTTCTGTAAGTGCTCGGAAAAGGGAAGCAATCGGCTCTTGCAGCTCCTCCACAGTACTTTTCGAAGTGGGAGGTGTGTCACTATAGTTCCGAGGGTTACACATACCTGTAGACAAGTTGACAAGTTGTTCAACTACCAGTGCCCATAAGAATATTAGAAAAAGAATGTTAGTAAAGTTGACGTTATGGGCATTTACAAAAGCTGCTTCTGAGATTTTGCTGTAAGGTGAATTTAAAAAAGTATTTTCTTTTTTTTCTCTTTAAAAAAAATCAGATAGTCTTCAAATTATGATTACAACTGAGCCCAAAACTGCTAAGCGAGACAATAGTTACGTGAGTTTTGGTCCCAATTTATGACCTTTTTTGCCAGTTGTAAAATGAATCACTGCAGTTGTTAAGTCACAAAAGGTCACATGACCATCATAAATATTAGTTGCCAAGCATCTGAATTCTGATCACGTGATCATGTAGATGCTGCAACGGTCATAATCAATCCATCAACCTTTATTGTCAGAGTACAACATGTGTACAATGACATTAGCTGAGCCTCCCTTCGTGTACCCCTCCCAACACAACTCACAGTGAAGACAGAAGTCCCTAACCCAATCCCAATCTTATTACACTATGTGACCTTGTTGCACAATGCGCCAGCCCCACAAGTCTATCATAATACTATGTTGACATGAAGTTATTTTCCATTCAGCAGTCTGACAGCCCACAGATAGAAACTGTTCTTCACCCTGTTGGTGTGGCTAGCTATGCTTCTATATCTCCTACCCGATGGTAGGAGAGTGAAGAAGTGCTGACCAGGATGTGAGTTATCCCTGAACTTAAATGCCACAAACTAAATAGATTAAGACCCTTTGAATGAGAATAAAGGAACTTTTCATCCTGTTTAAGTTGGCGGAGAAGAGAGCAAGGATTATAAATACAACTATCTGAATCTTTGATCCAGATGCTTTTTAACTCAGCAGTTGCAACAAGCAATACCACAGTTTCAATATAACCTGATTCTCTTCCTCTAGAAAAGGATGGGAAGTCATGGAGATGGCTTAGAACAGAGTTTCTCAATCTTTTCAGTTTTGAGGACCAATGAGGGGGAGGAGAAGGGATGGTTGGCAGGCACACAAACGGGTGCAGCTCCATTTGCACAAGCAGGGCGTATGTGCGTTACCTACTCATGCGAATAAAGCACATGGGCACGCACTTGCCCACTGCTCACACAAGTTGGGATGTGCTAATTCACCAATATTGAGCTATTGCAACAGAATTTCACTCTTCCCTAAAGACAGCAAGGCACATGAATTCACTTTTACAATTTAAAATAAATTGAATATGAAACTACAGTCTGAAAAACTGTTTAGCTGCATTTCATTTCTGAAGTACTCAATACAATCCTTAATATATTATGCTAACTATAAAAATACAATGCATCCACTAAAATAAAGTTTCAAAACCACATCTTAAGTACCGTGTTTCTCACATTATAAGGCCGGGCCTTATTTTTTTTTTGACCCCTGAAAAAACAGCTAGGCCATCTTTTCGGGGGTGACTTAATTCCCCCCCCTTGCATCCTTGGGTGGGTGGGCGGCGACAGCTTGGGGTTCGGGAGACCTTTTCCTTCTTCCTTGCTGCCGCGGCGTCAGAAGAATGCTGCGGCGTTTGGTGCAACCACGTGTGGCCAGTCAGGGCTCCTCCCTGCAACCAGAGCCCTGAGGAGACACTTGGCTTCAGGCGCTCCCGTCACCGCATTCCGAGGAAAGGTGCTTGCCCAAGAGGATCTCTCCCGCTCTCTCTCTCTCTCTCCCCCCGCAAGGTCAATGCCTGTGCTGCGGCTGAGGAGGCCGCAGCCAGTTCCTTCTGCTTGCTGAGAGGTGAGGAAGCCACGGCTTTGCACAGCAAGTGAAGTGCTGCTCGCCCAGGCGAGCACCTTCTCTCAGAACGCGGTGACGGGAGCGCCTGAAGCCAAGTGTCTCCTCAGGGCTCCTGTTGCAGGGAGAAGCCCTGACTGGCCGCACGTGGCTGCGCCAAATGCCGTGGCATTCTTCTAACGCCGCTGCAGCAAGGGAGAAGGAAAAACAACGGTGGCGGAAGGTCTCCTGGTATGAAGTGCCCCACCAACGCAGGCAGCACCATATCCGGGCATGCAAGTACTTCCTAAATGCAAGCCCCCCTGCCATTACCCACCCTATTTTGCATGTTTTAATATGGGCCTTAATTTGGGGGGAGGGGCTTAATTCGATTTTATAAATTGAATGCCTATAAAACATGGTGGGGCTTCCTATTGGTGGAAGCTGTATTGTTGGAGAAACACAGTGATTATTCCAATATCTAAAGTGAAAATATGTTGTAGTAGATGATGCCTGTTGATAGTATCGACACAAATATTATCACTAACATTCTGATCCAGCAGTAACATATATAATGGGCAATTTAATTTACACCATTTGTAATTGTTTAGCATTATACTTTGACAATACATGATACAAGGAAATCACTTAAAGGTAGTCCTCAGCTTACAACCACAATTGAGACCAGAATTTCAGTTGTTATGCAAGGGAGTTGTTCAGTGATTCACATCCAATTTTGTGACCTTTTTTACCATAGTTGTTAAGTGAATTACTGCAATTAAGTGAATCATATGGTTGATAAATCTGTCTTTCCCCGTTGACTCTATTTGTTGGAAGATGACTGGGAAAGTCTCAGATGGCAATCATATGACCCCAGGATGCTGCAACTGTCATAAATAGGTGTTGGTTGCCAAGTGCCCAAATTTTGATCACAGTAGCAAGTGCAAGGAATGCTTTTTAGTCACATTTTTCAGCGACATTGTAAATTTGAATGGTTGTACTTCAAGGGCTACCTCTCTATATAGTTCAAATCTCTTTTTGTTTCTGTTGTATTATGCCCCTCTAATAGTCTAGTGTGTTTGCAAAGAAACATTGAACATTATATGGAAAATTATTGACATTATATGGCATTTGTGCTCATAGTTGCTTTTTCTTTTTAATTAGGGCATGATCTACAGTAATTTATTTTCAGTTTTCTTCCTCAAACGGATCTTAAGAACAGTTTGCTATGGTTACCCACATATCCTTTAGTAACATGTAAGCAGCAATTTAAGATTCAAATAGCATAATCACCCCTGAACTATAATCCCCTAATGAACTTAGTATAAACATTACATAGTAGAAATCCAAAATTTGTCAGGAGCAATTCAAACAATTGATCCCTTGTTCTCTAACTAATCATCACTGCAGCATCATTGTATACTTTTTCCTTTTTCCATTTTGTACAGCAACAGACAACTGTAAACCTGAACCAGCTTTTCTTTGTTGTTCATAAATGTGTAGCCTGTCTTTTGATTATGGCCCAGAACACCTGCAATTTTGCATTGGTTTTTTTTTAACTGCACACTTCAGATGAATACAAAAATATTTCTTTATCCTTAGAGACAGTTGGCCAGAGTAACTAACAGCTGGGTAAATCTAGCACTCAGAAATGTAACAATATCTAAAATAATACTGTTAGCTATGACTACAATATAGTTTGTGTTGTAACTTTGAGGTAAGGGGAAGTATACTAAATACTGCCACTCATTTTTACTGAAAATGAAATTATAAGTCAGCAGAGTCACGTAAAGTTCCCTGCTTGAATGTCAGAAGAATCTATACTAGCAGTTGTGACAGTGAAACAGGCTAGATAAGAATTAGTCACTGCCTAATCAGCTTTATGAGCAGTTGACTGTCTTTTGTCAACCCCTTTAAATCCTCACTGGAGTTTAAATCTGGCACTACTTTTTTGCACCTTTCATTCTTTGTCTGGGAAGCTCTGGCTTTATAAGAAGTGAAACTTTCTTATCCAACTATTCTTCCAAGCAGGAATTCACTTAATTATTGCAACCAGATAATTCACTCCAGCTAAATCCCTACAGTGACATCAATAAAAACAACAGGGTTGGATGGATAGCACATTTTTCCATACCAGTGTTGTTCATTACTTTCTTAGGAAACTGCTGTTTTTTATGGCATAAGTAGTTATTAGAATTCCCTATATTCTACAGGTCCCTTTTACTGATATTGCAGTGGTATCAGTGGTGGGATTCAATTTTTTTTTACTACTGGTTCTGTGAGCGTGGCTTGGTGGGCATGGCAGAAGAAGGATACTGTAAAATCTCCAGTCAGAGGTGGTATTTACCGGTTCTCCGAACTCCTCAAAATTTCCACTACCGGTTCTCCAGAACTGGTCAGAACCTGTTGAATACCATCTCTGAGTGATATAATTTCAAATCATAGGAAACTGCAATCTAATTTCTCCCATAATTTATGAACTGGTCTAGAGACGCCTAAAATAGAGACTCCTCATTCTCTTTCCAGACAAATCTAGCTTGTAATGAATCCTAACTCTATCTCAGTAAGTCTTCATAAAACAAACAATTCACTCTCAGATTGGCTTGGCAGATTGCAGCAAGAATAAGCTCCTTTACAACATCTAACAGAACAACATTATCACAGTGTGATGTGGCCATAAAATATGTGGAAAAGATCATCTTTCCCCAAAACAACATTAGAAAATAAAGACTCAGCTTTCCTTAAGGCCTGAATGTAATTCATTACAATTGGGAATTTAGCATTTAATATCAGCTGAAAGTGCCAAGCTGAGATTTCTTCCAATCAATCAGCATTAATAAATCCTCAGCTTTGTTCTGACCACTGCTATGGGCATATTCCCATAAGCAAATAGGTGTGCATACACCATTCACGAACATTTAATAGCAATGAAAAACTGAAGAAAAATGCATTAAGCACTACAGAGTATAATGATAGCTGGCAGGTTACATTATGGTTGGGTTAACTAAACATTAATTCCTGTCTGTATAGTATATTGTACATTCAAACAAATAAAAAATTTCAAAACAAATTAAAATTAAATTATTAAATTAAAAATTAAACATTTCAAAATAAATGTTTCAGATTTTTGCATTGTTCAAATACCATTCAATATACAATGGCTGGCTTCCTAGATGCTGACTCACAAAGCACTTAAGCCCATTTTAGACTAATCTAGCAGGTTGCATGTATCCATTATGTCTTAAACCACTGTTTTCCAACTCTGAAAAAAAAAACCTAATCAAAACAACGTTTTTCAGAAAGATTTTCAGCATACACTATCTTTTCTCAACCCTAATAAAAGTTTTTCCTCCAATATAGGATGAGCTACACATTTCATGAATTCTGGCTTAAAGCACCAAGAGTTACTTCATGAATAACTTCCTCCTTCATAAATAGCTAATCTTAAATTAATGTACACACTGAATGAAATATAAAATATCCATTATTCTACCTGTTGCTCCTTTTGGCATAAACTTTAAAAGCTGTTAAATCATTGAAAATTACTACTGAAAACAGCTGGTTTTGGTATAGGGGAAAAAACATGAACTTACCAACACAGTCACAGCATTCATCCCAAAGTGTGCCCAGACAAAGCATGCACTCCTTGCAGCAAGAACAGTTTCCTTCACCAGGTCGGCACTGACACAGCTCCTAGATAATGCACATATACAGTAGGAGCATGGTATGATAAAAGTTATTTCATTACAACACCCACCCACCTTGTCCCCACAAAGAACTTTGGATAATATGCAATTCTTGGGAAAAGTTTTAGAAATTATGGACAACCCCATTTCTAATCTCCTAACAAGACAAGAGTGGGTGCAGAAATATACATATATTTACTTATTTTATACTTTTACAGATCTATGTATCATAATGCTACCAGGATACAATATTAATCAATCTATAGACCATTAAAACTTTCATATCTGTAATCTTTAACTGGGCAAAATGGTGCATTACACAGCAATTTTTTTTTCAACCACCGTCTCTCAAAGGATTAACTTCCAGAATGCATGTGAAATTGATGACCAATTATTCCAGTGGAATTGAAATTTGGCAAATTTTATAAAAAATTTTAGGACATAAAATTATCATTAAGCATTTTATAATATAACACAAAATGTCATAAAATGTTTCCTGTGGACAATTCCCAATGCTTGACTATGCCAATACATCTCTGAATATCTCCCTCATTTTTTAGGAACTTTTCCAGTATATTAGAACTCTACTTTCTTTGAAGCCAATGAAGAATCTGGTCAGAAATATCTCTGAAACTATGACTTCATTGTTCATTCAAAGCTGACTTTACAGGGCCAAAATCAGTCAAAAATCAGCCAAAATCAGTCCCCATTTTTTTGCTTATGGTATAGGAACCCAAGAGATATGATTTAAGCATTAAGAAAAGTCACAGTATGTTGAATTTGATTCACCATGGGTTATCTCACCAATACAAATCATATCATGGCACAATCCTGTCATTCATTTGCTGGAAATATCAATATGATCTCCTAGAAACAATATATTTATTTATATTGTTACAGTTTAGAGATTTAATTTTTGTACGAATTCATTTTCCTCAAGAGTTAAATAAGTCGAGATTGCTAAAAAGTTTATGATACTTTCTTGAAATCGTATCTGAACAGGGTTTAAAGAGAATTATTCAGCAAGACAAAACAAATCAAGTAGGTTTCAATATAAGATTGTTGACTTCATTCACATCTGTTGCACAGCTGATAAAATATTTATGTTGACCATTCCCTGCATTCTATAAAATGGAGTACAGTTCATGCAATCTTTTCTACCCACATGAAGGAAAGAAATTGATGAATACTAGATTCCCCTCTCTTCAATACAAGTTCTTATTATAGAAAACAAATGTCTGATAAAAATCAAACACTTCTATCTCAGAGGGTAACTTAACTTACACTTTATCCACCAAAACTTGAATATTTAATCAGGGCTTTTATATACGATTTTTTTTCAGATAAAGAATCTTAATTTAGGGATAATCCCTTATAATGTATTTATAAATTAAGGTGTTTTATCAATACACTAATTACTGTTTGAACTGTCAGTGAACCATGAAATTGCCCAAAACTGTATTTTTTTAAGGTTTGTTTTAAACAAAAGTTCATTAAATTATGAAAATTACAAAAATGTTCAGTATTAAAAAAGAAAACTGAAAAAGTTTCTAAGAACAAATTATTCAATTTGTTAACTTGATAAGAGTGAAGAATTTCCTCATATGACTATTAGTAGGTATACTTAATCACACAGGAATATATTCACCTTTACTTCTTTAACATATGGGGCAAAAGATTAAGCACTTTTAATCATGTAATAGATTTAAATGTTATATACTAGTTCTCTCTTCAAAAGCCTGAAGATATTTACAATGAAGCCTTCTTGGTGTTAAACACTATAATTTCAGTAAAGTCTCACATTCTGGAAGTTGCTTTTTCCCTTTTCTTTTTAATTTAAAATATAGTTTCAAAAAAGGTATTGCCTATAGTTGGATAGTTACAATTATAAAACTGATGCTCAATGTTAAAAAAAATACCAAGCAAAGTACATTGAATTGTTTTCACAATATAAAAAAAGCAGGGGTGGGATTCTACCAGTTTGTACCTATTCGCTAGAACCTATTCGCTAGATTATTAAGCAGTTCGGAGAACCGGTTGTTAGAAGAAATTACTGGCCTAATCCTGTAAGGAGCACAGGAAGGAAACATTCTGGTCTTGCTTACAGAAACTGCCTCTCCATTAACCCTTATTACATTCTTGGCAGGACTAGACTTCCTGTTTCTGGAACTTCTCTGGAGTTTATTTCCCCTCCTTTGCTGGTACTTTGCTTGTGTGGAGTGACCATTCAAAGTTACAATGGCACTGAAAAAAGTGATTTATGACCATTTTTCACACTTATGACTGTTGCAGCATCCCCACAGTCATGAGAGGCCAGGCGAGGAGATACCTCGATGTGAGTGATATTGAGTTGGCCACATCCAGCCAATAACATGACCATCAAGCCATGCTCACCCAGTCACATGACCACCAAGCCACACCCACCAAGCCATGCCCACAGAACCGGTTGTTAAAAAAAATGAATCCCACCCCTGAAAAAAAAGAAATACAAACTTTTTGAGCTTAGTAACAAAACTTTGTGGTTTAAGGTTTACTTAAAACCAGTATGCAAAGCAGCCAAGAAATAAGCCTCAAGTATGTGTTAGAATTAGAGTATGTATGTTGATGAATTAGTCATTTCTAATTCTAATTCACCCACAGTTCCCAAGCTGCTGCAGTTCAGGGGTTATTATTCCAGGATAATTATTGCATAATTCAAAGGTAGGTAATGAGATGAGTCTGAGTCCCAGAATGCCTGCAAAAACTTCCCTTGGCATCCATGCCCATACTTTGACTGATCTTTATTTAGGTTAAATGAAATCTGGCTCCTGAAAAATCAAACTGTGCACTACCTACCATCTTCATTTGTATTTACAAGAGGTGGCACTAAGAATTTTTAGAAAGCAAATAAAAAGATTTAAAGCAACTATAATAAAGATATAAAGAGCCAGTTTGGTCTAGTGGTGAAGTTACCAGGCTAGAAACAGGAGGCTGTGAGTTCTAATTGCACTTTGGGCATAAAAGCCAGGTGGATGACTTTGGGCCAGTCACTCTCAGCCCAACTCATCTCACAGGGTTTGTTATTGTGTAGAAAACAGAAGGAGGATGGAGTATTAGGGATTTGAGTTATTTATAAAAATAATAAAGATGAGTAAAAAACATTGTTGGAACATAGTGCTTTATTCAGAAGAATCCATGTTGCCAGGAAAATAATAAAGGCAAAAGTAAGTTAGGATGGTAACATGCAACTATCATGATAAATTATGTTTACCTTCTGCTTCCTGGTGATTTTTGCCACATTCTGGAACATTTGTCTCTGCTGACTCATGTTTGCCATTCTATTACTGTTCATCTCTTTTGAAAATATATTTTTGGATTTCTTTCCAATCCATTTTTGAATTTACAATTTTGGTCATATGTTACTGGAAAAAATTGGCCATTTTATTACTATATGCTTCAAAACTATCTGTCATTTATCTCTGTGTTTCCCTACAGAGATATTTTTACTTTGACTACTTTTTCTAAGTGACGATCTGGCTAAAGATATGATGAGTATATTCCTGACATAAGATTTCTATAACTAGGAGCAATGCTTCAACATCATCAATGCATGTACACTTAAATTCTGTACTCCGATACTAGGAAAAGTCTATATAATTGGTAAAATTAAACTAACAAGGGTTGTATAAATGCAAACATTCATACAACATTTAGTAAACATGAAGTACCCAATGCTATCTTTAGAATCACTTCCTAAACATAATACAAAGAAAAATAAACATGTCACATAGTTCTGTAAAAAAAGTATTTGATCTCCTTTGGATTTCTGTTTTTTTGCAAATGTTTGCCAACAAATGTTTCCACAGCTTCCACAGGGATCCTACTAATACGCTATAGAGACTTTGCAGTAAACAAATAACACCAAATGAGATATTTATTTCAGTATACAGAATGTAACTTTTTCCATATTCACTGAGCCATAGAGCCTTAGTCATCCATCAGCTTTTCCTAATGTTTCCTGATGTTATTTAGTTCTGAACATTCTACAAAAAAACTAAAAAGCAAAAGAAAATATGTATTACTTGCCTATTTGACATAAATAAAATATATTCATTTCTGGCCACAATATAATGCTTCCTTATGAGTTTTTAATATATTTAATATATGAGTTTATATTTGTTTAATAAATAAAATAATAAAATAAAAATAATAAAATATATTATTTTACATTTTTAATATATTTAATATGAGTTTTTCATATATATTGCACAAGTATATATACATAAGCCCGATCTGCAATAATATAAAAAATTATGAGTAGATAAAACAAGTTCCAAAAATTAATTCCAAGTTAATTACAGTAATAGTAATATGTTCTATAATTTTAATTACATTCAAAGAGAATATTTTAATTTGGATGGAATAGTAAACTTTTATAACCCTATATTAAGAAAAATCATGAAAACTCACAGTTTTATATTTGTTTGATCAATATATTTTTCCAGTATCTACTCTGTCACATACAGTTTTCACAGCAATTTTAAGTTTTGTACCAGAGATCCAGTTTTATGATATGTTTAAATGAGAAGTAAGTAATAACTTTCAATTAATGGACAAGCCCACGCAGAATGGAAAAAAAAAGTACATTGAATAAAACAAAGAGATATCTTAGCTGGTATCTTAGCTGGTAATTCAGTATTATAAGGATAGGGTAGATAGGGCCTTCAGACATTTTCAACCATCTTCCAGGTGCTTCCTCCAACTGAAATATTTTACCTGTAACGTCCCACTTATGTTTGAGGGCAACATGCATGGTGGCTACATCTCCTTTCAGGCACTTCTTTCAAAATTATTACAGAAAAAAATCTGGATTCTTATCAAGCATAGGTGTAAATTATCCCATACCTGTATTAGGCATTTGCTGACATCACTAGCACAGAGAGCTTTGTTGCAGCACATGGATGATGGAATCCAGAAGTACAGCAAACTGATTATGAGGAACCCTGGGAAGTACCACAACCTCATTTTTTGTTCAGGAGGGAAATTTCAAAAAATGTTCCAACTGTATTGAAATAAAAAGTAGTATGAAAAGCCCATATTTTCTGAGCAAAAGACGAAGCTTCTTTCATCCTTATCCCATAATTCTCAAAGGCAGTTTGTTTTGTTTCGTTTCCCTTTAGTTTTTTATGCTCAGATCAGCAGCATGTTTGGAAAAATATTCTCATGTAATTATAAGTCAAGACAATTATTTTTCCATTGACTTCAAAGTTATGTAGAGCATGACACTTCAAGCGCTAATAAATATAATCACTTTAGTTACAATCCTATCACGGTAAAGTATTTATTTGCAACATATTTATTTCATGGAGTAACAGAAGGAACAGGAAAAGGAGGCCTAAGAACTAATGTAGAAGAATTCTTTCTGACAGATAACTGGAAACATGTTTTAACATAACCTCATTTCAATTCCAGCTATATAGAAGTATTACTTTACAAACAAGGCTTCTGAAGAAGGAACTGGATGGGTGCCACATATTAATCAACAGAATATTATATTGATAAAGGATATACTAGGTGACTTAATATCTGCATCTTGCATCTCTGCTTCTAATTCAGTTATATTACATACTCAAATAATATCTTTCTATTCACTATTTCCCTATCATACTCTTTTCCAATGCAATTGAGAAACATCAAAACATAAAAAAGCAAACAAAAAAATGGGGAGGGGGTTCCTGATTGTTGAACAAGTTCTACCATCTTTTCACTAGACACACCTGAACTTTTGCAAAGCAACTTGACAACACCTGAAATGACAAACATCTCTATGTTTCTTTCTTGAATTATTGTTCTTTATATACCACTGGAAGAAATATCCTTCTGGGTTCAGTTCCAAGTGGGGAAAAAGACACTGGATTCATGGAAGTTGCTTGGAAAGAAGGTTGAATGGACAGGACCACATGCCTTGGAGTTCCTGAGCAAAAAGGACAGGGATGCTGAGAGTCCCTTGGTTTTATGCCCTCTGTTGGGCCCCACCTTTGTGTTTCCTGTTCCTGTGTAAGAAATGTATCCCACTGGCTGTCAGGCTCCCAGGGGCGGGGGTCTTAGCTAACTTTGTAGACTTTGTCTGGACCACATGGCTTCACCTGAGTGCTGGCTAATGGAATCTCCCGGGTGCCATGTGGTGAGATGGGTAATCCTATCATTTCCTGAGGGCCATGTCTTAATCCCATCACCTTGGAGCTGAAGGGGAGGCAGGGACTGCAAGAAGCTGCTTTGTCTTTCAAACTTTGTCTTTTCTTCATCCAGGGAATTATAATATTCTGCCTTTTTAATGTTTCCTAGAATACTTCATTCTTCTAGGAGAGGGGTGGGTGCTCATTTTCTACATTACTGGACATGATCTTAAGAGTTACAAAATAAGGGATAATCTGAACAGTCATTTTAGATTCCTTACCGGAAAGTTGTTTTGGGGCAATAATCAGAAAACATATGATAACCTTTTGGAAAGTTTAGTCAACAGAAACTTGTCCCATTGAATTCAGTTTTTACAATTTCATAATGGCAGCCCTTCACTTAAACTTCCCTACAGATAAACTGGTCTATCAATTGACAGATCAACTGATGAGAGATCAGATCTTTCACAATGAAAAATGTATTATTACACCCCCCCCCCCCAAAAAAAAAGGACAGCTGAACATTTATTTGATTCTCCATATCAACGTTTTTAATGCTGGGCAGTGGGAAAAAAAAACTATAGAGAAACATTTTTAGAGCAAACAAAGCTGTTTGGAAGTCATTCACACCTGTTCATCCGTACCATGTTATTTTATTTTCCACTTGAGTTGCACGCTAAACTCTTTCGCCTTACTCAGTAAATCGTTCGTCAAGCCCCCAGAGTTGGCAAAGGCACATTTTCTCAAATGCGTAAGCCCCCAAACTCCTGCATGCACTTTTACAAAAAGGGCTTTTCAAGAAACCTCCAACGCGGCAGCCAAGATCCAATCCCAGCCCCCCCCCCCCAAAAAAAAAAAAAAAAAAAAACCTAACAGCTCTCCCCTCCCCACCGGGCGCATCTGCTTCGCCCGGCTAAGTCGGGTGTAGCGCCTGGGGTGGGGGTGGGGATGGGGGGTGGGGGCAGGATGAGAAATGTAACGGGGGGAAGGAGGGCGAAAAGGCAGCAGAGCGAGGCTCAGAAAGGAAACTCAAGCTTGGACCAGCAAAAGGCGGGAGGGAGGGAATACAAAGGACAACTGGAGAGATGGGGCAGCGCTCTCGGCCATCCAGGCTTCAAAGAAAAGTTCGCTTCAGGGCAGGGGGCGCAACAAAAGCCACTTTCGAAAACAGAAGATCCCGCCCAGCTCCGGAGCCGACAAAAAAAAAAAGCCGCGTGAACCGGGCCCCGCCGTCCCCCCCCGCCCTTCCAAAAGGGCCCCCCCCCCCCCCCCCCCCCCTCCGCCCCGCTTGCTCCCTCATACTTCCACTGCGGTCTCACCCTTCGCCGGGTCGGCTCGCTTACCTCCGCCCCGCTTCCCCTCCTCCAGAGGCCCCTTCGCCACTCTCTGGCGGCTTCTTCCCCGGCGGCCACCTCTTTCTTCGCCCCCAGCCTCCACCTGGCTTCACCTCGCGGAGCGACCGGGGCGAGGAGAGTCAAACTTTTTTTCCCTTCGGCTGCGGCACCGCTTGGCTGCCTTTGCACAGGGCCGGAGGGGCGGGCAGCGTCGTCCCTTAAAGGGACAGGCCGCGGCGGCTGCCTTCCGAGCAGCTCCGGCTGCGAAGGGGAGGTGGGAAAAACGCGGCCAAGTCGCCTCCTCCTTCTTGGCTTTAAACATCCACACGGAGCAAACACACACACACACACACACACACACACACACACACACACCCCTCGCGGCGCCACAGGGACTCGCCCACGCGCCGTCTCCTCTCAGAAGGTCCTGGAGCGCACCGGGCGTTTCGGCCTCTTCGCACACTGGGGCGGGAAAGCGCCGCTGGGGAGAGAGACCTGTCCATCCAGGACCGGCCTCGTTAGTAAGCCGGTCCCTTCCTTGACGCCACGGAGTTTACCTTTGGGCTCAGAGGGGTGGCTTCTATCCGGGATAGTTCCCGCCGAATGGGGAAAAGGGGTTCGCTACTCCCTTCGTAGGCGCGAAGAGCTTTTCCACTTGTGACCCTGAGGAGCCGCGCGGCGTCTTGCTGGATTGTGCTGTCCACGTCTTCGTTTCTGAAACGTCTGCAAAACGGGACCAAAAAATAACTTCTACTCCCTCCAATACACACGCGTAGTATTTTTCTCTGCAGAGCTAAGCAAGTCGTTTGTTGCTTTTCTTTCACCCGTGTTGCCCTATGCCTAAGGCAACAGCATAAAATGAGCATATAATTTATTTTTTCCAATGGGCGCCAGGGTGTTCACAGAAAAAAGAGGACCACAAAGGTTATCTTAACTGATATTGGCCCAGGAGTTTAAAAGTTCTGTGCCACAGTTGCTAAACACAGTAACCTGGCCTCCTCTCGGGCTGGCTAAGGTTATCTAATTCTTTGTGGATTGGCTAGAAGGGTCACCTGGTCCCTCTTCTAAATGCCTTTTGCATCAATTAATGCCCTAAGCAAATAAGAAAAAAAACAGTATTATTAGGCAATCGTAATCCATACACATATCTCAACCATAATGTGATTTGCTTGATTTTGCCTGCTTCTGTGAATCCCAACAGTTGTGTGAAACATACTTTGTGCTTTTGCTATTATTTGAAAGGAGCCAATTTGGGATTTACTCAATCTTGTTTGAATTGTGATATGTCATGTCCATACCCAGCCCTTGATTGACTAGGAAAAATAGGCCAGTGGTTATTGTTTGCTGCAGTTCATGCCAAGCTTCATGAAGGGCTTATACTTACTTATGGAGACCATCGTTGCCTCTTTCTCTCACTGATATCCCTTTTGCAAAGAAAAAAGGATCTTCAGTTTCCTGTGCTTATATACAAACAAGCCTAGAAGCAGCTTTAAACTGAGTGTAGCAAATACTCCAGGCAGCTGATTGCTGTGGATAGAACCGCACCAAGGAATTGAGAAGAGCCAGTGGAGTGGTGGAGTGGTTAAGGTGGCCTAAAACCCAGAAGTCTGAGTTCTAGTCCCATTTTAGGTATGGAATCCAGCTGAGTGACCTTGGGGCCAGTCATTCTCTTCCAGCCCAACACACCCCACTCACACGGTTGTTGTTGAAAGGAAAATAGGAGGAAGGAGCAAAACTTTTACATTCCACAAGAAAAGTAAATAGAGTGTGATGGACAAGAGCAACTGGAGACGGGTCCCTCCAAAACCACCCCATATGCCAGGAAGGGCTTTATAATTGATGACCAATCATGTCATCATTTATTTTACAAAAAGAAAACCAAAATGGAGAAGCAGTGTGTGAAAAACTAGGTATACCCTTGACTGGTTCCATATATATGAAGAAGCTAAGTAGCAGGCAGGTCGATCAACTGATCATCAGCAACTGTGACTGCCTCTAGTTCTAGGAGTTTGCGAGTCTCCAGCATTGAGGTGTGTAGTAACACAGTGATAAAGAAGAAAGACATCTTAGAGAAGCAAATATTTCTGCCCATGAATCTGTGGTTATAAGGCCATTTCCATGAATTTCTTACTCTTCATTTACTTTATATGATAATATCATTTTCTCTAAAAATATAAAAAATCTTCCTGTCTTATAAAGAAATTTTCAGAGCTTTTATCATTCATAGTTAATTAGAAATCCCCATTATGAGCTATCAGAAATAACATATTGAAATTTAATTCCATCAAATAAGGTCCCACAAATTAATTTCCTATCTCTTCATCTCCTCTCAGAAACTTTTTTGGAAATTTAACATTTTTCTTCTATTTTGATTCCACAGCTTATCACTTTCTCTAAAAATACAAGAACAAATATATTCTTCTTATATTTGGTGTATAAACAAACCTTTAAAGCCTTGTTTTAGTCCTGGTAAAAAAAAGAAATCACCACTAAAATATACTAGGAAAGGGAACACCCATCCACTCATCCACATTGGTCGAATAAGTCAGCTTCACAAATATTTTTAATTTTTAAAGTTTAATCTTCATTCGTTTTAAATATTGTTCTAGGAGCTGATTTAATTCATATTTTTTCAGGAATTTCTTCAAAGGTATAATACATTTTATAAGTCCAAAATAAGAAAGATATCCAAGTCACTCTTAGTTGAAATCCACACATCCAAGTTATTATTCTGATTTGTGTGTCCCTTTTAACAATTAAAATATTATCAGTTTCAGTTGTAAGTCCTGTATAACATATTTGTCAATATTATACTGTAATTTTAAATCCAAATCCAAAATAGCCTGATTCTCAATTGTATCCTATCTCCTCTTTTGAACTCAGTTTTATATGAGACACTTTTAAATTTATAAGTACATTGTTGCCAAAGAGAGCAACATACTGTAGATGTTTGGAGGGCTGGAGGCTGCATATGTCTAGTCTAGTCTAGTCCAAGGGTGACATGATAGCAGTCTTCCAATTTTTGAGAGGCTGTTACAAGGAAGACGGGAACAAACTATTCTCCAAAGAACTTGGGAGCACGAGAAGAAATAATGGATAGAAACTTATTAAAGAGAGCGATCCAATCTAGAACTAAAGAAAATTTTCCTGGCAGTTAGAACAATCAGTACAATAACTTGCCTCCAGAAGTTATGAATTCTCCAACACCGAGATTTTAAAGAAGGGATTGGATAGCAATTTGTCTAAAATGATATAAGGTCTCCAAGGGGTTAGACTAGGTCTTCAAGGTCCCTTCCAACTCTGTTATTCTGTAAGCAAGTTCTGCAAATATCCTTCAATTTTTTTCAGAGATAAAATGCTTTTCCCCATTCAGTATTAGTAGTTCTCTTTTCATTATAATCTTCAGTTCTTTCTAATTGCCTCTAGTGACCAGCTTTCAAAGTGTCCTCTTATTTGGTTTGTTACTCATCCACATTTTCTGGGGCAAAAATTTCTTAAATTAAACATCTGCATATGTTTTAATAAGATTTTAGGAAAATATAATTATTATTATATACTATGTTATTTGGCATTTTAATCGTTAAGTTCTTAAGCCTAGATGAAACTTCTTTCACTGAAAATTGAAGAAAAATCACCCAGTGTAATAAAACTTGTCTTTCTAAAGGTTCTTAATTCCCAAAAGCAATTTGCAATCCATTTTCAATGATGCAGATTAAGAAAGAAAGTGTGACAACTCAGTACCACTTTGAAAGCTCCAAAGCTCAGCTTGGGCAAAGTTGACTGTCCTGACTCCAAATCTCTAAAAGCCTTCTTTATACTCCTTGTCACAATAGCAGGCATTTTGCTAACTTAATAGGAATACATTAATTATATGTTCACAAATAATAGGAATATACAAGTACAATCTTATCATGGAACTTTCAAGGATTTATTTGTCAAATTGTATAAAACTTCAAAAATGAAAATTTCACAATCACAAGGATTCAAACATCTGTTAGCATGACCAATAGAATTTATTAAACATAGTTATTTACAGTTATTTACATATGCTTCTATCAGGGAATATTAAAATAGACAATATACAATTTAAGATTTCTCATTGAGAGGCATGTAAAAGGAAATAAATTGGACACTGAAAAACTCCTTTAGGGACCAGGATGTAAGAGCTGGTTTTCTAATCTTGTAAAGATTTTAAACAAAATACTCTCTTCAAGTTAAGTCACAAATATGGCATTGTAGCAGCAGAGCAAACGACAAATGGCTCTGTGGAGTTAAGACATAATCCAATAAGCACCGCAACAAACTACAATGAAAAGGAATTCATGCAAATTTGTCTGAATGAATGGATGCTGTACAAAGCAGTATATTGGATTGGTAACAAATATTTCAATCAGTTAGGTACCCTGTAGTAGGGAAAAATTTCAACTGAGCTAGCATGCAATACCACTCAGTATCAAATCTTAGCAGTAATGGTGATGAACAAGCAGCTGAATCAAACACCATGCTTTTAAAAGAAAATTGTTTGTACATTACAGGTAAGAACAACAACAATTTTGGTCCAATAAACATTAGACAAAACAGTTTTACAATTAAAATATCTATTTTTGTACAGGGCTGAACATTAAATACAAGAGTATTTACATTTGCACAATATGTATAAAATAAGTTATTTTTAAAAATGAAAACAATATAACATTTTTTCTCCAAAAAGAAAACTGTACAGTTAACTTATAAATTATATAAGATGAATAGACACTCTCATTCTGCACATTCCCACAAACTTAAAAGTTCTTCCACAGGTTTTTGTTGTTTTTTTATGTTTAATAATAAAAACCGTTGAAGTTTTAAATAGCAAGACTTTTTGGTGGATTTACAGCTGCCAGCGCTGTTGAATCTTGAGTAAAAGACTGTCATAGATTTATTGAGTAGATGCTTTTTGAACCCAGAGGCCAAAATAATACCATTTATTAATAAATGGTATTTATATGTGCAATACTGAATGAGATTTGGAGCACATTTCAGAAGGAATACATGGAATATTGATAAAGGCAGTATTCCATTTTAGTGCTGTAATTTAAGCATCCCACAGTCTTGAGCTGTAACAGCAAGAAATGCTAGCTGTCATATAGGTGTCAATTCAAAGTCATCATTAACATCCACAAGAGGAACATAGAATTCCTGGATTTCATAAATGCTGACTGATTTATAAGTTGCAGGATCAAGTTCTTGTAGTTTAAGCTGCCATTCCAGTCTCTGAACAGCATTTAAAGCTGCTGCTTCATGTTGCTGCCTCATCAGGAGACATGTCTGTTTCAAAATAAACAGAAGAATCTTTAGTTAACTCAAGCATGCTTCTATATAAACAAGCACACTGTACTTCCATTAACCCAGGAACTATTAGTTTGGCAATCCACAGGTTGATTACATTTGTAAAATGATTTGGTCTGGTTCTCATAACCGATTCCAAAGTTTATCTACAGATTTTTTTTAAAAAAAATGTTAATACGTAGTATTAATAATAATGCAAATATTGTATTGGATGTTAATTTTTAATAATAGTATCTTGTCTTTAAATAATTAAAAAAATAGTACAATCTATCCTCTAAAACAATAGCACTTTTAGGCTTCAATTCTACATGCACTTACAGATAATCCTAGTTTAGCAATTACAATGGGGACTAGCAACATGGTTGCTAAATAAAGTGGATTCACATAACCATGATTGTGCTTTCTGAGTTGAAACTGACAAAAGAGTAATAATTTCACACTTTTTGGCTTTTATTTGCCTGCTAACCATTACCTTTGTAATTTTCACCCCCAGCACTATGTAATTAAAAAATGCTTCTATCATTGGAGAGGAACAGATCAGAAGAGAATAAAGCATACTACAAGAAATACACTTTGAAAGCAATGTACTGGTACTGACAACTGTGAGCATGTTTGGCAAATGGCTCAATATATTTCCCACAGTGTGCCTTCTTACTCTCTTCTAACCCCTTAATCTCAAGTCTTTCTGTTCAGTGAAGGAGAGAAATGACAGAGGAGAGAAATGACTTGTCATGGAGAAATGACTTGGATATTGACAGGGCAGGAGAGAGAGACATACATGGGTATTTCCTTTTTCTTACTTTGCCAACCTGGGTAGGGCACTGCATTTGAATGGGAAGATATCATGAGAGAAATGAGGGCTGCTGGTCATGCATATGGCAAAGAGTTAACCCTAGTCCAATATGGCACTGGAAACCGAGAAAAGGTGAGTGGTTAACAATGGGCCTTCACTAAGGGTTCTATTGCACACCAACTCCCAAGTGGAGCAGAGTAGTGAGGTGGCTTCTCTCTGCAGTTCCTGATGAGTTCCTTTATTGCTTCTTGTCCACAGGGGAGATTTGCATTTGTCTCAAAAAGACATCCATTAACTTCTGTGTATCTCTTCCTGGCTGGCCCAGGATCTGAAGGGACCCAAAAGGGCATTTTCATGGTCCCTTTATTATGAATTGCACCCAGCTGGAGTGTCTATCTCAGCATACTTGCAGAAAGGAGGTCCCCTGAAGCCGGTTGGCCAGCTAGTTTAAGTCATCTTTTTTTGTTTAAGTGGAGAAAGAGCGACAGGGAAGTTAATTCTGTTACTCCTGACCCAGAGCAAAGCAATTGGAGATGAAGGGATTAAAAGAGAATAAGGTACACAATGGGAAAAACATCAGCTGTTGCTGAGTGCACTCATGGCTGTCAGCACCAGTACATTGATTTAGATGTATATTCCCTTTGTGTGCATGCTTACTCTGTTCTAATTCATTCTTCTCCAATCTCTCTGCTCTGCAAGGAGGAAAGAAGAAAACAGCAGATTAGATACAGGAGAAAGAAAGTTGACTGTAATGATGACCAATGTGACTGGGGTACTGTGAAAGTCATAAATAGTTCTAAAGTTATTTTTTCAGCACAGTTGTAAGTTTGAATGGTTGAGTCAGTGGTTGGTAAGCTAGGACTACTTGTAGTAATTTCAGTGGATTTTACTTTATACCATGCATATTTTCTATTCTATAAAGTTGGTGAGTCTTGTCTTGCTGTTTCCTTTAAAAAATGCAGAAATATATCTTGCACCATTTTCCCCCCAAAATAGCATTTATATATATAAGTTACTCTTTAACATAATTAAGACTCTAGTGATAAGAATTTATGTCTTTACGTGTGTCCCATAGGCCTCCAAAGAATA
>BLBF01000002.1:62489292-62535627 GCA_015471245.1 Laticauda colubrina | reverse complement strand
CTCCAAAGAATAAGAATTTATGTCTTTACGTGTGTCCCATAGGCCTCTTCTTTGCTTTGTCATCTCTGAACTGCACTGAAATATGCCCAATATCTATGGCTGAAGCATTTCCTTTTCAGAATATCCTGATGTGACATAGAATTAACTGTTCACACCTCAAAATTGGATATTGTAAAGTAGATAGCTTATGGGACACTAGATCAGAATTGCATTCCAAAGTGTAAGCAAGACAATCCACAAATAAAATATTTTGATTCTGAAATGTTCTGTGCATCTTTAAATTGCAAATATAATTATAGGATTGGTGTAGATTCACTGCTTATGAATTGTTTAATTTGGAGATTTGTTTTAGCTATTATAGCTAGTAACATTGAAAATGTTTTCCCAATTTCCTGCTATATTCAAAAGCATTTCACCTTTGTGGAGCTGGGATGGGCATAGTCTGCACATACGCATCAGGCATATGGGCCGCCAGATTGATACCTGCTCTAAAGTGTACAATGACCACCACTGGCTCACTCATCTCGTCACGGGAGAAATATCTGACCACATCATTTTTCTAGTATTGCACGAAACTCAGAATCATGGATGATAAAGCTTTCTACATGCAAGGAAACTGTGGGAATTGCTCCTTCTGACTCAGTATAATATAAAACAGTTTTGATTAGAGTATGGAACAGAAATGTGGGTACAAACGCTATTATATCAGCTATTCTACTATTCCTTTCACATTTGAAATCTAACAAAAAATACAGTCTTTTTAGAATAGATCTAGACATTTTGGAACATTCTTTAGCAAAAGAACAAGATAAAATGCTATTTCTACTTGAATTTGTAATAACAAAAAAGAGTCAGATAGAGTGGGCAGCATTTCTAATAAATTATTACTGGTAGAAATTTTTAACTGAAAAATATTTTGGGAGGAGTTCAATGAAGATACGTACCTTTAATTTGTCAAATTTGTCATCCACATCCTGTAACCATGACATAAATTGCCTTGCATTAAATCGGTCTCTAACTGATGCTTTACTGTCATCAGTCTGTAAATTAAACATATTAAAATTATATCTGTTAATTATAGGCTAATGTCCACTCATTACCATGCTCTACAATGACTTTGATAAATGTTTAATGAAATGTTTAATGAAAACTACAGTTTGTCTGTAAATATATTATTTTTATTTCAATTTAGTGGAAGAATTAAAATTTAAAAAAGTGATTTGCTAGGCAATCCAGATAAATCTTTATTGCACAATCTCTTTTCTGCTATAGGTAGCCTTCCCTTAAACCTCACAGTTGGGACTGTCAACTCTGTCACTTAAGTGATGCAGTCATTAAACAAAGCTTCAGCTGACCACACTGGATTTATGACAATAGTTCTGCAGCACTTGTTATGCAAAACACCCATGGACATGAAGTGAGACATCATGTGATTACAGCTTGGAATTTTTCTGCTGGCTTCTCTTTTGACTTTGTTTATTGGAAGCCAGTTATGATGTTTGCAAATGTGATACTGGATGGTTGTAAATCTGCCCGTTATGAAGCACCTCCTAATTGTTAATCAACCTGTATCTTTTTATAGCCCCCACAGTGTGTCTTCTTGATATGCTGTGTCTTTAATAATATAGTTTTAATTCAGCTGCATTGTAAGCTCTATTAATACTCTTCTGACAGTTCATAAAACATCTAAAAGAAATTCTACTACCCACTTGGCTTCATGTCATATGTAAACATAAAGAAATTTTACATTAGCATCACAATCCCTTCTTTGTGGAATGTATGAATTAATATATAATTGATATTTTAATATAGAAAGAATTTTATGTATTTGGAAAATTTGTAACATGAAACATTTTACCATAATTGCAATGCTCACCATTTTATAGCAATATTTGTAGCCATTTGCTTAGTAAATCAACAGCAATCACGGTAAAATTAAAACTTTATTCTAAGTATCTGTGGTCATCATTTGTAAGATAAATATAAAATGGAGAAAATCTTTAGGGCATATACACGAGAACTTGAGAGGTGTGGTTAATCAAACAAGAAGTCTACCCAACCCACAACGTTTCAATGAAATTTAAGGTGTCACAAAAGCAATGGTTCTCCCCCTTCTCATTTATAAAAAAACCACTAGTCAGAGACATATTTCTTTTATTTTAAAAAAACTAACAATGTATATTTTTCATGAATTTTAACCCATCCCTTAAGTTATAGTGTTGAAGCCATTACTAATTATGTTTCATACTAACAAATTCCTTAATTCCTATACTGAATTAAAAGCATCTTTTTGTCCTTATTGGATAAAGCTGAAGAACCATGAACAGTGTTATAAAACATAGGCATGATTTTGAAGAACTATATTATTGTGCATTATTGTATTTTATTAATTTTACATAATGGATGACAACATTAACCATAAAAACATTTTCTACCATGATCATGAATGCACTCTTCCCAAACTGATGATCAAATAACAGCAGCCCCAAAAATAGTGTGCTACATTCCAGAAATTCAGAGGAACAGGACTAGATCTTTACTATCTTAAAAATTGAGAGAAGGGTACAAGTTGTCTTTATGGGGCAAAACTGTTGTAAATAATGGGGAGACCACTAAAAAGGCTTTCTCCTGGACTTAACCCTAACCACTGAGCATGGGGTGCAGTATCCTCAGTATAGTTATACATCTTCTCTCCTTGAAGGGCAGATGATGCTGGTATGGTACTGGCTGAAGTGCCTGGAGATGTAAGGATCTGGATGGGAACAAACTAGCCTTGACCCAACCCTGGTTAGTTGGAGTGGCTTTACATTTTGATCTCTCAGGTCCAGGTGTTACATTATTTTTGACTCTGGATGAGGAAGCACTTCCCTGGACTGAGCTGATATGCCATCTGGGGGTCCTTCTACACTCGTGGAACTTGCTTTACCTCCATAACATCTGGGAGGCTTTGATCTTGATCATTCATGCCTTGGTTACTTCTGCTTGAATTACTGCAATGCGCTTTATGTAGGCTTGCCCTTGAAGAACATATGAAGTTACAACTGCTGCATAATGTAGTGGCTTCCATAACACTGTATGCTGCCAGGTTCATCCACACTACAATTCTGCTGTGCAAAGTGTACACTGGCTTCCAGTTTCCTTCTAGGTGCAATTCAAAATACTAGTTATTATCTTTAAAGTCCAAATGGCACAAGATTAAGTTATTTGTGGGACTGCTTCTCACTGAGAAAAACTGTCTGTCCTACCAGATCAGATAGGGTGGTCAGGCTCCTAGTCCCTTCCCTTTAAATGTTGCCATTTTATGGACCTAGGAAATGTGCCTTTTCTGTGAAAGCCTAATGCCTATGGAACACACCCTTCTTCAAGGTTCAGCGGGCCCCCATCCTTTTAACCTTTCAAAAAAACACTTCCTTTCTTCCCAAGTGTTAGGATACAGTGAAGTAGATGGGATGAATCTGTTGTGGGCTGAATGAGAAAATTTAGCTACAGTGCCAGTCCTTTTTGTTTTAATGTGTTTGTTTTATTGTAGATATTGTTTTATTTTGGGGATGCAAGCCATCCAGAAGTAGGCTTGAGATGTACAACTATAGAAATATTATAAACACACACACACACACACATAGACCCATACTATAATTGTGTTTTTCTACAGCAGGTATGATTGCAATTTGCATACCAACTTATGCTGACAAAACTGCCTTTTTAACTATGGCCTCCACCTGCTGTTCTAGCAGGACCCCCAAATCACAAAACTTGTTTCATGGGTGTTGCCTAACCATTCAAAGACAATACTAGTTATCAATAGACAATCTCAAGAAAATGAATCTCATGAAAGAACATAAAGACACACAACTTTTCTACTGCTTTACATTAACTACATGGATATAAACTTATATTCACAATGTCAATAATTTTCCTTTTATCGTATTTCTTCAAACAACTTTTTTACCTGTGCATCAAGAGGCACGTTATATACTTCGGCATCCAGCAGTACTGTACATGCACTAAAAGGCAAAGTCTGATTTGCTAAAGTTCTTGCTGCTCGATAATGGACTCGTAGTACTTCTTGCTCATTGGAAACAATAAGTTTTTCCTAATTAAATTAGAAGACATATAATTTAGCTAAATCGTATAATCTTTTATTAACTCAAAGATACATCTTATCACTCTAAAAAACTAATCTTTCCCTATATTTATGAAGAAATCCTGTTTAAACTGTACAATGCACTGTATTTTAAAATTCCCTTGAAAAAATGGAAATATTTAGTTCTGAATCAACTAACTTAATATAATTTCTTATAATTTACATTTAAAAAATAAAAACCTCTTAAAAGTAGTGATCTGTCAGTAGACTTTATTACATTCTTACCCTTTCAATACTGTGTTGTAAACGAAGTTTCATCCTTACAACTTCTTGCTGCTTAAAGAGTTCCTTAAGTGGATCAGATAGTGATGGTGGTGGTGTGATCTGTAAAAGAAATATCACTTTGATATAAATCTGTATATGCAAATAAAAATAATCTGTATATGCAAATAAAAATAAAATATGCAAAGATATATATTCTGAATATGTAAAAGATACATTTGATGGGAAGTAAAAATTACAGTATTTAAATGTTGGCTAAAATTGGAGCAAAAGTGAGTATAAAAATGAATGTCTTGAACTTTTTAAAATACAGTAATTTTAAAATACACTGGGATCTAAGGTTGGACTTGATATAAGGCTTGGTTCTAGTAAAATTGATCGTTCATACAAGATTATTCTAAATATCTGCAATCTTGCATCACCAATCCATTAGGCTCCCAAAAGCGTAATAAACAATACATATCAGAAAAATATTATCATACATTTAAAATGCTGTTGCCAAAAGAAGATGAATAAGAAAAAAGGTAAATCTAGATAAAAAGCCTATGCAATGTCCAGTTTTCTCATTTTTGTCAGCCTAAAGTTGTCCTTTCCTTCCCTAATGAATATGTACACACACATACTTGTATGTACATAAACATAATCAGCAGTCACTCCAAAAAATCAGGGCTAAGTCAAGGATGTCATATACATACATGCATACATACGTGTGTGTGTGTGTGTGTGTGTGTGTGTATCTTTGTTTTCTTAAGTTTTCATGGGTATTTATATGTATGGTATTCAGCTTTGTTCAGGTATTTTCCCACATCATTATAGTTGTGCTTTTAAAGTTGTAGCAACGTTTCGGCAGAATCTCATCTGCCATCATCAGGCTTCTGTATTGTGTTTGTCTGTGAGTCAGACTTTCACAGCCGTTTCTGTTTTAAATTTGGTGCTAGCCTACGCTGTGGCAGAATGGTTTTTGCTTCATCCTGATTTGGAGTCTTGGTCTGTATTTATCTTGGAGTGTTCTGCTTGATTGGTGTTTCTAATATCTTCTTTTGTAGCTTTTTTTGTCTTGATTGGCTGGCAACATTGTGTTTCCTGTATTTAGTTCCGGCTTTTAGTGTGGCTTGGCTCTGCACATGCCAGAGTAGTAATGGACAAAAAAGACTATGAAACAAAATTGACAGACCAACTCCAAGATTCCACATACAAACCCATAAACACGGACCCAACCACATATCTGGAAAAAATAACCAAGAAGAAAATTATAACCAGCCACATGAGCAAAGAGATCCAACAGACGATCATCCCAAGAGAAAAATCTTCCAGATGCTCCAAACTATACAGCCTCCCAAAAATACACAAAGAAGTGTAGCTAAATACCTAACAAAGCAGCTATAGCCCCATGCTGAAGCAGCAGCTTCACATGTACAAAATTCATACCACCTCTTGGAAATGATCAAAGATCTACACGTCGAACAAGAAGATCTGCTTGTAAGTTTCAACGTAGTTTCACTATTCAAGTCCCGAAAAAAGAAACTCTCGAAATAATAAAAAATAAATTCCAACCACCCAAACATTTCATGGACACTGCTTAACCAACACATATTTCATATACAAAGGGCAAAGATACAAGCAAATTGAAGGAGCCCCTATGGGATCACCACTGTCACCCGTTATTGCAAACCTGTTCATGGAAGAATCCGAATCCAGAGCCCTAGCCAATGCCACCCACAAACCCAAACTATGGTTAAGATACATCGATGACACATTTGTTATTTGGCCCCATGGAAAAGAAAACCTAAACAATTTCCTAACACACCTAAACAGCACACATCCCAAAATCAAGTTTACCAAGTAAACAGAAACAAACAAACAACTACCATTCCTAGATGTACTCATCTACAAAGCAACAGATGGCACACTAGGACACACCATATACTAGAAGAAAACACACACCAACCGCTACCTCAACGCCCAATCCCACCACCACCCAGCACAGATAAACTCCGTGGCCAAAACACTAATTGCCAGAACCAAACACCTGGCAGACAAGACACACATAAAGACTGAACTATGCACCCTGACTAAAGTACTGACACCCAACAGCTTCCATAAAAGCAAAATCACCGGCTTGATCCACAAAAACACACTGAGGCATAATGGAGATCTAGAAGATGAACAGACCTATGGAACAGCTGTCCTGCCCTACATAAGAGGTACTACAGACAAAATCAGTCAGATACTACACAGGCATCACATCAAGACTGCCTTCAAAACAGACAGAAAAATAGCACCCATCCTAAGAAAACCCAAAGATAAAATTGACCTGGAAAACCAAGACCTGGAAGTCCCCTGTGCATCATGCCCTGCCACATACATTGGACAGACCAATAGAAGAATAAGTACCCACCAAGATGAACACAAAAATGCAGTAAAAAAGCTGGAACACACTTCCTCACTAGTCCAACACATGAAAGCCACAGGTCATAGCATCGACTTCAATGGCACCAAAACCCTAGCCACCATAGAAAACCCCAGCTACAGAATTATCAGAGAAGCTATAGAGATTGAAAAAAGACCTGAAAGCATGAATAGAAGAGATGACTCCACCAGACTGTCAATCATTTGGAAGCCTGCACTCTCAAATAGAAAGATCTCCATACCACAAGCCAGGCACCTGGACACAGACTCCCCCTGATACCTCCAGCTCAAACACACCCCAACCAGGCACCCAGGTGAAACCTAGCTTCCTAATAAATGATAGCCGCCCATTTACTCGGAGCCAAGCCGCTCTAAAAGCTTCCAATACAGGAAACACAATGCTGCCAGCCAATCAAGACAAAAAAAGCTACAAAACAGACAGAAGATATTAGAAATACCAATCAAGCAGAACACAGCAAACTCCAAGACCAATAAACACAGACCACGATTCCCAACCAATCAGGATGAAGAAAAAACCATTCTGCCACAGCGTAGGCTAGCACCAAATTTAAAACAGAAACGGCTGTGAAAGTCTGACTCACAGACGAACACAATACAGAACCTGATGATGGCAGATGAGATTCTGCTGAAACGTTGCTACAACTTTAAAAGCACAACTATAATGACGTGGGAAAATACCTGAACAAAACTGAATACCATACATATAAATACCCATGAAAACTTAAGAAAAAAAAATAGATATATGTAACATAACAAGGAACTATTAAATTCAATAAATAATTAAAATTGTTTGTAAAGTCAGATAACTCTTTTATAAAACAAATCCCACATCTACAGTATATATTCCAACCATTCTTTCTCTCAAACACAATTCACTGTCACATAAAAAAACACATGTGTTCCTTATTTTTTCCCCTGAAAAATAGCAAGAAACAACTAAAAAGACAAAATAAAGGCTGAAGAAAACAAGGAAGAAGGAAAGAAAAGAGAAAGGGGAGGAACAAAACCAAATGGAGATGAGAGAGAAGGTAACTGAACAAGGAAAGAGGGCAAACCCTTATTTAGATATATATTTTTAAAAGGGTCAAAATTTCTTTGATTAAATACTCTCAAGTAATTGCTAATCTTCAGTTAATTTTCAAAGGCAACCAATTGTGTTATTATCTGCATCTCCTGCTTCTTGTTTTCTCCTATTTATTTTTATCAGTCTGTCTTTATAGATATTTATGGGGGGAAGTCGTATATCTATGGATTGGTATAGGATAAATAAGATGATTTTTCACCAAAGTACCACATTAATACATGATAACTAAGCCAATTTGCATTCATTTCTTTGTATAAATGCTGATGAACTAGTCTTACTATGTATAGGAATTTATATAATTAAAGAAAATGGAGGAATGTACTTGAGCAGGAACTGTCAGCCTAGGAGCATCTCAAAGTTGCAGAGCACCTCTGAGCAGAGGAATGCAACCATATTCAAACCCAAGTATTGCCCTGGAATAATTTAGCCAAAGGTCCAAAATCAACCAGCTTTGAAAAGATTAAATCTAAGTCTGTTCCTTTCCAACCACACTCTGACATTCTCCAAATACACGATTTCTTCTATATCACCTGTCTGAAGAGGGGCCAAGATATATAACTTCTATAAATCAGCTGGTTGTACCATGTGCAATTTTTTTCACGATGCACTCAAGAAATCTTTTTTAAATTCTTTATTTGCATAACATGCATTTTATATTTGTTGAAGGAGTGAATGCATGAGTAAAACATGATTATGTCTGCATTTTCTGACTGAGCATATCAGCAAGATATACTGATATTGTTAACTTACAATGAAGTGAAGTTTTGAAAGCAACAACTAAGAGCCAACAATTAATTCTAGAGTAACTCAAATTCCTAGTTACTTACTGTTGGAATGCATATCTTGCTCAGAGGATTGCCATCTAGGAGGTATGATCCATTGAAGGTTACATATTCATCATAATACTGGGGTGCTTGAGGAATAACGCTACATAGTAATTTACGTTTCTCTTCTATTTTCTTTCTTATATGCAAATATTCAAAATACGGATTTGCTCTCTCTGAACTGTATGGCTGAATCTCTTCTAGTTTTAAAGAGTCTACAACAGCTGCCAGAGACTGGTGAGTTTTTTCTTTAGCTTGCATTAAAGATGCATTTATTTGAACAGGTTGAGGAACACGTGACAGCTTTCTTTTACGTGGATGATGTGGCTGAGCATCATCTTCCTCGGTTAATCTTATCCGTCCTTTCAAAGAGGCTGATGAATCAAAATCTCTTTCTGAGATCTGTGAGCAACCAGAAAGGTTCTGCTTACTTTGATTAGCAAGGATATTTGCTCTATTCCTTGTAATTCTTTGAGGAATTTCATAGTGTTGTGCTTTAGGATCTTCTATTGCTTCTTCCAATTCTAATTTAATAGTTGGACTATATTTATGTACTTCATGTCCAGTTAACTGTGAATGGCTTTCCAAATTAGGTGGTAGATACTGCTGCCTTTCTTCCACTGAATTATTTTCTGCACTGTCCATATTAAAAAAATTTCTATTGTACTCACTTGTAATTCTTTTCAGTGTTCTACCATTTAGCTCTTGAAGATCTAGGTCATTTTTATTACCAGCCATATGGGATGAACAGATGTCAATGGAATGGGCTTTTTCACCTTGGAACTGAATGTCAATTACACTAGTATCAAGTTCTTCAGCTTGTGACGTTTTATAAATGAGCTTACTTACTGCAGATGGATTTGCACTGGAGTGTAAGCGAGGATCATTTGCAACAAAATCCTTTTCAAAATTTTGTGAAATATCTTTAGTAATATTTTCAGGATAAACTGTGATAAGCATATCTGCTTTTTTGTTGTTTGACAAGAAGACATTTTTTTCTATCTTTTTTTTGCTGGCATCTATGTCTAAAATTAAATTGCTAGGTTGAATGGAATTTTGTGGGTTCTTAATAAGAAGCTCTTGGCTGTTTGTATCTGACAAAGCTACATGCTTTGACATATAAATTGTATCTGTGCTTGGCTGAATCTGAGAAGGGCAACAAGACTGAACTGACAAAAATTCTGCCATTTCCTGGGATGTAGGATTTGATATATTTTCAGCATGGTGATAAAAAGATTCAGAACTTTTCTGCTCTTTCATAGTTTTATTTTCAAAATTAGTTATGGCTGAGGCATTTGTTGCATCAAGCTCACAGCCTGAACAATTAGAACAGGAACAGTCACTATTTAATGAAATAAATCTATCCAAAGGCACATCCCATGTTTTACTTGATGGAGTCATATTATTATGCTCTGAATATGTATGACTCTCTCCTGATGAGCTTGAGGGAGCAGCGTTTTTACCAACTGCATCTAACGCATTAGGTTTATGAACAGATCTACTTGGGGATAAAGCAGAACTGGAATACAAGCTGGTTAATCCATTCTGGGAATCCTTTTCAAGCAAATTGCAACATTCATTTTTAGGAAAAGTATTATAACTTTGAACTGAGAGTAAAGTATTGTGATTACTTTCTTCTGGTACTCGGGACTGTTTTGTATTTTCATAAATACACACTGGCATACTGCATCTGCGCACTTCTACGACTGGTCTGCAATCATTTATAACAAATTTTACATCTTCAACTGATGCTGATCTAATATAAGCTGGAGGAAGTCTGTTTAAAGTAAGTACTTTATTGCGCTCTGGCAACTCTGACAAACTATCATTCTCATAGTTTGCAGGTGATTTGGCACTAGGCAAAAATGGTGAATGTGAAAAAGACATTTGAGAATCAGATCCTTCAAGCATAAAATCTGAATCATACTCAACAACAGGTCTTGGAGGAGTCACTGTAGTATGACAAGAATCCTCTGAGCTAGCAATTGAAATCATGGATATTGATCTGGAGGTTAGTCCAGTTTTTTCACTTTCTGATCTAGGAGACCTACTTAAGCTACTGTCCAATGCTAGGGATGGTTTTCCATTAGAATTTTTTATATCAACTGACTGTGATCTACTGCTGGTAGCATCTTTTAGCTGCTTATCTTTCCCAGAAGCATCTGATAACTCTGAGCTTTTTGAACGAATCAGTTCTTTGTTCTTTGAATCAGTAAGTGAATATTTTATTTTATCCTTATCTTTTATTTTATTAAGTTCAGTACAGGATCGATTCTTTAATCTTTCTTTTTCCTTCTGTTTTATTTTTTCTTTGTGTTTTCTATGCCACTGTTCAATTTCCAGATCTTTAAGACTAAGCATTCTTTCAAAGCTTGTCTGCATCAAGTCATCATTTAACAATCTCTTTTCTTTAGGTCGAGTGTCTTTAGATACTGGTAATGGTTTAGATTTAAGCTTTTCAGTTTCAGATTTTAATTTAGATACATTATTTTGTTGCATTTTATCTTTATATTTGTCACGCTCTTTGTATCTGTCAATATCTTTATCTTTTTTATCCTTCTCTCTTCCATCAGGAGTTTTCAGCAATTCATCTTTTGGCTTCTCTTTTAAGAATAAAGTTTTTTCATTGCTGCATTTTTTCTCTTCTGCTGTTTGCTTCATGTTTGTAATTACTGAACTATCACGTTCTTTCAATTTCTCTTTTTTTTCCATTTCTTTTTCTTTGTTTCTACCCTTTTCCATTTTTGAATATTCACTATCCTTTTCGGAACTCTTGCATTTCTTATCATTGCTGGATTTTTCTTTAGATTCCGAAAAGTATCTATCATTTTTTTCTTTGTCATGCTTCTTTTCAAATCTTTCTCTGATTTTTTCTTTGTCATCAACCTTTTTAATAGCATTGAAGCTTTTTAATTTATCATGTTCTTTGTTTGTTTTTTCTACCTGTTGAACCTTTTCCTTTTCTTTTGTTTTTTCATTATTTTCAAGAGAATCTGGTTTATCCTTTTCTGATTTGTGTTCACATTTTATTTTTTTCTCTTTATCTGTATTTTTTCTTTCTATTTTTTCAACAGAAGAGTTTCGCTTTTCATTTTTTTCTTTATGATCCTTTTTTTCTTGTTTATCAATGTCTTCCTTGTCTATTACAGTTATATTTGTTGACATATCCCTAATGCCTAAAGAGAAAAAATCTGCTTCTTTATCAAGAAATATGCTATGGTCTTTTGTTTTCTCTTCCTTGTCATTTTCTTTTTTAGTTTTTTCTCTTTCTTTTTCTTCTCTAAAATTTTTATCTTTTTGAAAGCTTCTCTCTTTCACATATTTGTCTTCTTTAATTAAAATCTTTTCCAATTTAGATTTCTTCTCTGACACTTGAGGGTCATGATCAACAGTTGACGTATCTTCTGCCTCATCACTTTTGAAAAAATTTTCTTTCCAAAACTCTCTATCAAACTCAACATTCCTCTGGACATCCTTGGAATTTTCCTTATGCTTACATCTTTCTTTCTCTCCATCCTGTTCCTTTTTATGTTTATCCCTATCCTTTTCTTTATGCTTCAATTTATGCTTTTTAAGCATTTTACCCTCCTTGTCAGTCTTCTTCATCACAGTGTCAGAATTTTCAAAGATTGGACTGTTATCTTCATCTTTAAGTTTAGGACTGGATTTCTCATTAAATTCTAAAATAAATTCTTTCTGATGCTTACTTTTGTCTCTGTTTTTGTAGGACTTATTATTAGAATTTTCCAAAAGAAAATCAGTATCTGCATTATGGTCATATCGAATTAATTCAGATTGTGAAGTTACCTCTGACCCTTCTGGAGATAAACAAATTTTAACATTTTCTTGTTTAAATGTTGAAGACTGTTTTTCATTAATGCCACATGAATGTTTAGGGGATCTACTAGGAGTAATATGGAGTAAGGACAAAGAAGAATCCTCCTTCGGGCTAAATGTTTTTCGAAAATTATCATCTTCTTTGCTTTTGTCTAATGATTCTAACAAAGAAACACTCAGGTTTGTCAATTTGGAATGATCTTTTTCCTGTTTTAATTGCTGATTTTCTTTATTTTTGCTTTGATTTTTTAGTTTTCTTTTAACTTTTCCTTTTTGTTTACATTCATTATAAACATATTCTTTTTTACTCTTTGCATCGGAATTTGAAATTTCTGTAACAGTACATGAAGGAGATATTATTTTTTTGTCTTGAAGAATGTCTTCATCTGAACTTTCAGAACTTGAATACAGGACTCTGGAAGGTTTCTGTTTTTTATTTTTAAATGATTTTGGAAATGATAGTTTTTCCTGTGAAAGAAATAAGTTACTTTGTTCTGTTTCAGACATATCTTCTTTTCTCAGATCTTTCCGTGGAATCTGTCTATCATCTATCATTTTCTTAACTTCTTCATCATCATCATCTTTGAATTCATATTCATCAAGAGCTGATGGAAGAGATGTCTTACTGGAAACATGTTTGTTGTCATTAGCCAGAGATTCTTTCTCTGTCTCAGAATCCATATTGCCTTCTATGCTGGAAGGATTTACAGATGGTGCTTCATCAAGATCTAGAATAGAAAAACAGGTTGCTGCTGTGTTCATTCCTTTACTGTTAATAGCAATCAAATCTTATATACTTGTCATGCATTTTCATCAGTTCAAATTATTGTAGTATAAATTAGAAGTAAATATGAAATGTGCTACTTATTATTAATTATATAATAAAGCACTGTTACATTTAACATGGAATCATAGTAATTTGATAGTGAATTCCAGGGGTAAACTGCAAATTCACAAAAACAATTATGTGTTATTTAAGACTTTCAATTCTTTTTACTTACAATGAACTATAATCTAGTTATGTTATTGTTTTCTTACCATACATAAATTTTCTTACCATACATAAATACATATTGTATTTACCATACATCTTATTGTGTTTTATGCTTTTCTCATGCCACAAGTTTAAATTACAGGTATATACAATAACAATGATAATTCTATATACACATTAAAACTATAAACAGAAACATCAGAAATAGATGGAACAGGAGGCCCAAAAAAGTTTTTTATTGCACTGTAATTATCTTACTATAGTATCCCCATTGCTGCTTCAATGACAAAAGCTAGGACCTACAGGTGTAAGGCCCTTCTCCTTTGTAATAATTGTATATTTTAGAAAATCAAACTGTATCTTCTTACTTCTGTATCTGTCAAGGAGAATACTTTTTGAAGACACTTGAAATAATCAAGCAAACCTATTTTATGCATCCCTATCTCTAAACACAGCAGTTGGAAAAATGTACATTTTAATTAATTTAATGGGTTAACAAAATATTTCCAAAGTTTATATTTACAAAGTTTATTAATAAATTTTACATATATACCACTTTTAATTTATCAAGTCAAATTCCCTGGGTTAACTTAAAATTTGCAAGTCCTTTGCTACAAAAATTTAATAACAAAGAACCCATTTGCATATCCCTACTTGAGCTAGTTTTTTGAAATATTACACAATTTAAACATAATATATACAAACACAAATAATTTAACATCATTTTTTCTGACCTGAACAGCCATCTTCATCATCAGAAATAGGAACTTCTCTTTTCAGTAGTAGTTCCAGTTCTTCTGTTTCTGCTACATCTACAGGTCTTTCTCCATGTTTATTGGCTTGGAATGGATTACCACCATGTCGGAGGAGCAATTTTACAATCTGAAATATTAGATTCATTGCAACTAAAAGCCCCATTTTAAAAAAATTGATCAGGAAATAAACTGAAAAACTAACCTGTTTTTTTTAACACTCTTACTTTGAAAAATGCCCCATGTATGCTGATTCTATCAATAAATGATAGAATGATAGATATGATAAAAAATGTTGAAATCCTCGTACTTTTTATATGTAACGTGCCATCTGTGATTACTCTAAAACAGTTTTTGAAATTGTATTAGATTATTTAAAAAAAAACACTGAATATTAGCCTACATAATAACCTCATAATCAATTTCTGCCAGCTAAATAAAAATAGGACTTGGCAGAACTTTAAATACTCTATCAAAACAAATATTACATCAAAACTTGATACATAAATAGGCTTTGACATAACATGAAATGTATCATTAAGACAGATATTTTATCAAAACATAATAGAAGTATTGATGCTTTTGAACTTTTGGAAAATTGTTGGAAAATACCATAGACAGTTGGGAGGGGGAAGAAATAACTGAACAAATCAACCCTGGATTTTTACTTGAGACACAAATGACAGGCTCAGATTATTATATTTTTTTATATTATATGAAAACCTAACTCCCTGGAGAAGTCTACAGTACTGGGATAGGTGGAAGAAAAAGAAGAACAAACAGCAAAATGGATGGACATACAGTGGTAATGGAAACATTATTGGAGGAGCAGGTTGGAGACAGATTCTCCTGGATAAAAACTATGTGATTGCCAAGAGCCAACACCAATTTGACCCTTAATAAATTTCCCTTTAGTAGGACAAGCTTCAATTTCCTGCTTCTCTATAATATCTGAGGTATCAGATATTGCATACTGAACTGTCTGTATCTTGCTTTTTGCCCTCACAACTTAATAAAACACCTTTTCCCTTATAAATGTTCTTGAAACATTGACCTAGGAAGATTGTTTATTCTCTCCAGGTCATGGATGTCACAAAGGTGATTTCTTGGATGAGAAAGTAAAATGTGTTAAAGAAAAATCAGAAAGTCCAATTAACTTTTTTAAAAAGCACCTTTGGGACACCTATGACCTGGATGACTGAGAAGACCGATGAAGATTCTGTGTCTCCTTTCCTTTCCCAATGGCATTATTATTTTACATTTTCACAGATAATATAGCTGAGGTATATTGCGTAATTCTTCTTTATTGCCATATTATGATTGTGATTGCATATGATTTGAATCTCTATCTGAATAGATACCTTGAAATGCACAGTAAAATAATCACCATTGCTTTTGCCAGTTATATTGATAACAAATTATTCATATGCATGGGCCTAACTGATAATATACGATTCCTTTGCTATATTCTGTTTAATAAGCTTTGATTATTAAAAATAATCACATGTATTTAATTTTTCCATGAATGATACCTACCTTCCTATGTCCACTGCTTGCAGAATCATGGAGTGGTGTATCATCATCTAAGCCCTGAGTATTTACATCTGCCCCTGCTGCTATCAAGACCTTAGCAACATCATAATAACCTGCATTACAGGCTTCATGGAGTGGTGTCCAACCTATAACAAAAGGCAAAACATAATTGCTCCCAAACTACTTATACCTAGTGGACCTGTATAAAAGTCCTGCAGAAGAAGAATTCTGTCTCATCTAGATTCTATTTGAAAAGAGGACATCTTTCAGTTTCCAGGTGAAATTATCTCCAGTTATATCGGACTGTAGAACTCAAGGGAGAGGTGGAAAAATGACTATTACCCATTCCCTGCTTTTGACAAACTCCAAATATTTGCATTCACTGTTTTTTAAAAAGTTGTATTGTAAGGAATCTTACAATAAATCTGGAATTTAGTTTCATATTTGAAAAGGGATTAATCATTTTACTAATTATAAAATACATTAGATAGTCTTAAAACTGACTACTGGTCAAACTTACCTGCAAAATCTTTCACGTTCACATTTGCACCAAGACTAATTAATTCTTTAACTTGTTTAACATCACCTCTAATGGCAGCTGTATGTAAAGGGGTTTCCCCTCGTTCATTTCTTTTATTAACTTTATCTTTTTGGCGTGATGAGGAGCTTGGAGTTTTCTTTTGGGTGGTCACTGTTTGTAAAGGATGATTTAAATTAGGATCTACAAAAACAAAGTTCAAAATGTGAAATCAGTAAAATTGTGAAAATGAATGTTAACATACTTTCACATTCTCTCTCCCCCCTTTCTCTCCCCCTCCCTCCCTCCCCTCCCTCTTTTAGTGTGAGGATTAAGGCAATTAGAAACCATAAAATTGTGAATTTTAATCCCAATTTAAGAATAAAGCCAGTTGATTGACATTGGACCAGACATTGTCTCTTAACTTTAGGAAGCAGACAATGTCAATTCATTTCCTAAATCTTGCCAATTGTCCAGGCAATCATGACTGACTCAAAGGTTGCCCCCGCCCCAAGGGGAGGGGCAGAGGAAAATGCTTGGTATATCTCTGTCCCATTTTAGTATGCAAACCATCAAAAAATACAATTCAGATTCAGATCATGGTAGGCTACTCAAGTGTATACTTATAGCTTCAATGCTTATCAATTAACCTTATTAAATGATATTATAATGCTGAGATTACTTCATTTTCTCAACTTTAAAAACAAAAGTGTTTTAAGTCACTGATATAAAATAGAATGAATACAGTTAGTTAAATATAAGACATCTGAATCTAAACTGATTAATATTAACTGCTGTTGAACTAAATAGAATGTAACATTTATAAACAGTTTATGATCAGAATAAACTGCATTTTTGTTGATACCTGATAGATTAAGTTTTAGTGTCAGTTTTCAATAAAGCTTCATTATTTTCAAGATTACCATATTTAAACTAGCCTGACTTGGAGGGAAAATAACTTGCAAAATAGTATTGTCACATTAAAAATAATTTAATTGCCAAATTAAGCCATGACTTGAATACTTTACTCTGCAACTATTAAAGATGGTTAACTCAAAAATCAAACTCATGTATGCGTATTTAGAATATCAATCCCAGTATTTAATAAAGCTTTTTGTTAATATTACATTAATTGTTAGAGTACAAGTGAAATAATTCATTTTTTAAAATAATGTTGATCTATTATCCCACTCTTCCCGAATCAGGAGTAAATTGCAGGTACAGTTCTAATTAAAATCCAAATGTCCTGCTATGTTACCTTAGCCTCTATCTGATTAGAGTCATATACAAATGGAAAGAGTTCTGCTATTACCTGGGCTGTTGTCTCTTGCAGTCATCTGCATAAGAAGGGCCATCTGTTTACGTTCTGATAATGGGTAACCAAAAAGAATACTAACAGGTGCTGTTTTTTTATTTCCAGCTTCCTTTTTCATTTTCTTCTTTTCTGGGACTTCTTTCTCTGGAAATACCAGTAGACTCATAAGAGCAGCAAAATATTCCCAATTATAGCAGATTCTAAATAAAATAAACATCTTCAAATTGAGAAAATAACTCCCAAAAGCTATTAAATTACTTCCTTATGTTGATAGAAATCCAAAAACATTAAATATTCCCTCTGCCTGAGTAAATGAGAAGTACATAGAGCACCAGTCATAAACTTTGGAGAATCAGACTCAAATATATGAAAAGCAATATTTTTTACTCTAGGGCACTGCTTTAGTCAATACATTTATGCTCAACTATGCATACAAGGCTTATAAAGTGGTGGTGATAAAAGAACCCTATTTTATCAGCATAAATTCCTAAAAATGGATATATAGCTGGAAAACTGGTACTGAACTGCTTCTTCATAGTTTATAAACACATGCATGTATACATATATATTATACTATATATTATGTTTGTGTGTGTGTGTCTGTGTGCAGATGGATAATGTAAAGATTACAGCACTGCCTTTGATGGGGGAGACTAGGATTCAAATCTCAGCTTTCCAATACATGTCCTCAAGCAAGACCCCTAAACACTTCATCTGCCTACCTCAAATATGAGAGTGACACAAACTAGGAAAGTAATGCCAGCACGGATGCCACCTAGATCAACAAGATCTGAGTCAGCTGTTGGGGACCAAGTCAATCTAACAATAAGTAGACTACTGGAACAAACCATAAATGTACTCGGAAAGAGAACCTTGAATTGATGAATGCTATTACAACAGTAAACTTAATGAGAGGGGATATATGAAGCATATAAGGGAGGTATGGATGGAAAAAAGACTTATATCTACACTAACTGTAAAATAGCTAAATTATCTGATTCTTCAACATAGGTAAAGGGAAGCTGCTCTCACTGCTTTAAAAAGGCCAACTTCACATAACATACTGGACTAAAGAAGACCTACTAGATATGCAGCCACCACCTGAAGCTGGAACATCACTGTCACCTTCTCCTTCACAGAGCAGAGCAGAGCAGAGCAGAGCAGAGCAGCTGATGTGAGGCATAAGATCATGGATAAAGTTGCTGAAGTCAACCTTCAAGATCAGTTATCAAGATTCATTGGAGAAGTACCATCCAACAGGATGCTAAAAGATGCCAATAGAGCCTTCACGACAATTCCAACAACCACTATAACTCAAACCAATGAACTGATGTACACTACAGCCTGTGTAATGCTGGAGATGTTTGGCTACAGGATCAAGAACAACAGTACATATCCCCCACCCCCAGAAAATGAGATTAGAGGCTAAGATCAAAGCAGTTCAGAGAATAGTCAGAAGGGTGTGAAGATTAAAGATAAGATTTGGCTATTGAAAAAATACAAGGGCCTGACTCCATCTGAAGCCTTAGAGAGTGCTATACAAAGGTACTGGATGCCAGATAAGGAGATACACTAGAAAAGCAGAGGTAAAGAAGATAAATGTCCTGTTCTCCAAAGAACCAACCAAAGTGTACTCAAAACTGCAGTGCAACAACACAGTAACAGCAGATTTATCAATAGCAGACACATAACACCAATGTTATGTGAGAAACAGCAGACACATAACACCAATAACACCAAGAGAAACAGCAGATACGTAACACCAATGCAAAGTGGCTGCAGGATCCGACAACAGACAAAATCAATTTCCCAGAACAGGAACCAGTCATCATCATGTTAATAGACATCCAGCAAATAATCACACCTATTGGCTAAAACAAAAACAAAAACCAGCAGCGTATGAATGCCTAGCAATACAGATGAACCAACTGCTAGCAGCAGGCTCTCACCCAGGCTGACTAATACAAGGAAGGACAGTATTGATCATGAAAGACCCACACAAGGAAGTAAATCCATCCAACTACCAACAAATAACATACCTTTCCACAACATGGGAAGTCCTATCAAGCTGTACAGTACAGGACTATATAGGCCAGTACATGAGCACAATTCAGAGTCAGAAGCAGAGGTGGTATTCAGAAGGTTCTGGCCAGCTCTGGAGAACTGGTAGCGGAAATTTTGAGTAGTTCAGAGAACCGGCAAATACCACTTCTGCTGGAGATTTTACAGTATCCTGTAACCAAGCCATGCCCACAGAACCAGTACTAAAAAAATTTGAATCCCAACACTGGTCAGAAGGGCATTGGGAACCACACTACATGCTCAAGATATCACAAGGTCATAGATCAGTCATCCAAGACTCCAGATCTTGGATCTTGATTGTTGAGGGCAATATGCTGACTCTGTAAACCGCTTAGAGAGAGCTATAAAAGCACAGTGAAGTGGTAATATAAGTCTAAGTGCTATTGCTATTGTTATCTAGAAAGATCAATCTGAATACAGTCTGGATTGACTACAGAAAATTCAATGCCACACCCATGGATCTGTGAATGACTGGTGATGACATACAAGTCAACGCTAAGGGCCTTCCTCAAGAACTTAATGGGACTGTGGAAAGCTACACTGGTGTCCACTCAAGACAGCCCACACCAAACAAGACTTGAGGTGCAGACTATGCAGAAAGGCTCAAAGACAGTCCAACACAAGAAGGCTATAAGATGCAGGCAGGAACAGCATACACTGAATGACAAAACCAAGGAGTTGGCATTGTATACATCTGCACAGTGTAGGGGCCAGATCCTCCTGTCACACTGGCTGACGGATGCAAAATGTTTGTAAAAAGGACACAGCGGACGAGAAAAATGTTCCATCCGTTTTTATCCGCTCTCAAAAGGGGTAAAAATTTGCATAACCAGAGCGGACAACACGGAAAGGAACGGACGGGGGGAGGACGTAGGGTGGATGGAAAGCGGATGCTCCATGGAGGCCTAGCGGATGGAAGCGGATGGGAGTGGATGGCACATCCGCAAGGCTTCCGGGGGAGTGCAGCAAAGCGGACGCGGAACAGAAAGAGCAGATGCAGAGCGGACTCCGAGCGGATGAAGCGGATGAACAGCGGATGCCGAGCGGATGAAGTGGATGCAGAGCGGAAGCCTAGCAGATGCCTAGCGGAAGCCTAGAGGATGCCTAGCATTCACTGCGCAGGCGGGGAGGATGCATTGCATCAGCCCCGCGGATATAAAGGGAAGCAGCTCCCAAGCAGGTCACCATTCAGAGGAAAGACCTGCTTCCAGACACAGCTTGCCAGCCAGCCAGCCAGCCTGCCAGCCAGCCAGCAACCCAACAACCATGGGGAAGAAACGGAAGCCTCTGCCATCTGCTGCCAGCCCTGGCAAGAGGGACAGGGCCACCCTCCCACCCCCTGGCCCTCACTCTGCTTCTGCTGGGGCTTCTGAAGCATGGGCTCTAGCTTCTGGTGCTGGGGCTTCTGCTGATGGGTTACACTTCGGAGGTGCTCCTCGGCTGGTGGAAGCACATGCACACCTGGTACGGGAAGCTGCACCTCAAGAAATCTGGCCAGGCCGCGGTCAAGCTGACGGACAGAGAGACCTACGTGATGGCCAAGTGCAGCTTCTTGGAGGGTGAGATCTGCCACCGAGGAGCAGCCCCTCTCACAACCCTCTCTCTCAGGCAGCCTGCTGAGAGCCAGTCCTCTTCTGGCAGAGAGTCAGCTCCTGTCTCCAGGCAGGTATCTGTGGAGCGTGCCACGACGGAGACCCCCCCGACAGCTGTACTACCCGTGGCGGAGTGCGTGGAGGACCCCCTGACATAGTGGGAGAAAGGAGACGGCACTTCCACCACAGCCCAACCCGCATCCACCCCCAGCTCCACCTTCACAGAAAGGCAGAGAGGCAAACCGGAGGGACAGAGCCACACTGTCCTGTTGGAGATAAGAGACACCATCAGGAGCAGCGTAGATCTCCTCTCTCAGCTGGTACACACCGACGCCCTATCCTCCAACCGCAAGCCCTTCCTCACCTATGTCAACCAGACCCTCATGAACATGGCGTAACCCCAGTACCAGGTGGTGAAGGACAGGATCACCAATCTTCTTCACAACCCTCCAGACCAAGATGAACCTGGTCCCACCCAGTCCAGGCCTGCTCCCCCACCCCAGGTGATGTCACTGCCTTTCCAAGGCTTTCCACAGGCCCTCTCCTACCAAGGCTACGGGTCCCAGGAGGTCCAGCAGCACAGGCAGCAGCCCTTCCCAGTCCAGGCACATGTACATCGGACGCCACCGGTGCCACTGATGCCACCGGTGCCACCCACATCACCGATGTCACCCACACCACCAATGCCACCCATGCCACAGATGCCACCGATGCCAGTCCTCACCCAGCTGCAGACCAGACAGCCCCACTACACTGCTCCTTCCTCCACCCCACAGCCAAGCCCGGCCTCAGTACATCTGTCATCGGTATTGGGGCTGACACCCCACATCATGGAGGAAGGGGCTCTCAACATCATGGGGCTGAGCCGGCTGTCTGAGAGCTTCCTCAACACACCGTCCCCTGTTGTCCTCTCGGGGCCAGGCACCCCAGTGGCGCTTCAGACCAGCACTCTAGCAGCAGCCACCTCCACAGCACCTGGACCCTTCACCCCTGAGACTGGGCACACCTCCGAGTGACCGAGAAGAGTGCCAGAGACTGGGTGGCTACCTGTTGACTTTATTTTTGCTTTGGACACTTGACTTGGGTCATTTTTCTTTCACAGCTTGTTATTAATAAAGATTATCTTTGCTTCACACACTTGCTTCATTTATTTTATTAAATAAAGTCTTGGTGGAAACTTTTAGAAATGGTTTAAGCCTTTGCATGCTTGTGGGATGGGTAAGGATAGCAGTGGGATGGGTAGGGATACCATTGGGATGAGTAATAGCTGTGGGATGGGCAGGGATACCTTTGGGATGGGTAATAGCTGTGGGATAGATAAACCTCCAGTGCAAGCATAGTGGGAACATATGGTCCACCCTCCCAGCTGCCACACCTATGGCCCTTTATTATCAATAATAATGTAATCATTCATCCACACATGTCAACACAAACACAACTCTTTATTAAATGCCCTGTTCATTGTAGGCCCACCCAACATACATGGTCCAATCTCATCAGTGTGATGAGACAGGCTGAAGGAAGCATCCATTAATCATCTATCATCCTGTCTTGCCACTCCACTGTTCCAGCTGGGGAGTTGCACCAGTGTTTCAGGAGGTTGCGCTGCTTCTTCCCTTCACGTGAGGCTCTGTTGGGGCCTTGCACATCCTGAGTGTCTATCATGTTTCACCCTTGCCTCCATTCCCCAGGCTCCATGTCCCCATTGCCTTGTTGGAGGTCCACGAGCGTGTTCTGCAACACTGGGTAGTGGGTGCGCATGAGATTGTGCAGGATGCAGCAAGCTTCCATGATGTTCCTCACAGTTTCTGGGCGATGCTGCATGGTGGTGAGAAGTACTTGGAACCTGTTGGCCAGGATGCCAAAGGCGTTCTCCACCACCCGCCTTGCCCTGGACAGCCTGTAGTTGAAGATTCTCTCTTCACGGGTGAGGAGTCTGGAAGTGTAGGGCTTCATGAGGTAGGTTCTGAGGGAGAAGGCGTCATCCCCCACGATGAAGTAGGGCACATCTTGCGTGTCGTTGGGCAGGGGGTCTGGATCTGGGAAGCCCATGATGAGGTTGCGTTCCAGCCCCTCCTTGAGGTCACTGGCGTTGTATACCTGGGCATCTGAAGATGACCCATTGCCTGAAGCATTGATGTACATGAACTTGCAGTCAGCATCAACCATGGGGAAGAGGACGATGCTGAAGAAGCCCTTGTAGTTGAAATAAGTGGACCTCGACTTGGCTGGAGCTTTGCAGGCCACGTGCTTGCCATCTATGGCTCCAACAGTGTGGGGGAAGTTCCACCTCTGATACCACTGCTCTGCAACTTTCTTCCAGCCTTCGTCAATGGAGAGGCACTGGAGGAGCTCCTCCAGGTATTCTTCGATGATGGCCTGCACCATTTCTCTGACCACAATGCTGATGGTGTTGTGTGGCACCCTGCATGTGTGGCCGTACTGCATGCTCCTGTAGGTGGTCCCTGAGGCCAGGTGGCGCAGAGTCAGTGCCACCTTGAGCCCAGGGTCCAGGCTGGGCTGGAAATTGGTGTTTGCCTTGGTCAACCTGGGTCTCAGCCGCTCCACAACTTCGTCAAACATGGCTGGAGGCATCCTCATGAAGTTCTGGAATGCACGAGGGTCTTCATTCCTGAGCTCCACCATCAGCTTGTTGTACAGTCCATACTCTGCTCTTCTTCCAATCCATCTTTGGATGGATTGAAAGTGAGATCCAGGTGAGTTGCTCCCCCTTTTGATAGGCAATATAGGTTTTCCACTATGTGTCCTTTTGCATCCTCTAGGCATCCTCTAGACATCCTTAATATCCGAGATAGGTCCCCTCTGCGAATGTTTTTTCCGTTTTAAATGCTTTCTTTGCGAGCTGCATCCACTTTCATCCTTTCTCCGTCCGTGCTACTAACGCTGCGCGTCCGTTCCGCGTCCGTTTCGCTTCCTCCCTGTGTCCGCTTTCTGCTGGAGCGGATGTGAGTTGCGCGGATGCGCAGCGGATGCCTAGCGGATGTAGCGGACGCGTAACGGATGCCGATGGATTCAGATTGAATGTTCTCCGTATGCGTAGCGGATGCAGAATGGACGCGTTGGATACATTTTCTGCTCAAAAAGTTTTGAGCAGCTCAAAACTTTTTGAGCGGATGGAACCTCAGTCGACGGATGCTGGACGGATAGAGAGGATGAAAAACGGAGGCAGTGAGTACAAAACGGAAGCATCGTGTTAACCAACGGATGGCAAGTGTTTCTCTCCGTTTTACATCCTCTTTCCATCCGTTGGTGCAGTGTGACATGGACTTAAGTCTCCATGGGAGATTTCACAGAAGGTCATGGAGAAAATAGAACTAAGATCTTGTTGGACTTCCAGATCCAGATGCACAGACATATATTGGCCAAATAACCAGACATTGTGGTAACAGACAAGAAGAAAGCAACGATGATAAATGTAATTGTGCCAGTGACAACAACATCAGGAAAAAGGAGTATGAGAAGAAGAAGTACCAGGGCATGAAAAAGGAATTAGAGAGAATGTAGAAAAAGGCCAAAGTACTCACAGTGGTGGTAGGAGTACTCAGGCTGTGACTCCTAAGGCCGTGAGAGTGGTGCTAACATAACTTAGAAGCAACTTCATAGCAATTTGTCCAGAAAAGTACAGTGCTAGGAACAGCTAAAATTCTGCACAGAATCCTCAAACTCTGACTCAAAGGTGCTTTTTCAAGAGGCAACTGCACTTTCTCTTGAAAAAGCACCTTTGGGAAATGATGACCTGGGTGACTGAGAATCTTCAGAGACCTCAAATCTCCATAGACATCTAGCCTTCTGGTAAAAGACCGATATTGAGGAAGAAACACACCATCATGAGAGTGAAAAAAGAATTTTTTAACTAAAAACTATTTCACTTTTTTCATGATAGAACATCTTGATTTGAAATATTTCCCTGTATTGGCAAAAACAGCTGGGGAAAAAATAAACGGGGAAGATGGAATACAGAAAAATAAGACTTCAACATTTCCTTTCTATAACATTTTACAAATAATGCCATATTCTATAAGTATTTTACTTGATGTGTTGGTTCATTTATCAATTGGATTTAGCTTGATCATATGATTTATATCATGTGATACAAAATAAATATCTTCAGAAATATTACAGTAGGATCGTAATATCCATATCCTCATCCTAAATATAATTTTATATGAAATTCATAAATAAAAGTAATTACTTTTATAATTGAATTTCTTTGTCCTTAACTGTACTTTTGCCATAATTATAATTTGTAACACATTTCATAAATAAGGATATTTATATTTTCTATATTTATGGTGGTTTTTGGAAGCAACATTATAACATGAAGAAAAATGTACTGTTAGTAATATGACCACATATTCAAGAGCATTATGATTCAGTTACCTACATAACTCTTTACAAATTTGTCAACAGGATTTATTCTGATTTACAATAAGCTGAGTTCCCAATTAGAACTAAATTGTCTCAATATTTCTTCATAATAAACCAATAATGTTCATGTTGTGAGATCAGATACACCAACTGGATATACATGGAAAGGAGAGAATTGATGAGAAGCCATGATTGCTCTAAAGATGAAATGAGGTGAGGCCTAATACGCACCAATCAATAACTTCTCAATGTTTTGCACCTATTTTAATGAGCAATTCTTATAGCCACATGACTTAATTTCTCATCTTTTACTGGGCTATACATTTTCCTTCAAACCTCAATGATTTTACCTAAGAAATTCACTAAACACACAGAAAGGCACACAAAAATAAAAAGATATTTTGTCTATATTACAACAAAATATAATAGGAAAAAAATTACAATGATGAATTTTGCATACTGTACGAAAATGAAATTCTTCAATAAAATATATATTTTTAGTTTTTTAAACATCACATAAATTTACTGTTAATTACTGAGCTGTTGTATCAAAAGTATGTGCAATCTGAAAAATGTTTTGCTATGAATAAGATTTTTTTTCTACTATATATTGCCTTTCAAACTAGATTTACCACAGTAAAAGAATTTTTTATTTTGTTTTTATTTTTTTCTGCAAATAAATAATATACTGGACAATATGCCAGAGTAATTTATATCTTTAATATTGTCATTGTATTAGTTTGGCATGGCTGTGAGTAAAAAGTAGACTTGCCATGTTTATTAGCCTGAATGTCTTGCACATGGTGCTTTCATCAATCTTGTCTGGCATGATTTATCATTTGTAAACTATTTTCTAAAAATATATATACCTCATGTATAATAAATACATTGTTTATATTACATTTGCAGAAAACATCTAGCAACAGAAGTATTAAGAACACTTTTACAATTATTTTACAGACCAAGCCAAAATACTTAAACACAGATCATAATCCTAGTTCTTAAAAGTTTATTTTGCCAATGGAAGAGTTTCATTGCTCTTTCCGTCCTAGTGCTCCATTTCTGTCTGACAAAAACTCCACTGGTTGCAAAAAGAGGGTATATTACAATATATGGACAACTAATCCCAAGCCATCACATCACATCCCCCCCATCCCCTCCCCCAATTCCTTAGGTGCTAGGACTGGACCTAACTTCTGGACTGTTCAATTATGGACTTCTCAATTATGTTAGCCTAAGTATTGGACTTCTCAATTATGTTAGCCTAAGTATTTGTGACAAATGCTTAGCCCAAGTCAGTGCATATAATAAAAAAAAAAGTTAAAGAAAAAAGTATTTGCTAAATTGGTATCATTCTCATCCCATTTTGCCTGAGTTGATATAGTAATAGCACTTAGACTTATTGAATTGACATCCTTCAGCCTCAAGAGACTATGGTATTGTGCTCTGAAAAGACTTATATTCTGCTTCATAATATTTTACAGCATTCTCTGAATGGTTTACAACGTCAGCATATTACTCCCAACAATCTGGATCCTCATTTTATCAACCTCAGAAGGATGGAAAGCTGAGTCAACCTTGGACTGTCAGGATTGAACTCCTGGCTATGAGCAGTTAGCCGACATATAAAGTTTTAGATGTAAAAATAGATCTCCTGCTTTACTCCCATCAATAACTTGTTCTAGATATTATTTTTACTACTTAACATACAAATGATACAACTGTGTATAGAATCAAAACTGCTTTTGCTAATAAATTAGTGGTTACTTCATGGTAACTGCCGTATTCCTCCACAGGTGTTCACTGGAATGGAAAAATACTATAGTGGAAGTTTAATCTGCATTTTTAATTTTCCAGTGAAAAAAGTAATATTACATTTATATTAATAAATAAATTATTTGCAGACTGTTCACAAGTACAGAAAATTAACAACTACAGATATGACATTAATAGTTTTAAAGAAGCAACTATAATAAGTACACCTGGTAATCTATTTACCTGAATATGTCTTGGAAGAAGGGATTAATCTCTCCCCCCAGTTTTCATTTGTATGTCCTGGATCTGAATCTATAGAATGAAGAAGACATGGGAGAAAGGGATGGAGAAGAGCAGGAGGAAGGAAGTATGGCATACAAGAGAGATATACTTCACATGATATTTTGGATTTTTTGTAGTATCTATCTACCACCAATTACAGTGTCATTTAAAAATTCCTAACAAACTTTAGAAAAATTTATACATTAAACACACTGGTGATATCAAATAAATATAGAGAAAATATATTGAAATACTGAATAGTAACTCAAGGAAGCACATTAATGATGTAATTTCCTTTTAGTGCTCCACTTTAGTGCTATTTTATATGAAAGTTATACTCTTAAATAGTACCAGCTTTCTCTTATTTATAAATTGATAAACCTTTTTCAGGTGTTGATTGGCTCAGTATCTATTTGCTTCTACTTTACCCCAAAAGACTTCATTGCTTTTCACTATGCATATTCATTATATTTTGCCAATTAGGGAGAGGGGAAGATGGAGGTGAAAGAAACTTTTTTTTTCAACATGCACAGATTTAGCTAAATCACACTTCTACAAGAATATTAAGTTGAATAAAAATCCTTCAAAAGATCACATAAAGTTTTAAATTAACAAAGGTATCGATAGCTGATATTTACTTTCATTTTTAAAAACCTTAATGTGCTGAAAAACTGAACAAAATCTCAATATGAAATAGCATCATTAGAGAGAGCTGAGACAGTTCTTAACAAAATACAATTTGTTACATTTTTCCTTTTACCTTACCGAAGGCAAAAGATGGAATATACATCATTTTTTCAGGCATTAGATAGACTGAATTATAGTGACTGGCCCAAATTGTTTTAGGGAATTTTCATACCTGAAGGTTGACTTGCACCTGGTTTTCTAATCCAAAACTTCAGCCACTATAATATAATTGCTTAATCATATTTGAAAATATACTTTAGTTTGTTTTCTAAAATATCATTTTATTAAATCTAAAATGAAAATTATAATTTATTAAAACTAAGCCTAAATTGGGATTCAAAGAAACGAAGGTTAAATTAATTCACTCATTAAAGTTCTGCAAACCCATGAGTAAATGTTAGTATTGCATAAGAAATATTTGATACTAAATAAGACAATGAAGCTAAATGTATATGTTGTTTCTAAATGGGGACATTACATTATACCTTCAATCATGTTAAAATGAGCAAAAAATGTAAAAATAATAATAAACTGTACAAAGAGCCAGTAAGCATATTGTAATCTATAACCAACATTGTTTAGTTTTCTTGGAACTGTAAAGAGGCTCTATGGAATTAGTTGAAGTTTTTAAAATAGTCTGAATATATTATATATTATCAGCAGCAACAAACATTAACAATCATAAATTTCTGAAAGAAAAAATTCATGCTTGTATGTGCTTTTTTAATTGCATCACAATTATTAAAAACTTAATTTATGAATATGGGAACCTTAATTAAATTTCAAAATTACTTTTGGTTTTTAATACAATTTGTTCTTACTAGTTAAATGTTAATTTATTAGTCTCATAAAAGCATGTTACTATTAAATAACAAAGGAAAACCTCAAATTAAAGAATACACAGATACACACCCACAGACACCCACAAAGAAACATTTCAAAATCTTAAAAGATCAGTAAGAAGCTGGAGAGTCGAGTTACAAATAATCTTCAATTTATAATCATTTGTTTTGAGCCCAATCGCACTGAAAAAAATGACTCACAACTGGTCTTCGTCCTTATAAATGTCACAGCATCCCTACCATTATGTGATCAAAATTTAAGTGCTCGGCAACTGTCATGTATTTACAATGCTTGTGGTATCCTAGGGTCATGTGATTGTCATCTGCAACTTTCCCAGTCAATTTTTGGCAAGTGAAGCCAATGGGGGAAGTCAGGTTCACTTAACAGAATGATTTATTTTTAATCTGTAGTAATTTGCTTGATAAATGTGGCAAAAAGGATAATAAAATTGGGTGTGGCTCATTTAACAATAATCTTATTTGGCAATGAAAATTCTGGTTTCAATTGTGGTCATAAGTTGATGACTATGTGTACTTTTGAATTTCCATTAAATCTAAAAGTTATTTGTTACAATGTAGATCATTAGACAACTAGTTTGGTGTAATGGTTAAAGTGCTGAGCTAAAAACCAGGGATGGTTTTGGTGGTCTTGGCCTCCCTTAGGCATGAAAACTGGTTGCACGATTCAGTCACTTTCTTTCAGCCCAATCAATCTCACCAAGTTGTTATTGTTGGGAAAATAAGAGACAGGAGTACTAGATTTGTATATATATAGTATACAACAATTTATATAAAGACATCATTAAACAAATAGCACAAATTATAACATTCATGAAGATTTATGGTAGTTGTTAATATAACGTAAATTTAAGTTTCTGTTCTGGACAACTTCAGCTCCAGTTAAACGGGCAACTTCAACTTCAGCTTTTATATTGGGGGCTAGTCACACAGAGGTTTTGACAATTGCATCTGAACTTTACAAAATAGCAGTTTGTAAATTTTACTCTATTAATAGATTGAACCATGTAGTTTTTTTTGAGGACACCTGATGGGCCAGAATATATGTGAAAGTCAACATGTGGTTCAAAGCTTTTCTGTGTTTCTTAAAAGCAAAAATTGGTTCCTATGTTTCAAAAAAACTATAGTAATTAGGAATCTCTAACAAGAAACTACACAAACCTGTCTAATCTTATTAATTTTTGGAAGCATTATAGGAAATATATGTTGATTCTTTCCAATTAAGCATTTCCTTCAAGATGGAAGAAAAGGAAAAAAAGGGGATGCCCAGGAGTAAGATGGCTTAACTAAATTACAATGGCAGATTGGTGCAATATTGGAAGATCTGAAGGACTAGTGTCAAATTGGAGTTTGGAAACCTTACTCAATGCTGCCAACTAGGTTGAGGACAAATCATTCTGGAGACAATTTAGCTATATGGTTGTTAAGAGTCAACACCAACTTCACAGCACACATCACCATCACCACCCACTCTCACAGTGCTTTGAAAATCTCTTTCACCAAATCATGCAATTTGTAGAAGAAAGCTTTTGAAAGGTTTTTTTTTTTTTTGAAGTGACAACTGGATTTTCTGGTTTTTCTTTGAAGAAGCTACTTGGATGAGAAGAAAAACGACTTCAAAGGAAAACCAAAAAGTCCAGTTGCCTCTTGAAAAAGCACCTTTGGGACAATCACGATGACTGAGAATCTCCATAGACATTAAACTTTGAAAAGATTGCAAGAATGGCACCCATTTACCAAGTGGTTATGAAATGGATTCAGTAAGAAGTCTGTGCTTCTCAGTGGCTGGGCACACCTGATAGCAGCTGCAGAAAACTGCAAAGGTAAGTGGGATGCTTTGTGTGTAGTGGGGATCTGTAACTGGTTGAGCTTCCTCATAGGCAGGGGAGCAACTGAGGCCCCCTGGGCCAAGACAGTTTTATGTGTGCTGGTGGGCTGGATGGGTGGATGAGATTAGGGAAGAGATAGCTGGGTAGGGATTGTTGCAGCATACTTTTGGTTGTAAATGCAGGTAGACTAAACTCACAAATTTTCATCATGTGACTATGGGAGTGCAGCAACTTTGCGCACAGATCATAAGTTGTTTCATTCAGCATCATCTTAATTTTGAAAAATTGTTAAGCAAGATTACCTGTATTTTGAACCAACTGAAATGTATAGACTGCCTTAAAAAACAGCCTTGTTGAGGAGATAGGTAAAAGGACACACACACACAAAAGAAGAGTATGACTCCCCCCCCCCCCCCCCCCCCGGAAAGGGCACAACTAGTGAATAGATTCCTGGACACTATGACTAGCAGTATTTTTTAAAAACCTTGGAGTATTCCTCTGCACAAAGAAAATATGAATCCTTAAATAACATGTAATATACTCCTAGATCATCAAATCACCCAATTCTTAACTGCCTAAATAATTTTTTTATTTTTATTGTCTCTGTGCCAAAACAAAAACCCAAACAAACCAAACCCACAAAGAACTAAACTGTCATGTTAATTCAATGTCCTTACTTTCAGAATTAAGAAATGGAAGCTGAGTATCATAACAGTCAGGATGAATCCTCACATGATATTTTACTAGGTCCATGTAATGAATGCTAACATGAGAAATAGGAAAATACTGTGAGATCTCTGTATTATGCATGTGAAATGTAGAAGCAATCTTCCAACAAAATTTAACCCAAAAACAATAAAAAAAGCAACAATTATCAAACAAATCTTTCAACATGAATGCAAATGTAAGTATAAAAATATAATATTTGGGGAGGGGAAGAGGAGATGGACCAAGAATTAAAGAAACTACCTCAATGAAGCTTAACGTAGACCAAATTATTTTGTAATATGTTATAATCTGATAGAGGAGTGTTTCCTTTGATCTATACCAAGGTTTCCTAATCCCCAGTCTGCGGCCTGGATCCAGTCTGTGGCCTTTTGGGAACGGGGCCAGGCAAGTGTGAGTGTGTGAACCTCCATTTATGCAAATGGCAGGAGCACGCACAAAACCATCTCCTCTCCCACCCCTGCCACTGCCAATATGCAGAGCAAAAAAGCTTAGGGACAGCTGATTTATAGTATGTATAAGCTTGACCCATTTTATATATTAATTAAATCAACAAAGAATCCAGTGTGCTTTAGAAGAGCTTTTTGTATACATATATTCTGAACTTAAATATTGCTAGTTTTCCTCAGACACTAACATTGCTGAAACATCAGACAAGCACAAACATATCTTAAAAATTAGATTTACAGTTTACTGAAAATAAAATACAAAATCTAAAAGATGATCATTAGATTTTAAAACCATAGAATATATAATTTAAGCAATAGAGTGCATCATTTGTGAGTACATCATCTCTCCAAATGAATGTTTTAAGCCTCTTTAATTGAGAGATTTAAAGATGCATTTAATTATATATTTTAAATAAGTGGGATTTAAAGATGCTTAAATATAAATGATTTGTATCCTCTATTTTTACATATCAATACATTAACTTATGACAAACATCTGGTTGTACTCTTTATCAATTTGATTTTTTTTTCTGCCAACATATCATTTACAATTAGCAATTTGGTTCATCATTGATATTTATGCATATCAATTCAGTGAAATACATAAAACGCACGGCCACCCAAAATACTGCTGTAAAGCATCAATTTGACTGTAAAACAGATACATAGCAGGTAGAGTTGCTATGAATTGTACAAACTGAAATATTTTAATAGCTTCCTTTATAATTTAAGAAAATCAGTTTTCTGGAGTAATAGCTAACAAATAGGATATTTCACTATTATCTCACTATTAATTTTCATATTATGCAACAAACTAATGTTAAAAAATTGTCACAAGCATGATGAAAATAGAAAATAAAATAAAAAAGCTCTACCTGTATCTGAATTTCGATCTTCATTTCTGGATGGACTAACATTAAACTGAAGTTTACGTTTCATGGAAGATTTTTCTTTCATGTCCTTTCCCACATCACTTCTATCCACTTTTGCAGTTTTGTTATAGGAAGCAATCTTGTCCTTGCTCTAATATAAACAAAAAAATTGTTATAAGTACAATGTTTGCATAAAACTGACAATAAACAAAATAAGCACATTCATTGAAGGTTTCAATTCAACCAACCAACAATAGTTTCCCCTGTAAGCTATTCTTTAATTTACAACACTCTAGTCAACATAATGCTGAAGAGTCTGGTTTCTTCTATTTTTATATATAATATTTTTATAGATAGATAAAAACAAAATTGTTATTGTGCAAAACTGAGCTGGAATAAATAGAATTATGAAAAAAAGAAGCTATTTCAAATTTCCCCATTTCAAGAAAAAATCTATTACAAATTATAAGTTTTATAAATTTATATCAGAATATTTCATTAAAGTCAAAAGAAAAAAATCAATAGGATATAGTAAATGATTCCTAAAACAACAACTGAATTTTTCAGATATATCAGATTGTGTGTTCTTATATAGTACACATAATACACTACAGAGGGCATCTGAGTAACTGAGCATATAATCAAGGGATGCTTTTTTTTTTTTTACAAAACATATACACAAAAATAGTATTTTGTGCATATATGCATTTAGAGGGAAAAACAGTGGATTACATTTTATCCTTCTCTCCAGCATCCTGTTTTAGAGTAGCAAAAAGTTAAGTGGACAATCTGGACTTCCGGTTTGTTCATCGTCAGAGTCAGAGTGGAATCTGTGATTGTGCGCAGTTTCGCTCAAGTTCATTTGCTGGAGGGTCCCATTTGAGACCAGAACCACCCTGGAGGGGTGGTGACGAAGAGGGAAATCTGTAACTCCCCTCCCTGATAGGGAAAACCCCTCCCAAAGGCAAGCTGCAGTGGTGGCCCTAAAATGGCCACTGTGAAGATGAAGAACATCGTGGTGGAGCAGAGAAGCAGCAAGCAGAGTGTGAACCAGGCAAAATACATGGATTTTGAGGTACCCTGCTTTTAAAAAAATAAAGGACTATTTTGTAGGAAAGCGTGTGGAAGCAGTGACCAGAAAAAGAGAGAAGGAAATTGGATTTTATAAAATTGGCTTGTATTATTGTATTGGATTAATTTGGAGGAGAAAATTTAAAGGAAAACATTTGAACACAACAAATGTTTAGAAATTAAACTGGACAACTATTGGACTATTGTCACTTAAAGGGCATAACTAAATGCTGAAATTGAGTGTGTTTAAAAGAAAAGAAATAATAACTAACGAACTTAATAAAAGTATTATATTTAACAAAGAAAGTTAAAGTTAAGGAAGGAGTGGATTGTGGAAAAGACACAAAAGCACCACCTAATGATATAGGAAAAAATTCAGTGACTCTTTAAAAAAGTGTTTGGTCTTTCTAAGAAATTGAACTTTGGAATTTAAAAGAAAGCAAAAGAAACTCCATTATAGTAAAATAAAAATCCTGGAAAGGGACATCAAACTATTACAAAAGGGAAGATATTTGAAAATATTGTCATAGAACTACCCAGTAACTATGGGAAACAGTTGGGAAAGAGCCAATTAGAAGACCTGGAACAAAGACTTAAGGACATTGATTGTTGAAAATAAACTTAAAAGACACTGGGTGGAAATAATATACTGGACTTTGGGACTGAATACATCTATTAAGGAAGAGGAATACATCTATTAAAGAAGAGGAAAGAAAAGGAAAAAAAGGAGAAGATATAATGGAGGACTTATTTGATGAAATAAGATTAGACTTGCAAAATATAAGGGAAATGATGAAAATTAAACTTGAAATGTGCAATTACATATTACAGATATTAGAAATGGTGACTCAGCTTGTAGAAGAACAAAGTAAACCAGAGGGAGAGGAGTTTAACAAAAAAGGAGCCAGCTTTGAAGAACAAAGGGAGCAACAATTATTTAAGCAGGGGTAAAAGGGAGTTAAAATTAAAAATTTGTGGTCTGATGTGATAACAAAAAGGAGAATGGTTCGCAAAATGAAAAAAAGGAGAGGGAAAAAGCAGAATAGGGAACTACACAAGAATAATTGAAAGAGGGAGATAAACTTAATAATTGGAATGAGAAATGAAGAGGAATAAGAATGGGGAAAAAGGGAATTAAAAGAAAGGACCAGAAAATAAAGAGAAACAGGAAGCGAACAAGGATGAAAAGAAATTACATTGTTAAAAGAACGAGAGATAATGGGTGAAAAAAGGACAGGGAAGGAGATTCCGTAAGGTAATATGTTGTCATATATAAGAATAAGTACTGAAAATAGATAAGTATGTAATTGATATGGAGGGGGTGTTTAGTTTTCTTTTCTCTTTTTCTATTAAAGAATTATCACTACATTAGACATGGAACTTAATGAAATAAATATGGAATTGAGAATTTATAATAGGAATATTATATATTAATTGATGATTAGCGATGTATAAGAAAAGGAAAAAAAGATGGGGGGAATGATGAAATAAGAACCATTATGGAAAGATTAATATCACTTGCTATAATTAATTGATTAGATTAATATTTTTGTAATGTATAGATGATTTATAAGGTGACTGAGAAAATGTAATGCAGAATCAGACAAATATGTATATAAGCTACTAAAATTGTTTGTACTTACCTTGATAAAGAGGGAAGTTTTTCTTTATATACCTTTACATATATTTTTTCCTACTAGTTTTCTTTTAATTTTTTTCCTATACCTTTTTAATATTTTCTTTATCTGCATTAGTTTTTATTTTTGTAGCTGTAAACATTAATAAAATTATTATAAAAATGTGGGCAGGGGAAGAAATTAGATAATAGCAGTGCCCTGATAGACAGCAAAGAATCCAGAAGTTGTATAGGATGGGATGGAGCTTGATTCACCACTCAGCTCAAAATTACAGGGACAAAAGACAGCATTACTTACATCCTTAACTAGCTACAGATCAATCTTAAATTTATTATTGTATAAAACATGTGAGAAGTTCTTACCAATAACCCAATACATTGTAGTGCTTCTAATTCAACAATGTTGATCTCAAACTGCAATTTTTAAATAAGTTAAGCCGATTTCTTCTCATTATTTTCAGTTTATATTTAAGAATAGTCATTACTGAATCTCAGAATTTTAAAAATAAAGGTTATATTACGTAGGCTTCCTGATTTTTCCTGGAATATTGATCTGATTAAATTCCATCTTTTTTATCTGTAAAGGCACATGCAGGGCTTATAAGGTAAATTATGATGGAATTCTGAATGCTCATTCTCATTTTTTTTTTGTCTATAAATTAAGCACAACTACTGCTCCTTCCTCAAAGAGTACTTTAATAACCTAATAAGATTAGCTCAAAATAAATTAATGGTCTGAGAAATTTATCACAATATAATAATAAAACAGGACAGAAAAACAACTATAAATGCATAGTAGTACCTCTAGCACAGGGGTCTCCAAACTTGGCAACTTTAAGATTTGTGGACTTTAACTCCCAGAATTCCTCAGCTAGTTATGCTGGCTGGGCAATTCTGGGAAATGAAGTCCACAAGTCTTGCCACGTTTGAAGACCTCTGCTCTAGCAGAAGGCAATGTAAACCACTTACCAATCAGTTGATTCTATTAACTATATAAATAAGATTAATATTTTAAACTATATTTTAAAAAAAGCCAATCTGAAGAAGCAAGCATCTTTGTGCCTATTTAAACCAACACATACATGACTTCATATTCTAAGCAACATTATTGTTGTATATATGGAATCCCCTAATATTTTGTACTAAAACTTAGGAAAACATGGAATAAAATAATATTCTTCCAATCTAAAATAATATCACCTATTAAATTTTTTTATTTAATAATTTCATTTATGTTATTTTCTTAAATTTAAATAATTTATACCTATTCCTCATGTCAGCTTATTTCCAGAACTAGTTCCAAATATTTGTTCTATGAATGGAATGAATTCTTCCCAAGAAAGCAATCCTAATGTTTAAAGTTTGATGGTCAAACTGAGGGACCTGGGGCACAATAACTTCAACTCAGCACAAGCAAGCTGATTGGCTTTCTGTGTTTGGACCCTGGGTGCTACGGACTTTTCATTCTTAACCTTGGGTGAGGTGGCAGTGCCACAAACAGGTCTAGAACATGATCTGGGAGGCTTCCTGCACTTATAGCTTCTGTTCCCAAGAGCAAGTGACAACCAATGGTAAGGAGGCCTTTGCACACCTTTCAGCTGAGTAGCAGTTGTGCCTGTTCCTGGACCAGGAAGCTCTGCTCACTGTTACTCATGCTGTAATCTCCAGTGTGAACTGTACACTCTACATAGGTTGCCCTTTAAAAACATTCTCAAGCTTCAATTGGAGTAGAATGCAACAGCATAGATAGTAAATGGTGCCAATTATTCAACACATGTAACACCTCTACTCCACAAGAGGCATTGGTTGTCAATATGCTTCAGAGTACAATTCAAGGTACAATTCAAGCCACATCATCCAGGATAAGCTTTCCTCCTCCTTCCCCTCTTTAATCTCATCATTATGTTCTTAAGTTCATCCATCCCTCTAATCATCACTGGAATTTTAATTTTTTAAAAAATGTCAAATATAAAACAGGACAATTTACACCCCTCTTTTACCAATTATGCTAAATATTTCATAGCTAAATTGCATAAATTGTTTCTCATGGTTTTGTTATAGTTAAATTATTTGGAGTAAGATTGTTGTTGCTTAAAATATTCTTGTTGCATACAGATTAATATATTTCTTTCAATAAATCCCTCAAAGTTCCAAAGTCATTTTATTATATGAAATAATGGCAAGGAAACCTCATTCACTTATGCAATTTAAAACAGTATTTAAAATATATGATCATTAACAGGTACATAAATAATACACCATGACACACAGATGAACTAATTGTACATTGCTTGAGACTTTTAATAGTGAAACACATCTGGAAGGTTAAAGTTGAAAATAGCTAAACTCATACAGATGTTAAGATTTTGTACAGACCAGAAACAGCTAGCTACGATATTATGCTGTACCTACATACTGTATTGCAGATTATCCTGAAAACATATCACTGCTGAGATTTTGCAGCAGTGAAATGAAGAGAATTCCTCTACTGAGTTTGCATATGATCACAGAAGATATTTATAAATCTAGAATTTAAACTTGTAACATACAGTTCATTTAAGTAACTTGTGTATAAATCTGTTTTAATTGTTAAATCTAATGAAAGATTCGGCTAACTAACTGGTTGCACCTAACTATAATTAGAAAATTCTTCATGTTTCAGCTCTTATCTTTCTTGCCTAACTATATAAAGCTGCATGTATGCCTTATAAATAAATAATTTTCTAAGAACAAAGTCTAAAGGTTCATTTGTTTATTTTTGCTTTAATCTGGATTTAATCTACTATAATTGACAATGCTAATGGAAGGGTTCCTTGAAAGCATAAAATATTACTAACTATATACCTTTTTCAATAGAAAATGCATTTTGCATATTTAATTCACATTATTAACAGGCAGTCCTCATTTAACAATCATTTGTTGTTGTTATACTCTGCCTGGCAAAAGCTACCCGACCCTGTAACATGGTATGTGCCACTCACCACATCCCCCCTTGCCCTGCACTAGCCACTTGGTTGTGTCATACTTGTGCTGCACTTTGCAGGCCACTCACACACCCTCCACCACTTGGCAACAGCCACCTCCAGTACCACCATGTTCACACTGCACCTTAATTGATTGCTGGCCTACTTGCAAATGGTCTGGGACTTGCTTAATAACTCATAATCCTTGTTTAACAATGACAGTGAGGCATGTTAGGATTGCTGTTGCTAAGCAATATGCTCATGATATTTTGTGCTTTACGATCACATTGCTTAGTGATGGAAATTCTGGTACCAATTACTGATGCTTACCAAAGACTATTTGAATTCAGAAGTAAGCCTTCATTGCAATCATACCAATTAAAAATGTCCTCACTGATTCTGACTGAAATTCTATAACATTTGTTTACAGAATAAACACAAATGTATACCTTCTTTCAGTATACATTTATAGATTATTTGATTGTTCAGGATAGCTTATTAACACTATTGTAGTCAGAAATTCAAGTCAAGCCTTCTAAGAAGAGAACACACTATATCTACAAAAGAAAGTTTTTTTTTCAATTTTGGCAGTCTTAAACACCTCAATTAAATTTTCTTTATTTACACTCAGTAGGCTCTATAAACATATGTTTTATTACAACAATGTATTAGTCTTTTGAAACAGGCAAACACAGGAATATTAGTATGCAACAATTTACAATAATATTTTAACACATTAATTCAGAAGGTAAAATATATATATATAAATATATCTGCTATATATTTAATCTGACACACTAAAGAGATATGCTCCCAGAGAATTATCATTTTTCAGGAACTGAAAACTGATTGCTGTTCAGTTATCTAATTAACAAGAAAAATCTGTACACTGGACATCAAAAACCAAGCACTCCCACCACTAAATCATGTGAATATTTTAGCTAGGCACTCTTGTAGTACAATTTTCATTAAGCAGATCTATAACAATACTGTAACAATACAGAGTTAAAATCTTCTTAAGTACCTTTTCATTATTCAGAGCCAAAGTATTTTTATACTAGTCTGAATAAAATCTCAGCCATCAAATGTTTGTTAATGTTTCTCTCAACTCTTGTCTAATCATGATTTTTAGGTCCTGAATAATAGAATAGTCTTCTACTCCAACCCCTTGCTCAGGTAGGAAACCTATACCATTTCAGATGAATGGTTATCCACTCTCTTAAAAACTTCTAGTGTTGGAGCATTCACAACTTTTGGAAGCAAGTTGCTCCACTGATTAATTGTTCTGTCAGCAAATTTCTCCTCCCGAAGGAGGCAGCTAGGCTCCTGGGGAAGCCATGGATCACTATCCCTGTAGGAAGGAGGAAGAGGTGGAGAAAGAAGAACAGGAAGAGGAAGAGAAGATGCCACACTGGGGTTTTCTTTAGGCTGAGTAAGTTTTCACACAAGCCTTCAGTTCCAAGTATATTTCTTACCAATGCAAGATTTCTGACTAACAAAATGGATGAATTAAGGCTACAGATTGGAAAGACTAAATTCATCAAGAACTGCTGTGTTTCGCTAATCACAGAAACTTGGCTTCATTCACTCATTCCAGATGCAGCTGTTGAGCTGGAAGGCCACACAGCTCACTGGCAGGACAGGAGTAGAGATTGTGGCAAGATCAAAGGGGGAGGTTTAAACCTTCATGTGAACAAAAGCTGGTATATCAATTCAAAGACTGTAGATAGCCACTGCTCCATGGATCTGGAGAATATGACTCTTAAATGTAGACCCACATATCTTCCACGGGAGTTCAGTGTTGTTTTGATGACTGCAGTCTATATCCCACCTGATGCCAATACTACCATAGCTTTGGGATTCTTGTATAACATTGCTAGTAATCAGCAGAATAAGTATCCTTATGCTGTGTAAATCATCACGGAGGACTTTAATCAAGCTGATTTAAAAGAAGTGTTCCCTAAATTCTATCAGCATGTTAAATGTGCTACTAGAGGAGCAAACATATTGGACAAAGTATATACCAACATCAAACATTGCTGAGGTTATACAATTACCACATTTGGGACAATCAGACCATATGTCACTACTTTTAGCACCAGCTTACATCTCTCTTAGGAGACGAGCTCTGCCTATAATAAAGATACTGAAATCTTGGCCAGAAGATGCTCCCCAACAACTTCAGGATTGTTTTGAGAATACAAATTGGGACATCTTTTATCACCCTGGAGCACACGGCAACTGTTCTATATCAAACACTGCACAGATACTATCACTGTGGATAAATGTATTAGGATCTATCCCAATCAGAAACCCTGGATGACCAAGGAAGTCCAGCACCTCTTGTGTGACAGGACCAAGGCCTTTAGATTCAGTGATGGGGCAAGATACAGTCTTGCCAGACCTAATCTGAAGAAAGGTATTTGGAAGGCCAAGACTGATTATAAGAGGAAAATTGAGGATAATTTTTATAGCGATAACATGAGGCAGGTGTGGCGAGGGATTCAACAAATTACAAACCATCAACCGACCAATGTCATCCCTGCTGAGGGGGATGCTTCATTGGCAGAGGAACTGAATCATTTCTTTGCTCGCTTTGAAGTGGAGACATCAGAGACAGATAAAACACAACTACCAGCCAATTGTAGCTTCCACATCATTGTGGAGGAACAGGAGGCGAGGAGCATTCTGAGGGCTGTGGACCCTAGAAAGGCTGCCGGTCCTGACGGTATCTCTGGCCGAATGCTTAAAGACTGTGCTGATCAGTTGGCTGGAGTCTTTACCAGGATCTTCAATCAATCTTTATCCCAGTCCACTATTCCATCTTGTTTGAAGGCTTCCAGCACTGTTCTGCTTCCAAAGAAGTTCCCTATAAATAACCTCAGTGATTACAGACCAGTGGCACTCACTCCTATCATCATGAAGTGCTTTGAGAAATTGGTCTGCCGGCACATCATTTCTGGTCTTCCGCATACATTTGATAAACACCAGTTTGCATACAGAAAAAATAGATCTACAGAGGATGCTCCAGCCATCACTCTTCACACTGCTCTGACTTATCTAGAACAGCGGGAGGGCTATATGAGGATGCTTTTTGTGGATTTTAGTTCTGCGTTTAACACAATTCTTCCACATAGACTAGTGTCTAAACTTCTGGACCTTGGGCTTTCTAATTCAGTCTGCCTTTGGATAATGGATTTCCTGTCTGGCCACTCACAGAGGGTCAAATTAGGTAATCATACTTCTTCAGCCCTTATTCTTAACACTGGTACACCACAGTGTTGCGTGTTGAGTCCCTTACTCTATACTCTTTATGTGCATGACTGCATTCCCACTCACATTAGTAATACTATTGCTAAATTTGCAGATGATACAACAGTGGTGGGACTTATCTCCGGGGGGGATGAGCCTGCCTACCGAGATGAGGTGGTTGCTTTCATGGTGTGGAGACAACAACTTGGTCCTCAAAACCAATAAAACCAAGGAGCTTATAGTGGATTATAGACGGAACAGATCAGTCATCCAGCCCTTATTTATCAATGGAGACTGAGTGGAGCAAGTGGCCAGTTTCTGGGTGTTACCCTAAAAGTGGAGCAAGTTTTAAGTTTCTGGGTGTTACCCTAAAAGAGGACCTGACCTGGGGTGCCCACATTGCAGCCCTGGTCAAAAGGACCCAGCAGAGATTATACTACCTGAGGCTTGTAAGAAAACAACAACCGAATGAGAAACTGCTGATGACCTTCTACCGCTGCACCATAGAGAGCATTTTAACATACTGTATCTCTGTATGGTTTGCCAATTGCACAGTGGCAGATAAGAAAGCACTCCAGAGGGTTAATGTCATTGCTCAGAAGATCAATGGTTGCCCTCTCCCCTCTTTGGAAGAACTTTATAGCTCCCGCTGCCTTAAGAAAGTTCAAAACATTCTCAAAGATCCATCTCTTCCTGGGAAGCCTTTTTTTGAACTATTACCATCTGGCAGACAGTACAGAATAATAAAAACAAGGACAAATAGGCTGAAAAACAGCTTCTATCCCAGGCAGTAGCTCTTTTGAATTCTGCTGTATAGTACAGTGTTGGTGTGGTGTCAGAGGTCTCTGGTTCAATGTGTAAAGGGTGAAGGATGTGTGTTCGCATTTATTTTCATGGTCATGGTCATGATGTGCACTGAAGATGGTATTTGATTTCGTTGTACGAGGTGCAATGACAATAAAGTAAACTAAACTAAACTTAGTTCTAGGGTGCTTCACTCCTTGATTAGTGGCCATCCATTGCTTCTTGTCTTGCCTTTGGGTGCTTTGGAGAATAGCTCGACTCCCCCTTCTCTGTGGCAACCCTGAGATAGCTAGGGGTTGCCACATCAGGCTACCTTTCGTCCTTTTCATTAAACTAGACATACTCAATTCCAGCAACTGTTCTTTATATGTTTTAGCCTCCAGTTCTCCAATCATCTTTGTAGCTCTTCTTTGCACTCTTTCCACAGTATCAACATCTTTTTTACAACATGGCAACAGTTGCAGTAATCCAAGTGTCTTCTTATCAAGGCATTATAAAGTGGTATTAATACTTCATGCAAGCTTGATTTTATTCCTCTGTTAGTGTGGCCTAAAACTGTGTTGGCTTTTTTAGCAGCTGCAGCATACTGCTGGCTTATATTTAAGTGATTGTTTACTCGGGCTCCAAGATCTCTCTCACAGTTATTACTATTGAGACATGTAACACCTGTTTTATACTGTACCTCTGCATTGGGCTTTTCTTGCCTAAATATAGAACCTTACCATTGAACTTCATTTTATTAGATAGCATCCAATATTCAAGTCAGTCAAGAACCTTCTGTATCTTAAGCCCATCTTCTGGAGTGCTGGCTATCTTGCCAAGTTGGTGTCATCTGCAAATTTGATGAGTTCCTCATCTATCCCCTCATCCAAATCATTGATGAAGATGTCGAAGAGTACTGGGCCTAAACAGAGCCTTGGAGTACCCCACTGCAAACTTCTCTCCATGTAGATGCAGTTTCACTGAGGACTATCATTGACTGCTGTTGGTGAGCCAGTTATGAATCCATCTAATGGTGATGCTGTCTAATTCACATTTTTCTATCTTATCAAGTAACAGGTTATGGATTTCCGATGGCATTTCCATCAAATACAGACCAGAGACCGTGATCGTGCATGGCTTTGATCTATGCTTGCCCTGTTGGACAGGTCCCCAAGGGATTGGAACTATCTGACCCACCTTGTAGGATGAGGGAAGAGGGGGAGACCACCAGCTGGGTTGAGGGGAGCCACATCTCCCATCCCTGGCTTGGTACTTACTCCCCTAGAAGACAGGGAGAAGCGGCAGTTTAATGGCTGCCCTGAAGACAGGAAGCTGCCGGGAATCTAAGTTTGTACTGAAGCTGCCGGGAATCTGAGTTTGTACTGAAGAGTGGAAGTGGTGAGCGGCGTGTGACTGGATAAAAGACTTTGAATATTTTTTTTTTAAACCCCGAAAAGCAGAAAGAAAGAGTCCTTGCTTGGAAGAATGGTAGCGGCAAATGGAGAATAAGAGGAAAATATAAGGTAAAGAAAAAACCGAAAATAAAAGAATTATATGAAATCAGAGATTAAATTTGAACTAATATATAGAATTGGACATTAATTAGGCATTGGATAAAATGCTGGACCTATTTGGAATGGATAAAAATTAAAATTAATACTATGGAAAATTTAAAAAAAACTTTGAAAAGAATGTCATATAGAGCAACACCTAATGGTTAAAGATTTTCCTCTTTTATATTTTTATGGAAAATTACTGGTCACATATATATTTGAAAGAGAGAAGAAATGGAATAAAAGATTATTAATACAACTAAAACCCCAGAAGATTTTTTTTTTTTAGAGGGGATTATAGTAAAATATAAAGGAATACAATGTTTTGGGACTGCTGGAGGCTGACTGTGACAAGAAAACAGAAGAAAGAAAAAGAGAAACAGAAACTTTTGGCAAGGACTATAATATAAATATTTGATCTTTAATAAAGAAATGGAAGAAATAAGCAAAGAATTTAAGTCAGAGCTGCAAATTATGAGAAGTATGTTAAAAGAATGAAATTGCTGGACACAATGATTAATAAAGTAATGGCGCTGCAGCTTGCAGAAAAACAAAGAAAGCTCAGAGAAGACAAGTCGGAAGAGGGAAACAACAGCCCAGATGAATATGGAGAACAAGGACCATTGCCAAAGGATATAAAAGGATTTAAAATAGAGACACTGACACCAGAGACACAAATAAAAGAGATAAGGCTCCCAAGACTAAGAAGAAGAAGAAGGAATAATATAAGAAGAAACCCAAAAAAAGAGAACTGGAAAGGGTGGGGAAAAACATGGCTGACAGGCAGAGGGGAATAAAAATAATACCAAAAGGAAAAAAGAGGAAAAACTGGGAAAACTTAGAAAAGGGAAAGCTGGCTAAAATTAAAAGAATAAAGCAAAAAAAATTAGAGATAAGGGTTAGGGATTCTATAAGGGGGATACCACATGGGAATGTATATTGGTATTTAGTCTAAAACTTGCTGGGAAATATTTTAGGATTGTATAACTATATATATATCTATATGAATACAAATTGTACATGAATTATGCTATTATAAACTCTTTCTTTGGAGGATTAAAAATGGGAATGGAAATGAATTAAAATATATAAACTTTGGCAAAGTGGAAAGGAAGAAAAAATATGATTAATAATGATTATAGGTAAAGTGAAGATAAAATGAGACATTATTTTAGTGATTTACTGGGGGATACTTTAAAATATATACATTTTAAAATATACAGTTGATTATTTAATGAATATTAGAAGTGTACAATGGGAGTATTTTATTATGATTAAAGTAGGGGAATGAAAAATACCATGTGGATGCTAAATATATTGACTTTATTTTACTTTTACTCTTTTTAGATTGTTTATTATATATTGGCTTAGAGAAAATTAAGGATAATAATGATGTGTAATGTAAAATAAAAAAGGTGGTAAGCTGAAAATGGAAATAATAGGGGATAAAGAATTGAAAATGTTTGTGTGGATGAAATGATCTTGAATTAATGAATTGAAATATGAAATACAAATTTATTTAAATATGAGTGAAATGGACATGAGATGATATAGTATGATTAATGGAAATGAAAGTATGACTATGTACAAGTGTTATAATCTGGAACCATGTTGCTCACATGAAGAGATGTGTAAAATAAAAAAAAATAAACATATATATATATGTGTGTGTGTGTGTGTGCTGTTTAGCTTCCTTCGGGTATTATCCCACGTCATTGTAGTTTTGTTAAAGTTGTAGCAACGTTTCAGCAGAATCCCATCTGCCATCCTCAGGCTTCTGTACAGAGTTAGTTCCTGGTTTCAAATTTGAGGCTGGTCCATTTTGATTGGTTGGGAGCCTGGATCTGTATTCATTGGACTTGGAGTTTGTTTGATTGGTGTTTCTGGTTTCTTCTGTCT
>BLBF01000002.1:62438735-62488347 GCA_015471245.1 Laticauda colubrina | reverse complement strand
GAGGGAGGGAGGGAGGGAGGGAGAGAGAGAGAGAGATAGTACCAGGTTATGGATACTTTTTCAAATGCTTTACTGAAGTCCAAGTAAATTATATTCACAGCATTCCTCTGGTCCACTAATTTATCAATGAATCACTTTTGTCAAAGAATGCAGCAAGATTTGTCTGGCATGATCTGTTTTTGGTTTGACTTTGTTTGCCTCCAGATAGTTGCTGATTCATTGTTTGATTATCTTTTCCCGTATCTTCCCAGGTATTGAAGTCAGGCTGATAGCTCTGTAGTTTCCTGGATCTATTTTTTTTTTAGAATGGGAACTACATCAACCCGTCTCCAGTCCCCTGTAGTTTCCTGGTGCTCCAGGATCTCTGAAAAATATAGTTCAATGGTTCTGAGATCAGGTCTGCCAGTTCCTTCAGAATCTTGGAGTATAATCCATTTGGTCCTGGTGATTTGCACTTGTCTGGGGTGGACAGGTGCTCACCTACCATTTTCTTGCCTATTTTAACTTGTATTCCTAATCTGTTTTTATGGTACTGTTTTTGATTGGTTCCTGAATGACTTCCAGAAATCATAGATACAGAAGACCTCCCCTCCATAAACAGGAAATGACTAATTAGCAATGCCTCCTTTCAACAAAATCCCATGGTCTTTGCTAAGAAAGATAAACTTCAACTGTTTAATTATTTTTCTCCTCTTCTTGTACCTTATGACTATTATTAAGGGTTGTACCTTATGATTCTTGACTCATGACAAATGTATCTTTTCTTTTATGTACACTGAAAGCATTTGCACCAAGACAAATTCCTTGTGTATTTTTATTGGCGAATAAAAAATTCTATTCTATTCCAATATTTCATACTGCATGATGTTTTGCTGAGATAGAACAGGAAGTGATAGTTTTTATAATAGAATTTCCCATCTCACCTCATATTACTGCTTTAAATCTTAAAATTAATGCTATTAATGCTAATATCATCTTCAGTATGTTAAATGAAAGTTTACCTTCAAGCAATTTCACCAATTATATATGATACACTGAAATGTTTTATAGAAAGAAAAAAATACAATAAACAATATATCAAAGGAGTAGGATTTTTTTAGCATGTTACCATAGCAATTCCTTTTGGTATCATTAAAATCCATTTATTCAACTATTTGTTTTTAACTCACAAAGATTCTGTTTCCATAAATTATCTAAAAGGTAATCTTAAGTTTCTTTTTATACCTTTCTTCCAGTTGGTTTCTCCACCATGGTGCTATCGCTGACAGAATTCTGAACTTGAACTGTCTTTGTTGACCCAAACCTGGGCATTTTATAGTTGTTCACTAAATTTATCTTGCATCAATATGCTCATTATGTATCTGCCAAGTAAAAAAAAGAAAAAGAAATAGAAATAACCACCTGTATGTATGAAATTATTCAGCTACACAGATAAGAAATACACTTCAGTCTTTATAGAGTAGAATTGTTTACATGTGGTAGCATAATTAAATTACATTGAGGCTATTAAAAGCATAAATATACCAGATAACTGGTTCTGTTATCTTTATTCATCTGATAGACATAATGAAATGAAAAACAAATAGTGGAAGCAAAGTAGCTGGCATTCTCTCTGGCAACCCAGATTCAACTTAGACTCAGTCCATATATTTTTCAGTTGCTTAATAAAAAATATTGGGGTTAAAGTAGCACCAGAAATTATACACACATGTACCACTTACTATGGAGGCAAAATTGTATGATGAACAGTTGAAGCAACTAAGTATGTCCAGCCTATTGCAGGGAAGGATTACAGGGGGACATGGTAACTGTCTTCCAGTACTCGAGGAGCTGTCACAGAGACAAGAGGATGGACATTATCCAAAGCACAAGAGGGCAGGGCAGCAAATAATGGTGAAAGCTTGTTAAAGAGAGATCTAACCTAGAAGGATAAATTTTCTGACAGTGAGAACAATCAATGGGATAGCTTGCCTCCTAGAGTTGTGTGTGCTCCATCATTGGAGGTTTTTAAAAATAAACTGGACAGCCATTTGACCAGAATGGTATAAGGTCTCCTGCCCTGAGCAGGGGATCGAAGAACTCTGGATCCCTTCCAGCCTTATGAGTCTATGTTCTGTATATTTTATATTTGTAAGTATTGAAGAAAGTTTGAAGTTATTCTTTCTTTAATTCTGTTAGGTTTTCTTTACTCCTTTGCATCTTCCCTTTCCCTTTTTAAATAATTTTTGCTTGCTTTTTATATTTTATTTTTTGTAGAAGTTTAATAAAGTATATTCAAACAATAGGTTGAACTCTGCTCAAATATAAGTACATATTAAATAAAACACCAAATTTTAAAGGGAGTTACAATATTACATAAATTTGAGAACTCAGTGTATACATAGAAAAGGCTGAGCTAAAGGATTCATAGATTCAAAATTTTAAATTAATATTTTGTACAGCTAAAGATTGAATTATACATTAATATTTATTCTTGGATAAACAATGATCAAATCAATATACAATTTAATAAATATATTTATTTTCAAAAGCTATGGAGGGTTAGGCCTATAAAACATATAGAAACTTGAAAAAAATTCCTAGTATACAACTCCATGGTGTGATGCCAGTAAAAATCCCCCCCATTTGTTGCTACTTGGCATGGTAATGCTGATAATAATACCAATGACAATATCGTCAAGACAAGGAGCAATTTATAAATTGCTTTATAGTAGTTCTTGGGTTACAACCCTAATTGGGACCAGAATTTATATTGCTCAGTGAATATTTAATTAAATTAAATATATAACTATGCTGCTCAGCAAATGCTGTCCCATCATTCCTGGTTATTAGGAATGGACCATATACCTTTCTTATGAGCTGCCTTTGTTTCAACTTCCATCTGCCAATTCCCCTCCCCCCACCTCTGTCCTTTGGCTGCCCCATACAGCATGGCAAAATGAAGAGGCTACTGCATTTCTCTGCTGAAACCCTCTGCCACCATTGCTCAAGTTGATTTTCAAAATCTTCTTCACCTTGACTCTTTAATGGGTTTGCCATTGCTGCCCAGCCTCAAGCCTATAATGCAGGGTGCCTTTGTAAATACTCTGCCCACTTCACCAGTCTCAGCCAACCACCAGCCTTGCCTGGAAGGCCTGGAAGACTCTGCATGCTCCATGTATTCCTTGCCCAAAGTCCAAGAAGCGGAATTCACACATCAACACTGCACATAAGCAGTATATCAGACTCTGTTTCTATCAAACACAATAGGGGTAGAGCAAATTATTATACAGGCTGCTTTTATAAGAGCTGTCACCAATCAGGTTTATTTCTTTGCTTGGAGAGAAACCTAATAAACCTTCTCTGTTCTGCTTCCCTCTCTATTCATTGCCTCTGGCTGGGAAGTTTTTAATTCTCCTCCCCTGACTCTTTCAGCTACTCAGATGTTGCCTGTGTTTGATCAGCCGCATGCGATTCCTCCTGTGGCTTACATACCACAGATTCAGCTGGAGCTTCTTTTTTAGACTCAGATTCAGAATCTAAGTCTGGGCCTTGACAGGTGCACCACTAACTTTCACAGTAAGCATTTGAAACAGGATCAGCCAAGTTTCACAAATCCATGGTTGAGCTGATGTTTGGGCTTCACCAGCATTGGCAGCAGCAGTTGAATAGTTCCCCCATTTTTCTACTCAATGGTTAAAAATTCCTTCTCACCACTACATTCATCAAATGGTAAGAAGAGGTTGTCTGTACTCAGAGGTGAATGCTGCTTTGCCAAAGGTATTACTTGGCCAAGGGAGGGGGAAGTGGTGTAGATACTGCCCTGCATACATAGTTGACAGAGCCCCCATACCACAGAGCTTGAGGCCAGCCAGCATCAGTGAGACAAGTGGAGGGAGGCAGGGAAAGAAGTTGACAAAGCTCAGCTGGGGTGACAGGGCAGGGGGTTTAAATGCTAGCTGGTCAAAACATGCTCAAATTTTGATCGTTTGACCACAGGGATGCTGAGATAATCATGTACAAAGGCTGGTCATAAATATTTTTTTCAGTGCTATCCTAACTTTGAACACTTGCTGAATAAATTGATATAACCCATGGACTACTTGTATATTTTACAATTTACATCTTGTAGGCAGATTTCTGCGTACAAGATGGTCAGTCATATCTGATTCATCACCATCAATCTCTCCAAAGCATTTTTGCTCACTATTTCGTATTTTTATTCATTTTTCACCAACTGAATAAAGGATGATCTGCAGCAGGGGTCTGCGACTGTGACAACTTTTAAGACTTGTGGACCTTGACTCCCAGAATCTCCAAGCCAGCAAAGTCAAGGTTGGAAACCCCTGATCGATGGCATCTTAATAAACTCTAAATTAAAATGGAAGACGACTGATGTCAATGATTAGAATTCTAAAAGTAAATGCTATTGATAAAATGTTTTCAAATTAAAAATGCCTTTTTTGATTCCATTACTCAATAGAGGACTGAACTATTATTTTAAAAAGTAATTTATGAGATTTATTTATATATTGACAGCATTTTTTGGCTTTTCTGGATGACACTTCAAAAGTAACAGGTAATTCCACATTTCTAGATAAACATTATGTAAGAAAAAATAAAATAGTGATTTTACATATTGAACAAATAGAATAAAGTAGCTCTCTACATTGGAAATTGAAAGAAGCTAACATCTTGCTGCCACCTACAGGAGAAAAGGAAGCTAATAACTTATTTTGGATTAAAATTTGATTCCCAAATTGTAGAGAAAAAAACAATATTCAAATTTATGTTAAAAACTGATTTTTTTCCATACTGAGCATCTTATAAAATCATTTTTGCTACACTGAAAATGGTGCTCAGGTGAAGTTATACTAATGCAAATCTAAGAAAATGAAGCCTATTTGATGGATTTTGCTTATTGCTTTGGATAACTCATTAATTGCCATATTTTGAGTTACTATTTAAAATTGACATTGTTATGATTAGTGTATGACTTTTATGAAATTTGTCTTAAAGCAACAGCAAGGATTTGTATAGATCAAGTGCCCTAATGATAAGATCTTTTAAGTAATAGATGGTAATAGAGCAATGAAGTTCTACTGTTAAAGTTATATTTTTCTAAAATGCATATAACACAGCATTATTGTCTGGTGTTTATTAAATATCCATGAAGAATATTTACTTCTTTTATAGAAGTTAAATTGTGAGTCCAGGTTATCCCGGACTTACAACAGTTCATTTAGCAACCATTTGAAGTTACAACAGCATTGAAAAAAGTAACTTATGACAATTTTTCACACATAAGTGAATGTTGCAGAATCCCCATGATCATGTGATCAAAATTAAGATACTTGGCAAACTGACTCATATTTATGACAGTTGCAAGGACCTGGAATCATGTGGTCCCCTTTTGTAATCTTTCAACAAGCAAAGTCAGTGGGAAACCAGATTCACTTAACAACACTTACTAATTTAAGGACTGCAAGTGATTCACTTAGGAAATGTGGCAAGAAAAGTCATAAAATGGGGTAAAACTCACTTAACAAATTTTTCAGTTAGCAACATAAATTTTGGGCTCAATTGTGGTCGAAAGTCAAGGAGTACCTGTACTTAAATTATCTATTGATTACAATAAAATAAGGTCACTTTGAAAGACTTATCTAGGATACTATTACCTGCATTGTGATTCATTATCTGCTAACATAATTCTCTGTTTGGATATCTGTAAAATAAGCACAACTGACAAAGATGCACATTTTTAAAGCATATCCTCATTTAGAGGAACACACAATCATGCATTCATGGAATTTATTCAAGTTAAAAACTGAATGAGGGCATAACAATGATATATTCAATCAGACTGGTATTGAAAACCAATTGTATGTTCTACACATTAACATCTTCATATTACTACACTGCCAAAGGACATAAATGTCAGACTGGCCCTAAATACATCTTTGAATCAAGTGTTACAACCAGTTAACTTTCATTGTTGTATTTTCATCACAGTAATATGGAAACTATGGAAGCTTCTTGATTCATCTGATTTAGGATTCTACAGATGGAATACTTTCACTTGGAAAAAAATCCAGTCTCATATACTATGCCAGTGATGCCTAACCTTTTCCCCCTGCGCATGTACCATGCACCTCTCTGCACATGTGCATGTGCCCCCCATGCCGTGCGCCTCTACAAATGCGTGCAAGATCCCCACATACCCCACCCCCTGTTCATGCACACGTGCCTTCCTCTCATACATGTGCGGCAGATACCCAACAATCAGCTGGCTGGGGGGCGCACATGCAGTGGGGCTCTTCCAGGCGACCTCTTGTGTGCCAGCAGAAATAGCTCTGTGTGCCACTTCCAGCAAGCATGCCATAGATTCACCATCATGGCACTATACTAAACTATAGTTTGCTTAGTCAATGCTTATTAAATAAGCCGCAATCACCACCTGACTTTCTGCATTCAGTTTCCATCCAGCATCACTGAAATGGAGGTTGTGACAATAGTACTAGATCTTAATCCCATTTAACTTTTGTATGTCTCAAATCTTCCTTCTTTACCCTATTCCATTATCTGTCAAATTTTAACGTAATCATGGTAAAGGCACTTTCCCAGCTAACAGTTTGAAAGCATGCAAATGTAAGTTGAGAAATAGATACCACTTTGAAGGGAAGGTAACAGCATTCCCTGTGCCTTGAAGTATAGTTATACTGGCCACATGACAACAGAAAGGTCTTCAGACAATTTGGCTCCCTCAGTTAAAAAATGGAGACGAGCACCACCCCAAAGACATCATCATAGGTCTAATCCACAAAGCAGCCAAAGATTCATGAAGCAGCTCTTTTTCTTTGCCAGCTGTAATATTCATGTTAATATTCTGTTCTTCAAAGTTTATACTGCTGTTCATTTCGGGCATACCTTTTCATTCAAATCAACATAATTTGATTTAAAAGATGACAAAATCTTATGATTTACCTGCACAATAATAAAGCCATGTGGAGTTCTTTTTTATTATTCCCTTGTCTATCAGCAAGTTCATAATAATTGATTCTTTTGATTAGGGAAAATGCAAATTCAAGGACAATCAGAGTAATTTAAGATTCATTTTCTTTTCCTTAAAATAAAGCAAATGGCTGTAACCCATCTAGTTGAAAAACAAAATTCTGTACAAAACCAATTCTGTCCTGTCTTTACACCATCAAGATTCATTACAAATGGCATTGCCATGGGAACTATATCCAACAAAAGAAAAATGAGATGGACCAATTAGAAATAAGTTCACCTACTGTGCTTTTGATATACACTGCTCAAAAAAATAAAGGGAACACAAAAATAAGACATCCTAGATCTGAATGAATGAAATATTCTTATTACATAATTTGTTCATTACATAGTTGAAGTGCTGACAACAAAATCACACAAAAATTATCAATGGAAATCAAATTTAGCAATCCATAGAGGTCTGGATATGGAGTTGCACTCAAAATTAAAGTGGAAAAAAACACTACAGGCTGATCCAAGTTTGACGTAATGTTCTTAAAACAAGTCAAAATGAGGCTCAGTAGGTTAGTGTGTGTGGCCTCCACGTGCCTGTATGACCTCCCTCCAACGCCTGGACATGGTCCTGATGAGGTGGCGGATGGTTTCCTGAGGGATCTCCTCCCATACCTGAACTAAAGCATCCCCCAACTCCTGGACAGTCTGTGGTGCAACGTGGCGTTGGTGGATGGAGCGAGACATGATGTCCCAGATGTGCTCAATTGGATTCAGATCTGGGGAATGGGCAGGCCAGTCCATAGCATCAATGCCTTCATCTTGCAGGAACTGCTGATACACTCCAAGCCACATGAGGTCTAGCATTGTCATGCATTAGGAGGAACACAGGGCCAACCGCACCAGCATATGGTCTCACAAGGGTTCTGAGGCATCTCCAGACCCTGTCACGTCTGTCACATGTGCTCAGTGTGAACCTGCTTTCATCTGTAAAGAGCACAGGGGTGCCAATGGCGAATTTGCCAATCTTGGTGTTCTCTGGCAAATGTCAAACATCCTGCATGGTGTTGGGCCGTAAGCAAAACCCCCACCTGTGGATGTTGGGCCCTCATACCACCCTCATGGAGTCTCTAGTTCGGAGATTCTTCAGGCAGATGTAATTGCTATCAGGAAAATTACTTTGTAGTTAGAAATTGAAGCATCGTAGTCCTTAGTGGCTCAAAGGGACCTGTAGTAAGGGCCAATAGCATCTTATTTAAGTCCCAAGTTGGATATCGGTGCACTACGGGGGGGGGGGGGCTCAAGTTCTTGGCATCATGCAGAAAACTGTGGATGCGAGGGTGATGAGATATGGAGGTCAGATCATCCCAAGATATGACGGAAGCCAGGGCCGCCACCTGTCTCTCCAGAATATTGGGTGATAACCCTTTGTTTAGGCTCTCCTGTAAAAATTCTAACAACTGCACTACTGATGGGCAAGTGGGGTCGATCTGAACCCTCTGACACCAATGGCAGAAGTGAGACCAGGTGGCCTCATTGATTCAGTTCACTGAAGGACGTTGAGCCGACAGAATAGTGTGAATAACTTGATTAGAAAGGTGTTTGTCTCTCAGATGTCGCCATTCAACTTCCATACGGCTAGGTTTAGCCATTGGGGGTCCGGGTGTAGCACTGGGCCTTGAGACAGTGATATGACTGATGATGGGATCCTCCACGGTGGTACCGTCGAGAGGTCCTGCAGGTCCGTGAACCATGCTTGCCTTGGCCAATAAGGAGCCACTAATAGCAGGTCCTCTTTTTCTTCCGGCAACTTCTGAATCAATTTGGGGATCACGGGGAGGGGAGGAAAGGTGTATAACAGTCCAGTGGGCCAGTGACATCTGAGAGTGTTCACATCCTCTGCTCCCTGCGATGGGTAACGAGAAATGAATCGGGGAAGCTGTGCATTGAGTGGGAAGGCAAACAAGTCAACAACCGATTGGCCCAACCTCCGAGCAGCCTCCAGAAAGATCTTGGGGTCCAGATGCCACTCCGATTGGTCTAACGTGGCTCTGCTGAGCCAATCTGCTTGTACATTCACTACTCCAGATATGTGCTTCGCCTTTGGAGAAAGAAGATGGATTTTGGCCCACAGGAATAGTCTTTCTGCTTCCCTCATTAGTAGATTGGAATGAGTGCCCCCTTGTTTGTTGATATGGGCCTTTGTAATTATGTTGTCTGTTAAGATGAGCACGTGTTTGCAATGGAGATGCGGGAGGAATTGTTGGAGTGCCAAGTACAGCGCTCTCAGTTCTAGCCAGTTGATATTGTGTACCTTCTCTGAATCCGTCAAAAAGCCTTGCGCTGCATGTGATTGGAAGTGGGGGCCTCATCCTACTAGACTGGCATCTCTTGTAACAATCGACCTGTGTGGATCCTTGAAAGGTCATCCCTTGTTGATTTAGGGTCATGTCCACCATCGTAGAGATCTGAGAACGGTTGATGGAACTTTTATGCAAGTCCAGGATTGCCCTCCATTCCCCCGAACTTTTAGGGACCATGAAGAGATGCGAATAAAAGCCAAGACCCTTTTGATTAGAAGGGATGGGTTGTATGGCCCAGATCTCTGGTAGATGTGCTATGGCTATCTCCATTGAGAAACCTTTTTTCTGCGTCTCTCGAAATTGGGAACTTCATAAAAAAATCCGGGGTGGTGGTGGAGCTGAACTCCAGTGCCAGACCAAATCCTACCATGTTCCTGACCCATGCGTCAGTGGTAGAGGAGTCCCATTGGTTGGCAAACATTTCTAAGCAACTTCCAATGGTAATCTCACTGTGGTTGTTACTTGGACCTGAGGAAGGGCCTAGATCCTGTTCATTGAAATTGTCTCCTAGGATGGAGTCACCTTCTATATCTGTCCCCAGGTTCAATTTTATCTGTCTGTTGTCTGAATCCAGGCTGTCTTTGAAATCTTGGATAGTAGGGTTGGTAGAAGGGGCGAAAGAAACCCCTATGAAGGGGCTCTGGTGATCTGGACTCTGATCGACGAAAAAGAGAGGGAAGAATTTTCTTTTTGGTTCTGGTTTCAATTAGGAGGGGTTCAAGCGCACTGCCAAATAGTTTGTTCTCCGAGATGGGAGCTGAGGCAAGGCGCCACTTGTGCTTGACGTCTGCTTGTCAATGCCTGAGCCAAAGTAACCTTCTGGCTGCAATTTGGGAGGCAATGGCCCTAGAGGAAAATTTAACTACACTGAAGGTAACGTCCACCGAAAACTCTGCAGTAGTGATTAATTTAGCCACATCTTGATGTGCCCTAATATTTGAGGCTGGAATTGTATCCCTCAGGTGGCGGAGCCATCTGAGAGATGATCTGGTGAAAAAGGAGGTGGCTGTGGCCGCTCTGATGGCCCATGCATCTGAGACGTGTGCCCTGTGAAGGGCCAGTTCCGCCCTCTTTTCCTCAGGCTTGAGAGCCTCTTCAGCATCACTTGGGATGGCTGAGGAAGATGCAAGCGCAATGATAAGCTCGTCCACTTCCGGAGTTTTTAGAAATTTAGAGAACTCGGGTGCCAAATTATCGTATTTTTTATCATGTCCTGTGAGAGCAGGATATGAGGCTGCTGTAGCCCATTGTTTTTGCACTAAATTGGAAATCATGTGTGGCACAGGGATAACCTCTGCCTCAGTGACTGGTTGAGAGAATATGAGATCCTCTGCTTTCCCTGGAGTATTTGGTGGGGGAGAGGTACCCATATTATCCAGCCGTGTGGTGTTCTTGGCCTTAAACAGCAGGGATTTAAATAATTGTGGGAGGAATAATCCTGTAAATACAGGGAGGTCAGGTGAGAGGCCTTCATCGTCAGACATCCTCCTTTATCCACCTGGTCAATGGTGTGTACCGACCCCTCCTCCATTTGATCCATTGGATCCCCTTGATCTCCCATGTCCTGTGTGTACCGAGAGTCTCTGACAGTGGGCAATGATAGTTCTACCCGGGGGGGGACCTGATGAAGATGTGGATCCGTGATGCCCAGAGATCGTTCAGAAAGAGATTCGCAAACTGAAGCCGATGGTGTTCATCTTGCCTGAATGTTGGATGCCTGCTGATATGCCCTTCTGGATAGCTAGCTCCATCCATGGCCTCGTGTTGGCAGGGATTTCCTCCGGAAGTTCCTCCTCTTGTCTGAAGCCAACTGCAGTTGGTGTGAATGTTGCCTCTGGGGCCCTCCTTGGGGAGAGAATATGAGAAAGAGTCTCCTGGGGAGGTTGTATTGATATGGTGCTCCTTCTGGATAAATCCAGAGGGGTGGTTGGAAGGTTCTTGGCCTGTGAGGTAGAAGGTATAATGAGTGGTGAAGAGATGGGTTATACAGCTGCTTGTGTACATTTTCCACCTGCCTTTCTAATGTCTGATGGCGTTTGCGTGCATCTTTCTCTGCTGCCTTAGCGATCTTTTTGGGATCCATGAACTTATCTCTATTTTTATCAGTTAGTCTAGATCTGGGGCTGTAGTTGCTGGCCATGCCTTTGATAGATTAATAATGTAAAGAGGCTATGAAATTAGGTGGCTGGAACATCTGGGGGCCTGCTCCCTTAAGGAGCAGGGGATCCTGGAATAAATAGTTCCCCAATGCCTTTAGCAAATGTTGTCTCCTTGTTCTGTTTTGCTTTGTTTTTATATATATATGTATATAGATATAGGTGTGTTTGGGTCTTTTCCCGTGTAAGATTAAGAGTATCTTGGTGACGTTTGGGCGAGGTCCCACTCGCCATCCTCAGGCTGGTGCTTTCAGCTTCGTGCCAGTGTAAGCAGTGTGTGATCGGAGTTGCCGTCTCTCTATAAATACTGGTGGGGGGGGCTAGTGTGCTGGGCTGCACTGCTGTCTCTTGATTGGTTGATGGAGTTGATGTTGGTATAATGGGCTGTGTGATGGCCTTGTGAGTTTTGTTGTGGAGATATCCTGGATCTTGTGCTGTCATCTCCTGGGTCGTTTGTTTTGTAGTGATCTTTTTTCCATTAGCCTCCTGTGTTTTAATGGCTTGGGTAATGGGTTGTGTGATGGCCTTGCGAGTTCTTTTGTTGGGGTATCCTGGGTCCTGCATTGTAATCTCCTGGGTTGTTTGTGTTTTGATCTCTTTTCCATTAGCTTCCTGTGTTGTAACCGCTTGGGTAATAGGTTGTGTGATGACCTTGTGAGTTTTATTGCTGTGGTATCCTTGGCCTTGTGCTGTGATTTCCTGGGTCGTTTGCTGTGTTGCAACTTCTTGAGTTCTTGTGGTGTAATTTCCTGAGTTTTCTGATGTGATATCCTGAGCGGGTGGCTGTGATGTAGCATTCTGGGTTTTAGTCTGGCTTCGAGTTTGGGGTCTGGGTCTGTGTTCTTGGCGTGTGTCAGCTTGTTTGGTTTTGGGGTCAGGGGTGCGACAGCTGGCGAAGCAGCCATGGTCTGGTTTCTGGACGGTGGTTGTCCTTTGTTTATAGCATAAGTTTGGGCCTGGTCTGATGAGGGGGATTGGTGGTGGTGTCCCGTGCTGTTTTGGGTATGGTGTTGGTTTTCGTGGCTGGGACTCATTTGTTGATGAGGGCTAGTTTCCAGATGTCTGGTAGGCAGGAGGTATCGTCCAATTTATTCATGTTATGGGGGTGTTTCTCTATTTCGATGGCTTCCCTGATTATTTTCTTGCTGGAGTGTTCAGTGTTGGATATTAATTTAGTTCCTTCGAAATTAATGAAATATACATATACACACACATATATATGCACACACACATACACATATTTTAACAACTTAAATATTTGTAGAATTTAAGTCAATCAAGTCAATTTTTGAAAAAAATACTTATAATATCAAATATGGAGAACAGAACTGATAATTAGATCAGTTTAGCTGCACTTATTGCCTGTGGAATCCAGCAGTTCAAGTTCTCTATCATCCAATGGACTGGTGGTAGGGACCCCCCTTCCCAGGTCCCCAAGAAGGGAAACCTTTTTGGATAACTTGCCTCACAGAATGTCACAATTACTCAGCAATTTTAACCATGCGGCCATTTAAAATGGTGGCCGCCCTGTGGCAGAATAAAAATGAAAGCAGCTATCACCGCCCAACCTGCTGAAAGCAAAACTGATCAGTGGGAAGGCACAGGGGCTAATTCCCTGCCCTGAGGTGTTCTGCGGGGAAAGCCTTGTAATAAAAGGAAAAAAGGATGCACTGTTTAAATTGAGGCTTCGAGCCTTGAGGAGATGGAGCGTTTACTCAGCCAGCTGGGAGATTGGAGAGATAAGTCTCCTTGTTGAGAAGTTTAAGGCTGCGGCTCTGAAACAAGAGGTTTTCAGTCTCAGGGTAGATCGGAAAGATAAGCTTTAGCCTTGGGGAGCTGGAGCGCTCGTAAAAATCGAGCAAGATGACTTCTGGAGGTTCCCAGGGGTGGGAAGTAGTTGGTGACAGAAACTATGCACCTGACCTGAGAAATAAATCAGCTAAATCGCCAGTGTTTTTTTCCGACCAGGAAAACAATAATACAAGCTGTCTGAAGGCTGAGCTAAAACTGGGGATGCGAAGGAGGAGTCTTGTGGAGGAGGAGGATCATCCTCAAGTTTAAGCCCAGCGTTCCTAGAAGAGACTGAAGCACCTCCCATCACTGGATGCTCTGAACAAACTGCACTATTAAGTGCTATTAAGGAGAACTATTAAGTTTATACACAAGGCAGTTCAGCTAAGAAGCTTTTATATTAAACAGATTGGTATAAAGAAGATATATTTATCTGAACATTGATGTTTGTATTAAGCACATACATATTTTATTATTGAATTTTCTTTTACCTATTTCTTGTATTTTACCTTTATTTTATTTTATTTTATTGATATAATCATAAAACCAATCAATCAATGATCATATTAAACTCAATCCTATGTTGAATGTCTGGCCATAAAAAATGAATAATAAAATAATGGCAAAATACAAATTTTTGGGGAATAAGTCATACTGAAATCTGTTTCCTTATTTTAAAAAACATAGCTCTAAATTGAACACCATATAGGTAGAATATATACTAAAATTATCAAATTTATGAGATACCAAAGTTTGTTTAAGTATGCCATATATATTAGTGCAAGGAAATTGCATGATGGATATTTTTGTTTAAACATTCTTACAATTATCATTGCCTTATTCATTTTCCTAAGCATTTATTTATTTTCCTAAGTGGGAGTTACTTTCTTTATATATATTGCCATGGTACTGTGTTATATTTAAAATGGCTGGAAAACATTTATATCATAAAACATGTTTTACACATGTTTCAAAATTAATTAGAATGCAAATGAAAATTATTTTTATTTTATTACTTGTTTAACTCAATGTTTGTAAATAGAAAAAAATAGTTCAGCCAATATTATTTTGGAAGCTTCACACTGGAAAATGCCAGAACATTTTGAAACAGCTTGCTCACATAACAAATATGGAGAGCAACATAAGTGTTGTTTCTTTGAATATTAAACAAAAGAAAACATATTGGAGAAAATGTACCTTTGTTGGTTGTTTAATAAACACAGAACTATAGTTATCAGATTACTGTCACCAAGTAATCACCAGATTACTATTACCAAAGTGAAGACAAGTACTACAGAGGGTCCTGCAGTTTTTAAAAGTTAATTACTGCTAGACTTCAATAATGTCTTATTATTGGATATATAATTAAGTTTTGCAAATCTTTTTTAATTCACAAAAATATTAAACAGAGGTCCAACATTTTGAAATACCAGTTTAAAATCTGCATTTGCAGACTTGTAATGTTGAAAAATACAGGAGTTAGCATCACCACGATTGATAACACATTCTAGAATTCAATACACTCAGATACAAATATTTCAAATCATTAAAAACTTGATTGAAAAATTCTCCAAAAATTTTAAAACACCGTATCTCAAATCTCACATCAAAATTCAGCAGTTTCATTAGAATCGGTAAAGAAATTGAATCAAATTTATATTCCACAAAATTTAAAATCAGCTCATAAACAATGATGCGCAGCCAATACATATGCATAGTAAAACAAAAATCTTAATTCTGCTGAATTCTTTTTTTGTGAAATTCTTCATGCTCCAAACTGAAATCTAATAAAGAGATGTTTATTTTGCAGGAATTTGGATTTTGAAGCAGTTTTGCTCCTACCCCAACTGAATATAGAAAAGAGCACCTACACTGCTTTTCCAAGTCATCTGACAAGGGAATATCTATGTCTATCCTAAGTATGCTATTTCTAATTATGTTTGTGAAAGAAACAGTATGGATAGTCTACAAAGAATGTAAATTTGATATATTATGAAATAATCATGACTGTACTCTTCCATTTAATTCAAAATATTTCAAGCGCAAAAGAATTTGACATGGGTTGTTCAGATCTTCCTGGAACTGTTGTAATGTTGTTCCAAGGTTCTCAAAATGTTTTTGCATATCCCTCTAAATATTTTTAAATGTCATAGTGGTCGTAATGTGATGTTTGTTTTTTTGCTTTTTGCTTGGCTTAATTTGTAGACATCCCCCTTAGCTAGAGAATACAACATGCATGTTTATTTTCTGCAAGTAAAGCCTTATTACTGGTTTCTAATCAATGGAAAGATCCGAAAGCTTAGATGATAATTGATCTAAAATTGACCAATCCATGGAACTCTCTGCTTTTCTTCTACATGTCATTGTCCTGCTAACTCACAGATGTCAAACTTGATTGTGTCACATGACATATCACGATGTATCATGACATTTTTTGCCTTTGTGGAGCTGGGGTGGGCGTGGCCTGCACATGACGCATCCAGCTTGTGGGCCAACAGTTTGATACCCTGTAATATTAGCACAGCTTTGCTACACTTTTCCATAATGCACAATTCTTACCTTACATAATCTCAGAATGTCTGCTACCAATGCATATGTTCTACATATAATAAATTGCAAACCAAATGAAGAAGTTGAAATGGCCAGAAAATAAAGTAGCTTGATGCATAGGGGAAATAAAGTTTGATTTTTCTCTCCCTATGCCAATTGATCAATTTTCCATTTGTCAATAAAACATCCAATTAACATGATTGAGCAGGGAAGACAAAGAGTAAATAGCATTCTAGAGCTTAGATAGATATTTCACCTCCGGTCTTTGAAAGGAGGTTATTAGAAAAGAAGGGAAAATTAAATTAGGAACCAAAATTTACAGTGGCACTAGAATAGTTAGATGAATTCATGAATCAATGAATCAATAAATTGTGTGTAGGATGAAGTTATATGTGAGCACTTGAAATAGTATGCCAAAAGGTAGATGACTAGAGAAGAGCATCCACCTCACTCTAAAAATACACACACACACACACACACACACACTCACTGGAATTTTAATTCATAGAAGAGTGACCTTCCCTGAAGGATGAAAAAAGACCACATTATTGAAAAAGAGAATATTTTTTTCCAGGAACAGAAAAAATACAATAGAAAAAGCTTAATTACAGGTGGTGTTTTTCTTGGATACTCACTGTGGAGATAGCATGCTAATTGGGGTTCTAATATCACAACATCATAATGATATGGAAAGGTCTATGTTTAATATAATCATATTTGAATTTTAATTAAGTAAGATCAGATAAATTTAAGGTGTTAATGGTACAAACATTGTAAAAACCAATTAAAAATATTTACTTATTTTGCAAATCGTCTGGTATCTTTGTATGTTGACTAAAGAAGTCCTACAGAAATTTATGAATTTATAAAATGTTATTATGAACTTGCAGTATTTAGAAGATCAGAAATTCCATTATATACTTCTGGGTCATAAACATTCTTTTTAGTTGAAAACCAGTATATTTTAATCAATATATCAATTATTATTTTTAATTGTCACACAGTCTGCCAGATATTTAAACAGGATTTGGTGTTTTTATCCACCTATTGAGACCTGGAATAGTTATATTTGATTTGCATAGTCAATTATTTTTATTTCTGGATTCTGTATTTGCAGATTTACTTCCTAATTAAAATGCATTTGTAAGCAAAAAGTCAATACTCATGATGCTTTCACAATCACTCATATACATGTAGAAATTGTGTCCATGAACTAAAATATATAATTAAGGGATAAGAAGAAAGCAAATTTGAAACTTATTGAAACTTATTCAGCTAGCCTATAAATGGAGTCATTAACTTTCATCTTGGCAACAAGTTTAAATTTGTTAATAAAATAATCTCAAAATTTTATTAAAATTTTGTATGCTACCTTTCTATATCACCCATAGAAAGAAGAACCAAGAATAGTAACAAAGAATAACAATATTACAAATCAGAATAAAATGACTGCTTCAAGATATTCAATAAGATGTCAAAGTTTTCAAGGTTTGTTTTCAGGTTTAATTAACAAAGCACCTGTCCTAAAGAGGCCCTTTTTGTGATTACTGCCTCACTTAATTTGGCAAGGGTACTTGGAGAGAAGCCTTATACACAGATCACTAGAATCCAAAAAAGTAAATATTAGGAAGAGATGTTCCTAAGTTACTAAGCCATTTAGTGCTTGTAAATTGAACACAAGTACTTTGAACTGGGTCTGGAAATGGACTACAGACCAACTGCAAAGCAACAACATAATATATTTTGCACCTGTCAGTCCAGCTAGCATAGATGCTGATTTGAATGAATCTTAGTTTCTATACTGTTTCCAAAGACACACTTTCAGATAAATAATTGTAATTGTCCATAGGAAGTCATGAGAACATGAATAATTTTTACAAAATAAGCTGGCCACAAGCTCTAGTTTTATTTTAATAAATAGCAGTGAAAGACCCTGAGACGTTTGAATCTCTAATGTTAATATGGGTTCCAAAAGCATTTCCATACCATCTACCTTTTAAATGGAATGAAATACTTTTCCTGTACATGTAGAATACTTTCTAGAATGGATATGAATAGTATTCAGAATAAATAAGAATGAATATCCTTAACTACAAGCATGATTATCAGAAACACTGAATCATTTTTCCATTATTCCAGCATGTATTTATGTTGTGGTGCAGTAGTCCATGTTACTGATTCCAAACAGCAGAATGAGGGAGCATTCATCTCAGGGGTGGGTAGGTAGATGGGTGGGTTGATTTACACAGCTGCTAAAACCTTCTTGGCCTACTCACAACTATTCATTTATTTCATCTCTATATTAATATTAGTCTCAAACTGAAATTACCACTTTCCCCTCAAATACATTTATGTATGGCTAGATAACAATTTCAAATGCAAATATAATGCAATAAACCAGCACACTTATGATTAGGACTTTGGATAACAATCTTGAAAAGAGCTCAACTAAGGAAACAGAAGATTAAGTGCAGTTCTACCTGTCATCAACCCTGAGCTATCTTTTCTGGTCCAATATGGCACAGTTACCATGTCATTAATAAGCTCATTCTCTTCTGACAGATTAAATACTGCCAACATTGTATGACATTTTCACATCATGCCATGCAGTACACAATTATCAGTATCATTTACAAAAAAATTACAAAACCTCCTTGCATCCTATTCTACAGTTAACAAATTTTTTATGTGTGATTTACTCTAATATACAGGTAAATAATAAGGAAAAGGATGAGAAACAAAAAAATCTAGAATGTTTGTGAGCAAAAAGAAGGGAAACTTTTCAATTAGGACAACAGATAAATAAGTGGTTCTTATACATAGATTTATGTATTCCCAAATAATACATATGTATGTATTTCAGGGGAAATAACTTTCTCCTATTCTCAATATAGAAAGAAACAGCAACTTTCACTCTGGAATTTCTGGAACCAGATAAAGGACCATCTCAAAGACCAGTTAAATACCATTATACATCTGTGACATCTGCAATTATTTTCAGTCAGTATGATCCAAAAATAATGGCTGGTGTGAGGCACAGAAGTAAATGAGAGCTAATTAAACCTTCTACAACACTTCCTGTCTTCCAGGTATATTTATTAATTTCATAATTCATTGCTAATTTTCAGTATAATTGCATCAAGCATTCACTGTGGCAAACTTGGAGAGCATTTTGTCTCAAAGCACATAGAAATATCTAATATTCTTACCAACCTTCACCAAACTCCATGGTTCTCAATATGCTATTTTTCTCATTCTAAAAACTCTGGCCATTTTTAGTGAAAGAGTGCGCTTCTTTTCCTTTACTTTTTTAAAAAAAATGTTCAAGTCGTTTCACTTTTAAAAGTTAAATAAGAATTTTAGCACTGGCAAAAGTCAAGCAAGAAACAGAAAGCTCTTTCATATATATCAGAAAGATATAAACATGTTATTCCGTCTTAAGACCCAGCGAAGAAACACATGTGTTGCACCAAACTAGGCTAACCGGCTTGTCTGAACTTAAGGCGCAGTTTTTAAATCATCTTTTGCTCCCAGCACACACTTGTCCATGAGAATGATGCTGGAAATAACTATTTCCGTAAGCTCTAGAAACACCGCTTATGCTTTCTCTCTCTCTCTCTCTCTTTTCACCCCCTCAGCAGCCTGTAGAAATGTACGCAAACACTCACGGGCGGGGGCGCGCGCGCGCCCGCTAACCACCGCCTCTTCCTTTTTAAAAGGGCTGACAATGCTGCAGACCAGAAAACTCGGGAGTTAGCAGCGCTAGGATTGCTATGAATTACCCGACTTTGGCCCATAAACGCAGAAGCCTTAGTATCGTATACGATGGGGAACGCGGAGAGAAAACGCCTATCAGGGACCAACCCACAAGCACGGAGAAGTAGTGACAGCAGCGGCAGCCATGGCTCCAGCTGCAGCCTCGCCAAAGATGACAGGCTGGGAGCGCAAGAAAGCCTGGGGATTTGCTGCCTCCGGACCGACCGTGCCAGAGAATGCAAGCTGGAGGCTGAGGGAAGGCGTGTCGGCAAAGCCGAGAAGGATTCGTGCCCGTTCTAGGAAGGCAAACCGGCTGCAGCACCTCCATTACGAGGAAAGGCAATGCAAGGAAGGGGGTGGGAAGCAGGAGGAGTGTTCTCTCTTCCTCTCAAACGCGCCGGGGGGGAAACACGGCGGAGCAAAACGACTCCCGCTCAGCACGCAACACCCAGGACCCCAAGAAGGGGCGATTCGCGGGGTGTACCACAGTAGACTGTGCACTGACCCGGGTCCGCACACGTACACGCGTTTGTGAGCACGCACACAGACACACACGCACGAATAATATACACGCGCCGACGTCCGTCCGTCCATCCATCCATCCATCCATCAGACTAGGTTGGGGCTGAAAAGGGGCGGACATACACTCTCCCCTGTGCCACCGAAAAACAGCCACATTTGCAGAAAAGGAGCGAGTTTGACAGACACGGATATATCTATATATGGCAGAAGGAAGCGAAAGAGAAAATCTTGGAGCAGCGTTAAAACACGGCTGTGGCTGCTTTTATTCACGCCACCTCTTCCCCAACCCCCTCTCACCTCAGCGCGATATTAACCAGGGGTGTCATCCACGTAATTGCCGCCGCCTTCCTTCCCCCTCCCCGGACCCGAATCTGCGGTAGCGACACTGGCAGTTTCTTCCTCTCTTTACCTTTCCTCAGCGGAAGAGAGAGACGACTCCTGACAAGACGGGCTGTCCTTTCCAGGCTGCTCAGCCACCCGCTGCCAGTGAGCGGCGCCCCGAGTTCCAACCCCGTTCCAACAGCTACGGTAACAGTCGGGTTTGGACGACACCCCTTCCCCTCAGTTCAGTCGCTCCCCTTTCCCTCGCCTCTCTTCCCCCCCCCTCCCTCAAGCCCGTCAGTATGTCGGTTTGTCACTCGCCTCCCGGATTGGTGGAAACGCCATTCACGTGACGGGAGTCGGGCGAGAGGAACGGGTAGACACGCGGTGCGGTCGTGAGCATTAGCGAGGCGAAGGGAGGTGAGGAGAGTTCGGAGCAAAGGCCGACGTCACAATTGCCCGTTCTTAGCGTTTCTAGGGGTTCCGCGGCAGTAATTTAACTCGTTTCTTAACATAGCCACCAACCAGAAGGAGAAAAAAAAAAAAAAAAAGAATAACGGGCACGGTTACGATTAGAGGGCGGAGGAAGTGAGTGTCAGTGCGCAAGCGTCGAGATCGTTTTCTCTTCTTGGGTGGTGCGGCTAGAACTTTCTCGAAATACCGGCGGCGGGGGCTGGGGTGGTTCTTGTAAAGAGGCGTAGAGGGGAGAGAAGAACCTACGGACTTGGCTTGGAACAGGTACCGAAGCACGTTTAGGAGTCGGTCATTCAGGTTACTCCCTTCCCGAGGGAAGGGCTTTGGGAAGGACGGTGGCGCAGTGAATTTTTAATAAACACTGAGCACGCATGCGTGGCTGGTTTGAGGCGCTCTGCTGCATCCTAATAAAACAGCCGTTCGGGAGCAGGTGTTGAACCGCATTCGGGTTCTTTTTTTTTTTTTTCCCTTTTTTTCTTTGTACTTGTTGCAGACCTCTCCCTCTCCTCCGTTCCCCCCCCCCTCGGAGGATGGGTGCATGAAATCCACGAATGGTGCTCATAGGGCACTATTCGCATGTCAGCGTAGGCCGACTTCCATGTAATCCGTTTACTTGTCTTGAATAATAAGTGTCGCGAACAACCGGGTTTCTGTTGGAAGCTTTTGAGGAGACGCCGACGTGACAAAAGTCCGAAAAGGCTGCTCGGAACAGGATTGCGCGGTTGTACCCGTCTCTGCTTGAATATTGAAAAATGGGCTCTAGAATTAAGATTTAAATCAAGATACTGAATGTTGGTAAGTTAAGTACCAAATTATTAAGCTTAGTCTCAGTTAAAAATGATCGGTGATCGTCCTAGGTTACAACCGTAAACCAAGATTTTCGAAGTTAAGAGCCTTTTGCCTATTTAGGATGATTCTGTAGTAAAGAAAAAAAATCCTTTTTGGACCATAAAAGTTTTATATAGAGAATCTGAAAAGGTAGTGTATACAAATAGATCTAAAGGCAATAGATCTAGAAGATCGTTCCGTTTCACATCCAGGAACATACACAGCAGGTAGGTTAGGATCCTCTGCTTCTTTGAATTTCATAGCAAATGTTTAGCTATAACAGAGCAGATATTATTTATGGGATTAACTGTATTGCTACCAGATAGCGGTCATTCAGATCTTTTGGCCTGACAAATAATAAATGTGTGCCTTCAAGTAAGTTTTAAATCCTGGTGATAGTTGGACAAGTTTCCTTGGCTTGCCACTGCTATCTTTCTAGAGCTAAAAGCAACTGGCTCAAAGTCACCCAGCTGGTTTTGTGTTGAAAGCAGAACAGTATATTGGAACTCTCCCAATTTGTAGTTTTGTGCCTTAATACCAAATTGCCTCTCTTATGTACCTTAGATATTTAAATAATAACCATGTTTGCCCATGTGACAGTGAGAAAACCAAATCTCCAATAACTAAAATCAAATGGTTATCTTGGTCTGAATAATTTTTCTGAAAAGATAAAATTGGATTTTATGGAGTTTTTCTAAAGGGATCTTACTCAGGAGAATGCATTGCCATAATTTCAAGAAAAAAGCTGCCTAAATATCAACATGATTCATTCAGTGTTATGTAAACTGCTTATTTTTTTTGCAATAGGACTTTCACTTACATTCAAACCATGAATTTCTTAATTTTCCTCCAGAGGATTCCTCAATTTTTCAAGAGATTTTATGAGAAAAGGGGGAGGACCTGTCCCTTCAGCATATTATTACGTTGAATAGTTTGATCCATCAGTTTACAGATATCTTTTAAATAAGTGAGTTTATTATATCCTTATGTAATCCCTTTTTTCAAAACCTCCACAATATGTGGGTTTTTTTTCTCATCCACCCCACATGCAGAGGATTCTCTAAGTTTTGTTGTGTAGATAATTCATATAGTTTCCCATAAAACACATTTGGCCATAACAAACATAATAATGTAACGTGCAATTTAATATGCAAATTGAATATTAATATCTCTTCTGAACATTATATTCTCCCATTACTTACTTTCTGCTCTTCAGTTCCCATGCATAACTGAAAGCAGTACCATAAATGTTTTTTGTCATTCATTAGAGGAACAGCACCCATAAGTTGGAATCTTTGATAAAGAACGCATAATTCCTTATTTATATTCCAATCTTATTTGAAAATTTGCATAATAATTTTATATCTATTCTGTGATCAATGAGCACAACTTGCACAGTTTTGTATTGATTAGACTTTAGATGGAAGACAATCTATAAAGTATCAAATTCATAGGAAGCAATGAAATAATGCCAGAATATCAATCAAAATTTATATAATGGGAACATGACAGTAATTATTCAGGATAGCGATTGCTTAATCAGAATTCTATATGTGCTACTGATGCTGACTTAAAGCTACTTTAGATTTGGCCTAAAGACTTAATTATATTTTCTTAAAGCTAGTTTTGAAATACAACCACTAAATAAAAGTAGAAAATAAAAAATCAGATGAGAACAAAATAAAAAACTAGAGTATCCTCTTTTCTCCATGAAAGTAGTGATATATTTTTGAATATTGAAATTAGCTTTGTTATAAAATTCTATACACACTTATTGAGACATACATACATAAAATGAATTTGAATTTGCAATACCGTAGGTTGTTGACTTTAAAAACAGATTTTCAATAACATTTTTAGGGTAATTGATGAACTAGATTTATAGAATCTGTAGCTGTTCATACCAGACTGAAAATTCATTTGAAATAAGGCACAGAAATATTGTATTAAAGATTAGTTATGTGTACTGTATACGTGTCCTCCAAGTCAAGCTATGTTGCCTCATCATGGTGGGTGTGTAGTTGTTACTGGGAGAATGAGCTATGAACACCAGGCCTTTAGAACAATACAATAGTTAACATCATCTGGGATGTGAAGGTCATCCCAGGTGCCCTTTTAAAGCAGACAGGAATTTATATATGGAAGCAGTCACATAAGAAATGTGAAGAATTTATATATGGAAGCAGTCACATAAAAAAGGAAATGATTGCTTTAGCAACAACTGCAAATATATCATTTCATACTGCATGGGAAAAGGCAATGGTAAGGCATTCCTGTAACCATGAAAGGCACCTGGATAGACAGAATAAAGTGATTGATAATATAATATCAGGTGATGGGCCTCATGGAGCAAGTGCCACTTAAATGAAAGCAAATATGATATGAAGAACAGTTGAGGTTTTTTAAGTACTACTAATGGTTTTATGACATGGCTAGATGGAAACCAGGTCTAGTTCTGGACATCTAGTTGCGGCAAAGTTGCAATGTAGCAAAATAAAATCTGAAACTGAAAACAGAATTATAGGGGAAACAGAAGATAAGAAACATGGGTATGGAACATCTCAACACAGTGAAATCATACAATCATCTACACAGTGATATCTCATGTATTAATGAATTGAACTATCTGGAATTGAGTAGTTTTGTGTTTGTTTTTACTAAGGAAATTTAAAGAAAAACAAAAAAATGGCATTTTTTTCATAGGATTCTAGCAAAGATGGAGTTGAGTCTAGTCAGTGACAAAATATGTCTTACACTTCTGGGATAGCCTTACTTCAATAATTGATACAGTATAGAGGTTAACTAATTTTATGATCAAGTTCAATCTGAAATGAACAGAATGTGGAAACAAAATATGCTGCTTGTGATTGAATGGAATGTCATAGTTGGAAAAGGAGGAAAACAATGTTACCCTAGGAAACGAAAATGAAGCAGAAGAATTTTGTTTTTGATAATCCAATAATTTATTGTTAACACATTCTTCAAACCAAAACTGTTAAACATTTGGACATTCCAGTCACAGCACACAAAAATTAAACATTACATTATTGTCAATTATTGGGAAAGTTGTATAATAGGAAAAAAATGTGGCCAGGGGATGATTGTGAAGCAGATCCAACTGCTCATGTACAAATTCCAAGTCAAGCTAAAGTGAAAGAAAGCCAAGGAGTTTCTACAATATGATCCTGAGCATAAACCAATCACCATTTTCAAGGATAACATCAAGAATTGCTTTCAAAACCTGAACATCATTTATAAGGAACCAGAGGAACTGTAGAATGAAATAAAATAAGTTGTCAATGGTCAATATGAAGAGAGATTGTAAAAGGTCAAGCAGCAGATGAAACAATAATGAATATCAGAACAGATGATGGAAAATTGCCAAGAAGAGAGAAGCCAAAACTAAGAAAACCTGAGATCATGGAAAGAAACTTCATAAAAAAATTCAAGCAGAATTATAATGACATCTGTAAAGATAATTGAGAATAGAACCAGATTATGGAAAAACAAAGTTTTCCAAAAGATTTCTGAACATAGAAGAATGTGGTATACTAAAATATCCCACTTGACAGATTAAAGTTCAAAGATCAGCAAGATGCAAGGACTATATACTGAAATTTTATACAACTGGTATATTAGCATTCAAAATACTTTTGATTTTCCTATTTATAAGAAACTACTAGAAGATAAATTTAGATCACATTATGATCATTACCACAACAGAAAACTACAAGAATTTATGGAGATCTTCAGAAGTATGGCAAGCAACAGAAGAATTAAGATTCTGACCAAACTATGCCTCTAGCCTATTTGGAAGAGTATGCAATAAAACTTATTGTCCTTAGCTCTTTGATTGTATGTCTGATATACATGATTGTATCTGATATATAGTTTGGTATTTTTCAGACTGACATTGACAAATTGATGATTAATTCATTTTCCTGTCAAAAATTAAAACATTTTTCCATTTATTTACTAAATAAATTTATAAGCGACCTGTTTTATGTATATGTCTGGGTGATGTACAATTTAAGTTTTATACACATAAAGGTATAATACACAAAATATGGTTCAGAATTGTCAATATTTTTAATTTTTTGGTAGTCATTTTGGGTGGATACTTCAAAAACAGCTATAATTGGCATTAATAGATATGTCATTTTAATTAATTATTTGCCTGATTTGTATGCTGTCACAATAAAAGGACAGCACTTTACATACATAATTATAAAACACATAAATGAATAATAAAAACAAAGGACACAGCAACTCAAGTCACTGTGATGTCAGTTCTTTTCTGAAAGACTCCAGACCAACTCAATTTTTAGTTTGTGGAAAGGCAATGCTCTCAAAAGTAATAGGCAGTAAGTGCAAGGCTTTTTTTAAGACGAAAATTTTTCTTCGGTTCTCATTTAACAGTAAAGTATTTTTGTAAGAATATTATTCAGAATCACACTTTTTAAAAATTCTCTTTGTGCCATTATCTCCAAAGAATTGTTATAGCATTCTGGCTACTTCATCAGTATACCAATTAATCCTGTATTGTGGGGGATGCCAAAGAGATTCATTTGTTTGCAAAATCTTGTAATTAGTGAAAAGTATGCTATCTTTTCCATTACATTTATTTTATGTACTTCTGATGTGTCACATATAATATAGGGAAACAAACATCTATATAACCATTAATAATTATAAATGTAGTTGATCTACACTGCTGTTTCTGAATAACTGGAATTTTTTTATTTCTTCCATTTCTTGTTTCTAATAAAATATATGTTCAGGCTCTTTAAAATAACAATATAAACTTGAATTTCCATCATCCATATTTTAGAATTTTATTTTTTCAATGATTTTACACGTAGAACAATAGTTTTAAAGATCTGACCGAACTCCAAAACCAGGTCCGTTGGGTGGTTGTGTCAGAGAAGTCAGACCACCAGATGGCTCACAAGAGAAACGTCCATTTCTGAAAAGAAATAGAAATTCAGTATTAGACATTGTTCAGTATATTCTTAGTCATTCTGAAACATCCACAAAAATCTGTTTCAACTTTTGATGATTTGTTTTAAGCATCTTTTAGTTCAATACAAGATAGAATGTGATGGAAAGAAATAGAAATGTGGGGCTGGGGGTTTTTAGCTGGCAAAAGTATACATTATTTCTGATTACAGATAATGCTCAACTTTATGACTAATGAAACCTGCCCATTATGGCTGTAAGTCATGACAGTTGTAAAGTAGGTCACCGCATGACCAACCTAATTTTATATGATTATTTTTTTGAGTGATTGTTATGCAACCGCCATAGTCATTAAGGGAACCAACTGTTGACAATGGGCTAGTTTTACTGAAAACCAGAAATAAGTATCACTTATAAATGCCAGTAAATATGACTGCAAGAAGCTGAAAATGTGGTTATGTGAACCTGGAGAAGGGGGGGGCTAGCCGCTAGAATTGGGTTATAAGTACACTTGGCAACATCCATCATAACTTCAAATGGTTGCTAAGCAACTTGTCATAAATTGAGAACTGCCTGCACACTGAAGTTCTGTATAAATCTGCTTGAGTATAATCCCATTGAAATATGTAGGAATTACTTAAGTGTAACTGAACAAAATTAGAATCTTTTGACTATCTAATAAGAATATTATTTTCTTTTTCCATCTTGAACACTTTCCCACATTTCCTATAGACATATCTTTGTTCTTAAAAGGAACAGCATTAACATCAAGTAACAAAAAAAGGCTTCTCAACAATAAAACCCCCTGAAATTTCAGAAAAACAGAATTTGATGAAAATTAACCAAATGATCATCTCAAAGTAAAGTAACTTTACACAGTGCAATATACCTAACAAATACATTTAATAAACCTTTTCCTATACAACATCAAAATACATTGATAGTTGTTGGTTGAAACTTTGCCTAGAAAGATCATATAATATCTAAAATTTGGGGATATAGGGCTACCAAATTAAACACTTGAAAGAATGTTACCATATTTAGAAATGATACAAATATTTCATATGTAAGAAAGCAATCTATTTGCAATAAAATTTGGCAAATACTTGATATTACTTCTCAAAAATGTCTACAAACAGCTTTCTCTGATTCTCATAATTTAGTAGCAGCTTCTTGTAGGCCACCACAGCATGGAACATAAAAAGCAAAATATCTTTGTAGTAAGATTTTATATTTAATCTCAAACTGAAATATATAGCCTGAGAACTTTCTTCAACAGGGGTCCCCTACCCCAGTGCTCCCAATACCTAAAAGGTTGGGGGCCACTGTTCTACAGAATTGTTTTATTTTTTTGCTTTCTCATGGTATTTTATTATGTAAATAATATACCTTGGTCCAGGTTTTGGAACATTTCCAGATTTCAGTTCATCAATTATGTTTTCAATGTCTTTTGCTGTCAGGTCTTCCTGTAAAATTAAATGAAAACAATATTCCACAAATTAAATATGACATTTTCTTCATCTATGAATATATTTATTGTATTTAATATGTTATAAAACTCTTTGCTACAGAAGACTGCAATAATTGTACTTCAGAAATTATTAGACTATCTTATATTTATTTAAATGGCTGCCTATCTTTCAATGGTGACTTTGTGATATTCTGAATATAATCTAAAACTAACACATTGTATTTTATAGTGTCTATCAAATACATAGTTAATGATGAGTTATGTTAGCAATAGAACATTGGCAAAATTATATATATTAATTTTCCAACTAAAGACAAAAAAGGAAAATACTAAAATCTGTCCATATGTTTAGCATGTCAGTTGAGTTGAATTCCACATACTTAATAAAAATCACCATACTGTCATTGAACACTGCATGTGAATTTTTTAAAAAAATCTTGTACTCACAAGAGGTAGCACATTGACTATGTTTGAACTCCCCCCCCCCCCAATCTCTCAAGGAACCACATCAAGTTCTCATGAAACCCTAGTGAGAACAATTTGAAAAACCTGATTTTGTGCACAAAAGCAATCTAGGTAGTGTACAAGCAAGCTTATCAACTGAATGAGTAAGAGTTTTACACTGATATGAAGGGATCACATTTCAAGTTGCCAGGATAAAAACCTTTATAAAGCATCATCTATCTTGTAATGAATTTATTCAGATAAATATGAATAAGGACACGTGCCAATTAGAAACAATTCAATTAAAAAGATAATGGTTTCATAATGAACAAAACCTCTTGACAAGAAAAATTATGGTTATCACTGACAGAGATGAATCTCCCGCAGGAGCCATGTTCATAATATTTCCATTGTGTTTTCAATCAGTATAGGCATTACCTATATATATTCCTGTCCAGTGAGAAAGCCAATAGCACCAATGACCAATTTGCACTCTACCAAGAGTTTAGATGTGAATTATGTTATACAGGTAGTCCTTGACTTATAACCTTTTGTTGAGTGACCATTCGAAGTCACTACAACACAAAAAAGTGACAAGATTGTTTTTCACACTTGCAACCATTGCAGCATCCTCATGCTCATGTGATCGAATTTGGACACTTGGTAACTGGCTCATATTTATAACATCTGCAGTGTCCTGGGATCATGCGATCATCTTTTGCATCTGTCTGAGAAGCAAAGTCAATGGGAAAGCCACCCTCACTTTACAAGTGTTACTAACTTCAAAACTGCAGTGATTCACTTAACATTGTGGCAAGAGAGTCATAAAGTGGGACAAAACTCACTTAACTGTCTTGTTTAGCAATAAATATGTTGGGCTCAATTGTCATAGATCTTAACCAGACTGTTAAGTACGCTTTGCTCCTCATGTAGGCAATCTTTGCTGCTATTAGACAATGAAATTTGTTGGGTCAAGTCTTTAAGCTTCCTCTAGTAGCCTTTTTTACTTGTGAATGTAATAAGAATCCGAGCTGTGTTATTTAATAAGAATCCGAGCTGTGTTATTTTGTCGTACCTTCCTCTCTTCTAGATAGATCTATACTTAGGTATAGCCAGTCACTGGCTATGAAAAGGAATAGGGAACTGGCTATAATAGACAACTGGATAGAATTGCAGGTGTTTTGCTTGCTTGCTTTGTTGAAGAGGTATCTTTTTTAGTGGGGGAGTACAATCAAGACTGTCTTACTCCTAGCAAATGCTCAGGATGGAGCGATCCCTGTTAGGAAAGACAAGTCCTCAGTTGCCAGCAGAATCGAGCTAAGCTCTTTCACGCTAATTCGGGCAGTGGTGGCTATGCCGGACAGACCAGGGGAGCCAGCCAACCGATCGCAAGAGGATGACTCCTGACATCCGAAAGACAATCCAGGAATGCTACTCTGTATTTGCTCAAGAAAAAACTGAAATAGGATCTATAACCAAAACCCATCCAACCTGAGCAAAAGACAGTAAAAAATGGGACCACAGGCAAAGTAGATGTGTCCTCAGAATTTGGACTCAAGTCTAACGAATGATGAGACAAGAGTTCCTGGATTCTCTCATCAGCACACTGAAGAACATATCATTCTAACTTTTAGTTTTAATACAATTATGGGGGTTTATTTATTTTATTTGAGTGCATTATGTCTGTTTATTTCTTACATTCTATTTTTTTGCCACAAACAAAAGTGATTGTTGGTAATAGGGAAGCAATTTCTGAGGCAATTTAATTTTTAAATCAGTTACAGTTTAAAAAATAATTGTGGTTGCTTAGGACATCAAAATTTACCTAGGATGTCTATATAAGATTATCATTTTTAATAATGCATGGAAAACATTTTGGCTACTTCAGGGTTTCAGAAGCAGAATGCAAGCTGGCTTAAAAGGACAGAAAATATATTACGAATGAAGACAAATATACATGTCCCAGGATAATGTTGTAAGATCCAATCTGGATCGGTCACTGGGACCAGAGGTCTTCTGAGCTTTTGGACTTGTGTTGGAGCCAATCTTCAGAGAATTTTTCTCTCACCAGAATGTGTCCTTTGAACTATTCTATGTTTATTTATGCGGTGCCTATTGGTTGATTGGTGTATTGATGGCTGGTAATTGGCTGTTGTTTCCTTGTGCTGCCAAAACTACAAGGTTTAAATGTGACTCTTGATGAGATCATGATTTTCTCTGACTTAGTGTCCCTATTTACACCCCTCCTCACTTAGCATACAAAAAATAGATTTTTAAAAACCAGAAGAGTACAACATACATCAGAACAATCTAACCAGGACACAAATAATGAAGTTACTCCGGTATTACCAGCATACCTTATTCATGTTCAAAAGGGAAGTGTATGACCAAAAAGAAGGGACATCTATGGGTTCCCCAGTATCAGGAGTCATTGCAGAAACTGCTATGCGAACTAGAACATCATGCATTTCAAAACTACACGTCTAAATTTTGGTGCTCCTATGTGGGCAACATCAACAAAAGAAATGCACTGAAAGATTTTCATACTGTACTGAACTTCATCTTTCCAGACATACAATTCACAATGGAGGAAGAAACAGCTAGACAATTACCATTTTTAGATATGCTTGTCAATAGGCAAGAAGATAGAAGCCGAGAAACCAGGATTTATTGCAAGGCCACCAATACTCCACATATTCTTAGTTTCAACAGTAACCATCTTCTGTCACAAAAAATGTTGCCTCAGGACACCAAATACAGGGTGGAAACTCATGTAGTGTAGTACATAGCAAGCTAGATAATTGGAAAGAAGGTATCTACATGAACAATTCAGGCAAAATGGGTACCTAAAAACATTTATTACAAGATACCTGTGCAACACACAAGAAAAATGAAAGGTGTAAGACCATATGGCACACCCTGCTATGTATCAACTACCATATATACTCGCATATAAACCGATCTTGCGTATAAGCCGACCCTTAAAAAACTGCCCCAAAATGAGGAATTTTGCAAAACTCACATATAAGCCGACCACCAAATACCATGGTGTGTTGTTTGGGCTAATAACAAAAGCGTATCAATATGAATGCACTGATGAAGGCTCATTATCAAAGCATTTGTGTAGGAAACAATATTAAGTTAATTACCCGGTATGTAAAGAATCTGATGTTGCACGTGGTGATCGCAAACACGAAAGCGGTCACGTGAGCCAATCACAGCATGTTATGATCAGGCAATGGAAAAAGCAAAATGGAGGCGCCCAGAATAAAAAAAAATGTGCTTAGACGTAATTATGTTGCATTTTATTTGAGGTACAGTTAAAATTAATATTGAAATTGAGTTGTAGTTTGTTAGAATTAACTTTATTTAGTGCAGTCTCAATTTTTATGGCTGTATGTATGACTGAATGGTAATATCGATGATACTGCGTGATCTGAGAAGTGCCGTCATGTCAGTTCATTTGTGTGAGATCAGATTTATGCACTTATAAGCCGACCCTCTAATTTGATAAAAAAAAATTGAGTTTTAGAGTTGGCTTACATGCGAGTATATATGGTATATGGCACACCCTGCTATATATCAAAAACATTTCAAGTAGGGGTAGAATGCAGCTTCTGACATCTGCAAGTGGGCATTGCATACTGCCCAGAGGCTACCATAGGAGGACAAATCATGCATTGCAAAGATCACATGGAGATAGGAGATATTTCTAATATTGGATTCCCTGCATGGATTTTTTCCCATTACTATGTAGGATGGATAGAGAGGAAGCCAACCACCAGATCGCAAGAATACAAGCAAGTGGTCAGAGAAGTAGACTCAAACTCATTGGTAACCTCACATAACTATGAACAAGAACATATAGTCAATTTTGCAGTTATTACCAGTAAGATTGTTGACTGTGCAGGTAGAAACATAGCCGGGGAAATGACTGAAGTCTAGGGAACATGCTCCTTCTCAGTCAACAGAGTACTGATTTACCACCAGCTTACCAGGTATTTAGAAGCCATGGACTTGACAGTACACCAATCAACCAATAGGAAGGCACCATATAAATACAATAATAGAACAGCCCATATTCTGGTAGAGAGAGGTTTCCTCAGGACGGGCTCCAACACAAGTCCAAAAGCTTGGAAGACTAAATTTCTGGTCCCAGTGACTGACCCAGATTTGATCTTGCAGAAAATATATTGTTCTATGCTTGGTAGACAGCATAACTGTATTCATATGTCTGATCTTTATATGTTGGAAAATGTGTAGAATTTCACAGCCCAATAAATAATATAGTAAGCAAAGTGCCTAAAACTCTGAACTTCTTCTTGAAAAAAATGATTTTTTTATCATGATGGAACAAATAAAATACTGAGAATCACTGATCTAATTCATATAAAATTTCAATAAATCTGTTCATTAGAGTATCATATGAAAACTCATACCCTTGCTGTTTATGCTAATTTAATATTTCTAGGCAACAAGCGTATACAAAATGGATACACTGAAAAATCTAAGGCTTATTTCTACTCACATAATAGTTGTCATTTATTTGTACCATTGGTGCATTTACACAAGCTCCCAAACATTCAACTTCAGTTACAGTGAAAAGTTTGTCAGATGTAGTTTCCCCAACTTTTATACCTGAGGCAAGACAAATTAGTTTGATTTATAATAAAGCAAACTGTAAACATGAAAACTTTATGTCCATTTGTCCCAATATAATGTTCCAAAATAGATCATAGCAGTTTAGAAATTCAGTATTGAATTTACTTTATTAAATTAGCATATGTTTCCCAACCTGTTCTTGCCACTAGAGTTGCAATCCTGTTTATAAGAATGTATGGATATATAGCTAACCGTTAGATAATACAAGAAGCCAAACATTATCTTAAATGAAGGCATTAATTTTATTTCATAAACTTCACAAGAAACTATTCTGTGGACTGGAGAAGAATGAAATAGTATCTTAAATTTCAACAAGCTTAAACGTATGCATCTTGCCCCTTAACAGATCTCATACCACAAAAAGCCAAAACGTTAGCATCATCTTCTCAAAAATCGGAAATAGAACCTGGAAAAAGATGTTGATAGTACAGCTACATTTTAAAATCAGCTTTATTATAGCCATTTTAATGGAAATACTGGGTCACCAAGGTCCTGTTTTTTTTTTAAAATTATTTCATTAGGACTGTTTGTTATTACAAAAAAAATTAAAAGTGTGAGTTTTTTTACTTTTTTCTATTTGTGTGTGTGTGCGTGCATGCATGCACGCTTTAAAAAGATTTGATATTTATTATGGTCATGGACCAGCACAAAAAATTAAACATTAAAATAAAGCAAAAATAAAGAACCGAACAGAAGAAGGTACAGTAATATATTACAATTGATATCAATAGTGGGTGAACAAGATCTACTTAATTTTGACAGCATAATAAAACTTAAATATATTCAGAAAAACTAAATCATACTGATGAGACACTAGTAGTTGTACACAGATCAAAGTTTCTGGGATGTTTAATCAGAAAAGAGGTTATGAGTCCATTATTCCCTATTGGGGGGGGGGGGTGTTAGCATTTTGGCTTTCAAGCTACAAGAACAGATTTGTTTTCATTAATCTGTATCTTGCCTTTGGATTCTTTCCAGTTGAAAGGGGAGAGAGTGTTACAGTGCTGTGCAAGTGGAGGTGGGTGGAATATGCTATGGAGTGTGTGGGGAAGTTGCAGATATGCACTACTGGTATACTTGTAATCCTTTCCAGATGGGCAATGCAGTAAGGAGCAAAGGATTCCTTGGGGGAGGGGAGAAGTTGGACAGGCCCTGAAAGACCCAATGGAAGGTGCATACAAATGTTTTTCCACTCAGGTTGAAAATTCTTTCACTCAGGCTGAAAATTTTGTTTTTTTGGCAGGGAGGATTTTTAAGGCCTGAATGGATCCTCCCAGGGCTTCCCCGACACCCTGAGGCATCCCACACCCCACCTGGGACTCTTAATCACTTAACCTGTTAGATTGGTTAATAATAATTCAGAACAAAGCAGTCACCTGAGCAGTCACCTGATATCTCATTCAACAATCACTTCACTGAATTACCAATATTGTTGATATGTTCAAGAACTACCTCCCCTAACTTCTCAAATTACTGGCTTCTGTTTTCTCAGACTCTTATTTCCTTTCCCCCCTTTTCTTCTTAGCTGTAAACTAGCCTCTCAGGCTAGGCAGCTCCACCCAAAAAAATCCTGTTGTCCAGCTCTCCAGAGTATAAGGGTAACATCATGATTGAGTTTCTTTGCAAATATACTTTTCATATTTGAGTAAAAATATAAATTGGGTTAAGTAAGAAAAGTTAATATAACATGAACAGACTCATGATACAGGAAAATTAAGTGTTGTTTCATACCAAGCTTGTTTTGAATGGCTTCTAATATACTATCTGAATCTTGAAGCATACAAGGTGTGGTAGTGCAGACTTGAATATGATATTTCCCAACAGGCTTACGATTAAACATTGTATAAAATGTTGCTACTTCATAAACTCTCATAGGAGGCATTTGTAGAATCTCAGCAACCTATAAATAGGAGATCGTTTTTTTATTTGAATAATATATTTATATATATATTGGTACTTTTAGCAGAAGGAATAAAAATATCGCCAATATCTTAATTTTCTTAAATAACTCACAGAATTATTGCACAGAATGCAACTTGAAGTCAGTAAATACTGTAAAATTATCTGAATATTTTTAAGATTGAAAAACTTCCTTATATGATCTGACAACATTCTAAATTATTTGTTTTAAGAGAGGTACCTATGAACATAACCATTATTTTGTGTTAAAACTGTTCAGTTATAAATATGCTAAAATATCAAATTAAAGATAAGTACCTTATTCATAGCTGATATAGGTAACCATCCATGTTGTCTTTGAGCTAAATCCAGGACTGGGATTACTGCCGAAGATTTATGTCCTTCTGGGTAGTTATTTACTATTACGTCTATCCTCTATTATTATTAAAGAAAATAAATATTACAATAACCAATTTTACTGAAATAGAAATACAGCATTTCACTCATCAAAACATGAAAAATCTTCAAAAAGGGACTAAATGGCATAAAAGCCCAAATAATTTAATATCAAAATAAAGAAAGCATACCTTATAGTTTTCAGGAGTGAAATCAAAGGGGGTATTTGGGTTGTTTTCAGCAGTATCTCTGTGCTGTATACAATAAAATGAAAAGATGTTTAGATACAGAAAAATTATAGCTTCTGTATCTTAATAATTATGATCCTTCATGAGATTCATTTTACAAAAATATGAAAAGCTGTACTAGCAGCTGAATTACTGGAATCATCTTCTATGCATCATCACTCAGTAGTTTCAGAAATGTTGCATCATGCTATTTATTTATGTCACACGGGATATGAAAAAAGAATACTAGTAGTGAATACTTGATCATCTGTTTCAACTTGTTTATTATGCAAACAAATTGCAATAAGTGAATGTTGCAGTAATTGGATGCAGAATTGAAAAATAAAAGTTTATGATAACCTATACAGTTGCGTGTAGTTTAATTGATCACCTAAAGCTATATTAATTATTGTACCCAGTCTCATATTATAGTACAGGTAGTCCTTAAGAAATTACTGTTTGAACAACGACCGACCCTCCAAAACTACATATGAACGCAGTAGGCGCAGTGTGTCTCCCTACCCCGCCATTAGCCTTAGGTTTACGGGCAGCTGCGGTGAACGTTTCAACTGCCACAGGCTGGAAAATAAGGTTGATGCTGCTCATCCCCCTCCCCCAGCTTGCATTTCCACCTGGAGTCCTGGATACTCAGCAGCACAGCTGTTAGGAGTGGCCAGAGACTACGTAGCTGTGCTGCCGGTATTGCCACTAAACCAGTCAGCCCGCCCATCCACCAGCCTGTGCCCTTCAGCCTTACCTTTGTGGTGAACAGACCTTAACCTCACCCTTCGCCCTTACCTTTGCAGTGAGCAGACCCCGCGGGCTGGAAGATAAGGGGGTCAGCTGGAGGAGGGGCGATGCAGGCAGCACAGCCAGCCATGCAAGGAGTGGCTGGGGTAGGAGGGGGAGGGGCTTAATCGCCACTGTGCACAGGCTGGATAGATTGAGTTGGCAGGCTGTATCTGTCCTGCAGGCCGTAGTTTGAGGATCTATGTTCTAAGTAAACATAACTCAGCAGATTGATACATTGGCCAAGTACAATAATATATATACAATCATCTACAAGACTATGTATAGCAGTTTTATTATTACTAAGAGAAAAGTGTAATGTTATCAATGCTAAATTGCACACAAATAAAAAACACATTTTTTCCATTTTACTTAACATTTTGTATAATCATTTATGCAAACTTACCACAAATAGAGTTCCAGCACTACTCCTGCATTCTGCTGATGTAAGAAGGCAGCGGATATTTGTCACCTACAAATATTTCATATAAAGCAAATAGTTTGTATTTCCAATTACAACTAAGAAATCTAATCAATCTTAAATTATGCTTCAATCCTTAATGAATTAGATGGGTCTATTTTAAGTTACTGTACTGCTGATAATCTGTCTACACTACATATAAACCAAAAATATATAGTATTAAATGCAAAAATAGATAATATCTGTAATGTGTATTAGCGTTTCAAATTTGCCCTCTACCTCTAAATCTCTATAATTCAAAAAAAGAAATTACCTGCAGGAAGTTTAGAACAGGAAAGATAAACAGCTTGAATTTCATCTTGCTGTAACCTGCTCTTTAGAAATCCCTATAAAGGCTCCTTTTCTACAGGAACTAAAAAAGGCATCCTATCAACAGAATCTTCTTTGTTTTGTGACATAATAACCAACCATAATCATCCCCTTCTATACATCTGCTTACATGAATAAAATTGTGATAACTGGATTACAAATCTTTAATATAGAAATATCTAACAGTTTGATTTACTTTCTTTGCTGGCATGCCAAAGAAACTGCAAGTTCTGAAAAGTAACATTTGTTATCTTCATAATAATTTTTTGTTTCTTAAAAAAGTCTAAAACAGTCCTAATAAAATGGATTGGGAAATTATTGCAACAAGGAAGTTGTTCATTTTTGAACAAAAAGTGAATGACAATGAGAAGGTATTTGATAGAAACATGCTGAAGAAACACAGCATTCCTCTGAATGAGTTTAAAACTCCAGACCAAATGAACTGGCTGTAGTATTCTTGAGACTATAGGTATTCTTGAGGAATTCTGGACAGCTGATAAAATAACAGCTGAATGAATGATAGCAAATGGCCCAAAGAGAAGAGAAACCTCCAACGAACTATAGACTAGTTGGCACAATTTCAGTATCTAGAAAGATTCTAGAGCAGATAATAAAATGATACGGTACCCTGAAAATAATGTGGCAATTTTCAGAAATCAGAGCCTATCTTGCTTACACTAATGTGACCTAATGGATTCTAAGAATCTTGCAGCCTTACTTTTGCAAAATAAAAATATTCAATATAAAAAAAATATATTCAGTGCTAAGTTAATTAACAAGTTAGTTAAGACCCAGCAAAAGGGACACCGCCAGGAAATTATAGGCCAATAACATCCCCTTTGACTTATTTACAAGCATAATAATAGACAAATAAAGATTTAGAAGAAAATAATATCTTTCCAGTAGGACAGAAAGAAAAAAAGAAAAAGTACCAAAAAATTCAAAATCTGATTGATAAAATATTGGAGAATTACAACAGCTGAAATCCCAATTTGTATATGGTGTGTATTGATTATAAAGTATTTCCTTACAAAACTCATTAGAGCCTCAAATGTTTGGAAACAACTAGAATGTTTATAGAAAAAATAATGATTTATGGGAAGACAGAATTGGTGGTTGGAATATTTCCTAATGATAAGTGTGTTTCAATTATGGAAGACTGGTTAAGAGATGGGTGGCTCTCTTTCTGGATGCATTTAAATAAAGGCCATCAGTCAGATGTTTAGGTGGATTTCTGCAGTAGGCAGGGAATTGGAGATGATGATCTCTAAGTTTTTTTCCAATCAGTACATCTTAACTAAGAAGAGATATTAAAGTCAGATGCCACAAGAATCTCTTCTGTATTTTCTAAACATGTTATTAATATTTACAAAGGAAATGCTTATTGAGGTTGTGCAGAACACTCAATTAGATGAGATATGTATGCTAATTTCTTAGAAGCTTGAAATCAAATTCAACACTTTGCCACATTAGAGATACAAACTGAAAATAATAGAACAAATAAAGTGAATAACTGGAATGAAATCTATCATAAAATTGTAAAGAGTTTTGTTTAGGTAACAAACATCAAATCAGAAAAAGGTTTTTGCTTGTTTGGTAAGAATTCTTGTGAAATATAATCTTGGAATAAACAATATGATCTGATGGTAAAAAATATTTCAATTTTAGATCTCAGCAACAGAATATAATTTCCAAACCCAGGAAATTAATAATGCCACTTTTAGTTGTGCTCAGTTGCGTTTAACCCATTTTAGTGTGTGCTGATTAAAGCATTTCAAAACACAGTGTTTAATTCTAGGCAGTTCCCTCTACCTTAAAAGGATTCTGAGGAACTAAGTAAATTCAGAGAATGGGATTGGGATGATTTGCAGACTAAAAAGTTAAGTCATATGGAGAAATATTATATTTAGCCATGAGAAAATATAGAGTGGGGTGTAGCAAGATGATTGAGATGGCAGCTTGACTTTTTGCTGTTTACCAAATTTATGAAAAGGGTTACACAACCGGCAAGATTAATAAATGCTTTCAGACCATTTGATGTATCTCAATTTCTATTTCAGCACTTAGTGAAGGGCTTAGCCTAATTGGCCTAAATGACTCTTCAGTTCCATGAAATAATCTATATTTTGATAGCCTCCATGCAAGAGACAATATGCAGTCGATACAACAGACATACAAGCAAATGTACTGACGTATGTTTAAAAATAATGTTGGTGCAGCCATTAGCCAGATATATAGCTGACTGTCATATAATTTTGATTAAGGAAACATTAAACAAGATATGACTGCTAGTTTAATGGATTTATTTGAAATTTTGACAGTGTCCTGGGTAGCAAATTTTTTCTGCAATGAGCAAAGTCCATTTAAATCAACCAGGTCATACAAATACAAAAATAATGCATAGTGAACAAACGTAAACATACTGTCCATGTCTTTGCCTGATATACTATTTCCTTTTGTTTATTAAAAAATAAAGACAGCATCGGGAAGCACTCAATAGCTTGGACATTATGAAAAGGAAAAATGGACAGGAAATCTTTTGAGTTTTGTATTTCTAACTCTTGAACTGTAAGATTCAGGTTTCTTTTAAAAATCAATATTCATATATCTTCCACACCAATGCTACTTGCCAGTAGGATAAGAGACCACAGCAGTTTCCGACACGTGCAACTATCCAACTCAAATGTACGTAGAAAATGCTGCCTGCATTTTCTAGAGGAGCTTCAGCTCCTGTGTACCACTGATCTTACTCAGTCAGGGTGTATTTGAACGCGAGACGACCTTTGGGGAAGCCAAGAGGTAGAAAAACCGCTCGGGCGATGTGGACGATTGCAAATATTTCAGTCGCTATCGCCTAGTTCAACACACACGAATTAGCAAAAACGGAACGAATCTGAGAATTAAGACGGACTGATTTTCGGGGCGATCTAAGTAAGACACAGGTAGTTCGCTCCGCATCCATCTTTCCCTCGCTTGCCGGCTGACGCACGCCGCTTGTCGAAAATCGCGTTGCTCTGACATCCGCCCTCCGTTTCCCCTCCGCCGACGAAGTGAGGTACACCAGCCCGAACCTCATGCTCCTCCCCTTCCCGGAAAGGAAGGCCACGGTGCCCTTGGCTGCTCAAACTCTCCCTCCAGCTCTTTAACGGAGCCCCACTTGCTCCTTGAAGGACGCCAACCTTTCCCGGCCCCCTCCTTACCAAGCGTGGAAAGGCAGTCCGAAGACCAACAGAGAACAACATGGCGGCGGCCACCCTCGCCGCCACCTCAACCCGGCTCGCCCGCCCGCAAGAGTCACGGAGACTCACTACCCTGGGCGCTCTCGCCAGCGCATGCGCAACCGCCGCAGTGAAAATTGGCGTGTTTGGCAGTGCGACGCGTGCGCTCTTTCAGGCCAGTTATGATGGACGCGCCGGCGACTTGTTATTGAAGAGACGGCGAAGGAAACGCGAGGTTTTCCTTTCGAAAGTGTGGCTGAGGAGCGTGGAGGAGATCCGATAGGAAACCTGTCGGTCTCTTTTTCAGGCTGGAGTCCTGAAGCGTACTTTTAGGCTTGGTGGGTCTTTTTAGTCCCAGCTTGCAAAACCACACTTCCACAAAGCTGCCAAGACTGCCTTCCTGTGCCGTTGGAGTCTGCGCTTGAGATATTTATTTAATATCTCATATTTATATAATTTATAAATATATTTATAGATATTTATCTATACAGATATTTATAGATATAAATATCTATACAGATATTTATATAATTTATTTGTAGCAGCTGAAGAAAGGATGATTTCTCTCTGCCCACATGTCAGTAATAAGGGCGGTAAAGAGGGCGCGAAGAGACAGAGCAGTAAATAGGCCAAATATGGCATCTTAGTTATACATAGAAGATGACTGGAGCAGAAACCTGCTTGTTATAGTGTAATCTTGTGTAAAGCCATCTAAAAAGAATTAGGAGAACTTCCTTGCATAAGAAATGGAAAAGAAATTTAAGGGAACTTACAGTGCAGTTCTAGGCTGCGTGAACAAAAGTGTGTTGGATGGCCCATTGAATTGAATTAAGTCATGTTGGTCATGATGGTCATGTTGGATGGCCCATTGAATTGAATTAAGGAAGTGTGTCTCAAACTCAGTAGCTTTGCTAAATAAGAAAGTGTTCCAGTTTGTGCACAAGAGAAAAAACAAGATGAGGCTAGAACAATGGGGAACTGTAATAAAGTGCTGCGATGTCAGAAACAGTGTAACTACTTTTGCTAAATAGGGAGCCAGCATAAACCTTCAAAATATATGTGTCAATTTGAAAACAGAAAGAATGTGAGCCAAGCCCTCGTACGAGGGGGCGGACAGTTAGGGTATAAAAATGCTGCCTGAATTTTGCTCTGTGTTCCTTCAATGCCTGAGGGAACCCGTCTCTGCAGACACGTGAATAAAACCTTGTTTTCCTTGGATCAACGAATCTTTTGGTGGTTTTTTATCTGCTTTCACCTCACAATTTGGCGCTCAATGTGGGCCCCGACAGAATTTCGACTGGAGAAAAGGGACTGGGTAAGTGTGGCGCCACCGCCTCCCATTGTAGAGGGGCCCCTCGTCTCAGTTGGATCCCGGGGTAACTGCATTCAGCAGACAATCCTTGGAAACGAGAGAGAGAAGCTGGCCTGACGCTCTGGGATTGTCGTTGATCACCTGAAGTGGGGACGCCCACACTCCTTTCGTCTCCGGGAGACCAGGGGTGTATCAGGTGAGTTTGTTGCCTTTCGGGATAGAAGAAGTGATATACTGTCCTTAAACTCTGGGAATCCAGCGACTGCTGGAGGACAGTGTAAATCCCTGAGTTGGGAATCTCTGGGAGATTGTTGGCGGGCAGCGTGGAGAATGGGAAAGGGACAAAGCAAGTGTGAGATGTTCCAAGAGGGGACGGGTATTGAGATAGAAAAGACCCCGAGAAGGCTGATTCCGACTGACTCTCCATTGGGTCAACTACTACAACAATGGTCGTTGCCCCATCTGAGGACTTACACTCGGAGTCTAGAGAAAAAGAAAATGATTTACCTATGCCAATATAGGTGGCCGAAGTATCCCCTAGTAGACCCTGAGTTTCCTTACCACTGGGATCCCAAAGGAAATACCAGCACGTACTGGATAACTCAGTTGAAAGAGTATATAGTGAAACACCGGATGAAGGAGCAAATACTCTATGTGGAGGTATGGTATCATGCTCACTTTGAAGGTCCAGTTCCACCAGAAACAAGTAGGACAGTTTGTCAGCAAGGTGGAGGAAAGCAAAACTCAGGACTGGATGGGGAGTCCACCGGCATCGGCTCCGGCAGTCCTGGCACCACTGCCCCTGCCGGCTCCAGTTGCCCAGGCTCCACCTCCACCTGCATATCCAGGACTCAGAAGGGAACTGGCTCAATTAAACAAGAACCTAGAGAATTTGCCTCTAGGAGGAAGGTCGGCCAATCCCGTGTCGGCTTTCCCAGTCAGAGAAGTCCCAAATGGCATGAATGCACAGGGGAATCCAGTCACCGTTTTCGTGGCTGTTCCCATAAAATCTGCCGAGTTACGGGATCTGAAAAAGACCCTTCCGAAACTCCGTGAGAATGCTCATGAAGTGGCGGAACAGTTGGAATTGTTTCTGGGGCCTAATGAATACACATACCAAGAACTGATTCTTGGACACCTTTTCACCCCCGAAGAGAGGAACCTCATTAGGAGGGCACCAATGGCTGCCTGGGATAGGAGACATGCAGGGCAACAGGGAGCAGTGGCTGCAGACACAAAGTTCCCCATAGCCGATCCAAATTGGAACATCAACAATAACGTTCATAGGGAGCACATGAGAGATATGAAACACATGATCATTGAAGGAATTAAATTGGCCAACCCTCAAGGGAAAAACTTGACCAAAGCATTTGAAATAACACAAGGAAAGGATGAGTCCCCGGGAGATTTCTGTGCTCGGCTCCATGAAGGGTTAACCAAGTACTCCGGAGTGGAGCCAGAAACCCCTGCCTTCGAGACTCTCCTGAAGATGCAATTTGTCACCAAAGCATGGCCAGATATCCAGAAAAAGATCCAGAAGACAGAGGGATGGACTGATCTGGGCATGACAGATTTGATGAGAGCAGCCCAACAAGTTTTTGTGAACCGAGACTCAGTTAAAACCAAACAGAAGTCTCAGATGATGGTAGCTGCTGTGCAAATGGCAGCCAAGAATGAAGTTAGGAAAAACAGGGAGACCCAGATGTCAGATTTGAGGCCAAGGTGGAGAGATGAAAGATCTCCCAGCAGGGAGTGGAGGCCCCCAGTTAGGCGAGGAGGTCCAGGGGGCAATCGAGGCGGTCGATTCCAATGACCGTCCCAGAGTAGAACTTGCTTCAGATGCGGGAAAGAGGGACATTTTGCACGCGAATGTCCCAAAACCCCGGAGGAACGAAGCTATGCCCTATACGATTAGGGAGGTTCCGGCTCCCCAAGAGGGACCCGCGGGGAGCCATTGGTAAATGTGTTACTGGGTCCTGACCATCAGGAACGGCTGTTCCTGATTGACACCGGTGCAAGCCGGACATCTGTATGCGATCCGGTAAAGGGAACATGCAGGTCAAAGCAGACTTTAAAGGTGGTTGGGGTAAGTGGGAAATCCCAAGAGGTCAAGATTTTGGAAGAGGTGAGATTGGAATTGAATGATGTGGTTACTGAAAACGAAATATTGTATATTCCGGATTCAGGGATGAACTTGCTAGGAAGAGACTTGTTGGATGTTTTTGGAATAGAATTGTGGGATAGAAGGAAGGAAGTTCGCACGTGTATGCTAACAACAGAAGATGAGGAGAAGATATCATCAGATGTGTGGGCAGGAGGTGAAGGGGTTAGTAGGATGGCAATACAGCCCATTCAGATCAAGATACAACCAGGAATAACTAAACTGTGGACTCCACAATATACTCTGAGTAAGAGAGGTAGGGAAGGGTAGAAACCAGTGATTGACAGATTATTGAAACAGGGACTGTTGGAACCTACTATGTCACCGTTCAATTCACCGGTTTTAGCAGTAATAAAAAAGGATGGGAAGTATAGATTGGTTAATGATTTGAGGAGGATCAATGAGATAGTGGTTCCTAGATTCCCGGTGGTTCCTGATCCCTATACCATCTTGGGGCAGATCCCTCCCAAAGACAAATGGTTTACTGTGATAGATCTGAAGGATGTCTTTTGGGCGTGGCCCTTGGAGGAGGGGAGTAGAGACTTGTTTGCCTTTGAATTGAATGATCCTGAGAGTGGAAGGAAGCAGCAGTTGAGGTGGACGGTACTTCCTCAGGGATATACCGAGAGCCCTTTGTTGTTTGGACAGGCGTTGGAAGAAGAGTTGGTGTCATTTGAGAGAGAAAGGAATCACCCTAATTCAGTACGTGGATGACTTGTTAACTGGGGAGAAAGAGAAGGAAGTGAGAGCGGCTTCTGTGAGTCTGTTGAATTGGCTGAAGGAGCAGGGGCTGAAAGTCTCAAAAGAGAAGCTTCAGTTTGTTGAAAAAAAAGGTGAAATATTTGGGATATTACATTCAGCAGGGGGTTAGGTCCTTGGACCCTGAAAGGATGAAGGGGATCATGAGCTTGGCTCCTCCCAGGAACAAGACAGGGGTGCGGAAAGCGTTGGGATTATTGGGGTATTGTAGAATCTGGGTAGACCAATTCACAGTGTTGGCACAGTATTTGCATAGAAAATTTCCTGGAAAGGGAGAGCACATAGAATGGGAGGAGGGAGATAGTGAAAGGTGGGAAGAGCTGAAGAAGGCTTTGTCAACTGCTCCGGTTTTAGCCTTGCCAAACCTGAAATTACCGTTTCATTTGTATGTGGCGGTGGCTCAGGGAACAGCAGTTGGAATCCTTGCCCAAAAGAGGGGGGGGCAGTACCAGCCGGTAGCCTTCCTAAGCAAGGGTTTGGAGCCGGTTGTGAAAGGATGGCCAGTTTGTGTTCAGGCTGTGACAGCAACAGCGATGTTGGTGGTGGAGAGCAAAAAGTTAACCTTTCGGGGAGCTTTGGTGGTGCATTCGCCTCATCAGGTCAACTCAGTGTTGAGCCAGCTGGCTAGCACTTGGATGACCGAAGGGAGGATACTGAAGTATGAAACCATTTTGAGAACCAGTCCTGATGTGGTGATAGGAACAGACAAGAATCTAAATCCAGCAGAATTCTTGGAGGGGAGAAGGCAGGCATGGGAACCGGAAGACCATGATTGTCTATTGCAAGTGGATCTCATGACGAAGGTTAGAGAGGACTTGGAAGAGACTCCATTGGAGAAGGGAGAGAGTGGGTTTATAGATGGATCTAGCAGGTTGGAAAATGGAAAGCAAAAATCTGGGTTTGCAATAGTAACCAGGGAAGGTGAGGTAATAGAGAAAAGGTCACTCCCAGCTGCTTGGTCAGCCCAGAAATGTGAATTGTTTGCCCTGACCAGAGCCTTGGAATTGGCTGAGGGGATGGAAGTAACGATTTGGACTGATTCCAAGTATGCATGGGGGGTGGTGCACACGTTTGGGAAAATCTGGAAAGAAAGAGGGTATATCAAGGCAGATGAGAATCAAATAGAGCAAGTGCAGTTAGTAGAACAAGCCTTAGAGGCATTGCAACTCCCCAGCCGAGTATCAATTGTCCATGTGAGCGCACATCAGAAGGGGAACACACCAGAGGTTGTGGGAAACCGATGGGCGGACAAATGGGCGAAGGAAGTTGCAGGGGAGATAGAGTTGGTAATGGTATCTATACCAATACTGGAAAAGGAGGACGAGATGGAGGAATGGGAGCCAGAGAAAAAGGAAAACTTGGAGTTGGAGAAAGAGGGATGTGTCAAAACCCCAGAGGGATGGAAGACGTCGGAGGGAGTCAAGGTGGTGTCACCCATTGTCATGAGGGGAATGTTGGAGAAAGTTCATGAAGGAGGACATTGGGGAACGGAGGCCTTGCTCATGTCCGTAAAACCTCACTATTGGAGTCTGAGGATGTGGACAGTAGCTCAGAGCATCTGCTGGAAATGTTTGATTTGTTTGAAAGTAAATAAGAAAGCGGCACGCAAGAAAGAGATGGGAGGGTGACCCCTAGTGGGATGGCCTTTTCAGAGAGCACAAATTGATTTCACTGAGTTGCCAGAAAAGGGGGGTTGGAAAGAATCTTCCCTTCGCTCTGCTCAGGATCAGAACTTGTCCAAGGAAAGACACAGAGGTTTCTCCTTTTGAAATGCTGATGGGGAGATCCTATTTGGCCAAACTAGGCAATCCCATACCAGAGTTCAGGGACTTGTTCCTTCGGAAATATTTGCTGGCACTGTCTCGGTCTTTGCTTTCTCTTCACAAACAGGGACTGTTGGTGCAACGACCACCTTTGGCTGGTAGCCAGCACCCACATGAGGCTGGAGACTGGGTCCTGATAAAGACTTGGAGAAGTGAAAAACTGCAACCTAGCTGGGAAGGTCCGTACCAGGTGGTGCTGACGACTGAATCTGCAGTCCGTACTCGGGAAGGAGGCTGGACGCATTACAGCAGAGTCAAGAAAGCACCGGAACCTGAGAAACCTTGGAAGGCAATCCCAGTGGACGGTCAGCCACTAAAGGTAACCTTGAAGAAATAGCCAGCAGAAACCACCATGGAGATGTCGGCTGAACTCTGGAGAGGACTATTTGTTGCAACTATATTTACATTAATACATCAAAGAAGTTCACAATATGTTGGACCTACGGGTTACTTGGGAACAGACTTGTGGGATGACAATGTGTTTGTTCATAAAGGATCTCAAGAAGGTCTCACATTCCTTGAACATCACCAATTGCTGGTTATGCATGCACATGTCAGGAAGAACAGGTGAACTGGAGTGGCACATGTATAATCGGGTATGTGATATAAACTTGATGGCCTTCCCCAAGGCCAGATACGTAATAAAAGAGACTCAGAATCTGGCCTTACTCGGAGACTCTGGACCCAAATCTCCCGTGATATAATAACACCATTGGGAGTAGCCATGAACTACTGAGATATACATATTCTAAATAACTTCACGGTAACAATGTTCAATGAGACAATAAAGAATATTAAAATGATTAACACCGAGCTTTCTGAAGAAAGACAGGTTGCTCTACAAAATAGGTATGCTTTAGACATTGTATTAGCTACAAAAGGGTGTGCGTGTGCTCTGATTCATTCACATTGCTGTGTATACATCCATGATTTCCAACCCAATATTACACAGACAGTAAAAGTAATGGAAGAACATATTCGCTCTAATCCATTATCACAAAAAAGGTGACTCCTCATTGCCAGACCTGTGGGGAGCACTATGGTCTTGGCTTCCCAGTTCCACTTGGTTTAGATCTACCATAATGGGAATTATATTGATTATTATATGCTGTGTATTGTTGTGTTGTTGTGTTCAGTGTCTCCCTGGTGCAATAACAACATGTGGGAAGATAGGGAAATCCTTGGGTTCAAGATTTGAGAAGAAGCAGGAAGCAGAACCTCTAATGATGTATCAGAGAGAAATCACTCTGAAAGAAGCAGAGGATCTGCTCTTTGAGTTTGAGACAAGAGTGGAAAAAGAAAAAAGGGATTGTGAGCAGAACCGAAGTCATGTTGGATGGCCCATTGAATTGAATTAAGGAAGTGTGTCTCAAACTCTGTAGCTCTGCTAAATAAGAAAGTGTTCCAGTTTGTGCACAAGAGAAAAAACAAGATAAGGCTAGAACAATGGGGAATTGTAATAAAGTGCTGCGATGTCAGAAACCGTGTAACTACTTTTGCTAGATAGGGAGCTAGTATGAACCTTCAAAATATATGTGTCAATTTGAAAACAGAAAGAATGTTAGCCAAGTCCTCGTACGAGGGGGCGGACAGTTAGAGTATAAAAATGCTCCCTGAATTTTGCTCTGTGTTCCTTCAATGCCTGAGGGAACCCGTCTGTGCAGACACGTGAATAAAACCTTGTTTTCCTTGGATCAACGAATCTTTTGGTGGTTTTTTTATCTGCTTTCACCTCACAAAAGGATAGTATGAAGGTTACCTGAAGTGTTTATACTGCTTTGGAAACCCACCCAACCACCCTCTGGGAATAGTGTGATCACCATAATATAAAAAAGATGTTAAAACTCTAGAAAGAAAGTGCAGAGAAGAGGAGCAAAAATGATTAGGAAGCTGGAGGCTAAAACATGAATAGTTGCAAGAACTGGGTATTTCTACTTGTTTTTTTTTTTTTTTAAACAAACTATTGATTACAAAACCAAAATATCAAACAGACAACACACAGGAAAAAAAAAGAAATAGAAAAAAAGAAGATGATTAAAAAACTAACAATTCTACTATCGACAGTCTATGGTTCCTTGTTATCAATATTGGTGATACATTTAAAATACATCTTATTGCAAATATATAATTAGGATTTACATTTTATGTTGTTTACTAATATATTTTCTATTTTTGTTCTATCCAGTCATACAAGCATTCCCAGCTCCTATAATATTCTGATGTTTCTTTTTCCTTAAGTGCTAAGGTTAACTTGTCCATCTTTGCACAGGCTGTTATCTTCTGTATCACCATCTCCTCTGTTGGAATATCTGCTTGTTTCAAACACTGTGCAAAGGTTATTCTGGCTGCAGTAAGAATATGCAGTATTATATATTTGACATTTTCAGGAATTTGTCTATTAAATTCCCCAATAGAAAGAATTCTGGTTTTAATTCAATTTGCTCTGCCATTATTTCCTCTAACCATTTTTTTATTCTATGCCAGTATCTTTGGCTTCAGTGCAGGACCACCACATATGAAAAAATGTTCCTTGTTTCTTTTTACGTTTCCAACAATTCAGATTCATGTTAGGAGACATTTTCACTATTCTCGAGGGTGAGAGATGCCATCTATAAAACATTTTATAGGCATTTTCTTTATATGCTGCTGATCTTATAATTTTATCATTCCTTGTCCAAACCTTTTCCCATTCTAATAATGTAATGCTACGTTTCTGCTCCAAGCTATCATGTTGCCTTTGACTACTTCATCTTCTAATCCCGTCTCTAGTAAATAATTATAAAATTTAGTTATATATTTTTTTTTATCTGGACCTAATAACATTTTATCTATTTGTTGTGCCTTAGTATAAATTCCAAAATTTTTCTTGTCCTGGCTATATCTATTTTGAATTTGCAAGTAAGCCCACCGGTCTGTTGTAACTATGTATCATTTATGTGTTTGCAATTGTATATCAATGC
>BLBF01000002.1:62417766-62438725 GCA_015471245.1 Laticauda colubrina | reverse complement strand
TTATTCACTTGGGATTACATTGTCTGGCATGCAGCTTTGTGAAGAAGTAATATCCTGATCAAATATAATTCTTGCCATCCTGTCTGTCCTAATATCCTGCTGTTGTCTGAGTCATTGTTAAATTTGTATATTCCGTCTGACCTAGGCTTAACCTAGGTTCTGAATAAACAATCACCCCCTTTTGAATGAGCATAATAAAAGAGCTTGTACCCAGCCATTCTGGGCGCACTCATCTCGAGGAACTTCGTCTCCTGTCGTTTCTCTCTCCTTCGCTCCCTGTCATGAGACGCCCATCTGATGCGGGATAGCAGATACCGCACCGGTCTACTTGTAGCCCCTGATCTTGGAGATCTTGCCATAATTTTAAAGTTCCTTGTGCATCAAGAAGGTCTTTGTATTTTATCATTTTATTAAGATCTAGATTATTTGGATGTATCATCGCCTCCATCGTTGAGATCCAAATTGGGATTTTTAAATAATGTTTTTTTTATTTTGTTCCAATTAGACAATAAGGAATCTCTAATTATATGTCTGTGGAAATACTTCTGCTTGATTTTCCCAATGTCCCATAAAACTGCATGCCATCCCCTCTGTAAATCATGGCCTTCTAAAAATAAGATCCTTTTATTCAACAGATTTACCCACTCTTTCAACCAGAATAAGGAGGCTGCACTATAGTATGGTTCCCAATTTGGGAGTGCCATACCTCCCCTGCTCTTCATATCTTACATTGCCTTTAGGTTTATCCTCGGTTTTTTCCCTTGCCAGATAAATTTGGTGATTATCTTGTTGAGTTCCACAAAGTAATTTTTATGTATTTTTATTGGTATTGTTTGGAATAAGTAAATAAATTTGGGCAGAATATTCATTTTTATAGTGGCAATCCTCCCTAATAAGGAGATTTGCAATTTAACCCATATCTCTAAATCTTTTTTAACTTGCTGTAATAATTTATTATAATTATTTTCCATTAGAGTTTTGCATTGAGCCATCAACCAAATTCCTAAGTAGTTAACTTTTTTTACTCTTTGTAATCCCATTATCCTTTCCAATTTTAGTTTTTGTTTTTCTGTAAAATTTTTAGTTATTAATTTTGTTTTTTCCCTATTAATTTTAAGTCCTGCAACTTCCCCAAATTGATCTAACTCTTTCAGTAATTCTTGACCTGTTTCAATTGGTTCCTCTATGAAAAATACCATATCATCCGCAAATGACTGGAGTTTATATTCTTCTTTTTAAAGTTTTAATCCTTTTATTCCTGGGTTCTGTCTAATTCGTGTAAGCAATGTTTCCAAAGATAATATGAAGAGCAGGGGGATATAATGGACATCCCTGACTGACTCCTTTCTCTTTTTATTGAACACGTGTATTCTCCGTTCATTATAATATTCACCTTTTGTGAATCATAAATTGTAGTCACGATGTTTTCAAACTTTTAGTGCCTAGATTCATATTGTAAATTTGTTGAATTAAGAATTGCCAATTTAGATTGTCAAAGGCCTTCTGTGCATCCAAGAATACAAGGGCTATTTGTTTTTCCAGGTGGGCTTCGTAGTATTCCAAAACATTTAATATGATCCTTAAATTATTCCTAATTTGTGTATTAGGAAGAAATCTGTTTTGATCTTTATGTTTTTCTTCATTCAATAATTTTTTTCAATTTATTTGCTATAATTGTGGTAAATATTTTATAATCAGTATTTAACAGGGAAAATGGTCTATAATTTTGCATATGTCGTAAATCTGAATCTTTTTTTGGAATCAACGATATCAATGTCTCCTTCCATGAATCCGGCATTCTTGCTGCTAGTAGGACCTCATTATATACTTCCACCATGAGAAGTCTTATTCTATTTTTTTATAAAGTTCCCCTGGTATCCCGTCAGATCCTGGGGTTTTATTGTTCTTTTGGTTTTTCTATTGCTGCTTTTAACTCAGGCCACGTAATATCTCTAATTAACATTTCCTTCATCTCCTCCTTAATTATTTTATCTTTAGTAATACCCAAATAGTTTCTTGTCGTATCCTCATTTACCTCCTTCTTTTTATAAAGATCTTCAAAAAAAATTACATGCAATCTCTTTTTTCTGTTCTATCCCTTGTTGGGCATCCCCGTTCTCATGTATTAATTGGTAGATCAATCTTTTTTGTTTTTCTTTTTTAAGTTTATAGGCCAACCACTTTCCTGGTTTATTGGCCTGTTCAAAAAATATCTGTCTGGCTGGATTTAATTTTGAGACCATTCCTTCTTGTTCGATTAAATTTAATTTATGTTTAGTTATCATCTGTTTTTTCAATTTGCAATCTTTTGGGGTGTTTTGCAGCTGAATTTCTAATTCTTTGATTCTTTGTTCTAATTTATTTTGTTGGGCATATTTTTCTTTATTTCTTTTAGCAGTATGATATCATTATGCCTCTTATTATTGCATTCATTGTATCCCAAATATTCTGTTTCGTAGTTGCCTCATTATTTTTTTTTTAAAAAAATAGTCTAATTCCTCGTCAAGTTTATTCATAAATTCTTTCTCTTTAATTAACTGTTTATTTAAGGTCCACCTCTTCCTTGGTTTCTTCCTACCTTTCCACACTATCTGAATCGGATTGTGATCTGCCCATTCGTTTGGTAAGATTTCAATCTCTTTTAATTCATTTACTAATTCACCATTCATCCACACCATATCCATTCGTGTCCATGATTGGTGAGGGTTGGAGTAAAATGTTAATTACTTTTTCTCAGGGTTTAATTTCCTCCACATGTCTATCAAATTTAGTTCAATCATCATTTCTTCACATGTTTTTGGTAGTTCTCTTTTTTTTCTTCTTTTTCCCCCCACTACTATGATCTTTCCCAAGTAACAATCGTTCGTAGAATTCTTGGGCTTTTTCCATGGAGTCTACTTTAATTTTTCTTTCTTCCCAAGTGATTAGCATTCCTTCTGGGATTAGCCATTAAATATGATACCTTTTTGGTTTTAATTGGTTTGCCAAGAATTTATAATCTTGCCTCTGCTCTCTCACTCTTCTTGGGATTTATTTAAGCACCAAGATTTCTTTCCCTTTTTATGTAATTGTTTCTTCTCTAGAAATTTTGTATATCATATTTCGAACTTTCCTTCTGGCAAATCTCACGTGGATCTCTTTTGGATGTTTATGTCGTCTTGTGTAATGTGTGCTCACTCTGTATACTTTGTCTAACTCTTTCAGAATATCGTCTTTATCTTTTTCCAATAGGTCTGCTAATATTCCTGCCATCACTTGTTCTAAGTCCTCTTCTTTAGATTCCATTATATTTTGGAATCTAAGAAATGCTGCGGCCTTATCCATTTCCAAATATACCAAGGAGTCGTCCATTTCTTTACTCACATTTCTTAATTGCTGACCAACCATTTCCAGCTTCTTTTCCGTTTTTTCCGTTCTTTTCTCAACCTCCTTTATTGTTGATTCATTCCTTTCTAGTGCTTGCTGTATTGCTTCAATTTTTTGATCCAACTTTAGGATGTCTAGTTTCATTTCTGCCTTTAAGTTTCCCATCTCTTCTTTTAGTTCATTTGTGTCAGCTCTTGATTCGATATGATTTTTTACCACTATTTCCTGAAGCATGGACTCTTGTAAAGGAAGAAGGGTCGATTGAATATTGGCATTTGTGATGATAGGTTGTTTTTCTTCAGATAAAGTTTCTTCAATTGTCTTTTGTGCCATCACTGAGGTTGATGGCATTGAAGTTGTTTGTATTGAAGAAGTCTTCTTTCCAGTTTTAAGTGTTGTATTAGTGATGGAGATCATTTCTTGTAAAATTTGTTTTTGTTTTTATATTATATTAAATATGTTGTCCCAAATTAACATTCACTATTAAGAAATATCAACTATAAATGGCCACTACGCTGAATAATATGATATGTTACAGGATTAACCTCTCTTATCAATATATATATATTTTCCAGAACACTTTTACAGCTAATTTCTAAATCAAATATCTGGATTTGTAAATCTTAATATATCAAATTCCTCTATTTAAATTTAAATACTATTGACCTGTATATCTATAAATGCTATAGAATCCCAAATCTCAAAATAGTGTTATAAAATAATATTTCAAATATTTACAAATCTAAATATAGATATATGAACCTTACTATACAATAATTAATTAAGTAATCTATAATAATCACAATTAATCACAATTATTTAATTCAGTCTAATCCACACCTATAATCAAATATCTATACCTAAATAATTAATTATCACCTCCCTTTTTTATGTGTGTTATAACCAAATATAAACTACAATATTACTAATATATCAATTAAATATATAAAAATTACATTTACCACATTCAAAAATCAGTTAAGTTGGTGTCAAGAAGTAGTTGTTGCAATCCGCAAATTTAAAAACTTAAAGTGTCTTAATATAATTGTTCAGTTCTTCAAGATTCCTTCACTGAGCACATTGGAAGTACAGAGTTGCTGAGTAATGACTCTGATTTCACTATCTCGCTACACTTTCCACTGTAGTCATTTCTCCTTTTGTTTGAAAGTTTAACAAGTCAATTTTTAGATTCAAATAGTCTCTTTCTTTAATAAATCTTCTCCACTTAACTACAGCTCCAGTCCAATAATCCAAAAGGAGACTAGTAAATTATTCAGTTTCGTTCGTGGAATATTTAAAGTTGTAATTTAATTCCTTACTTCAAGTCTCCCCCAATCTCAAGTTCATCCTTCCAATTTTCCCCAAAGTCCACAATTCAAATACTTCAAAGTTCCCTTAAATTATTGTTCTTCTTTTTTTTCTCTCTCCCAATTATCAGTCTCTCAGATTTCTCCGATTCTCTTATCTTCTCTGTCCAATAGCTTACCCTCTTCTGTCTCACGAGCCCTTTCGCTTTCGCCACCGCTCGTACCTGCTTTGGCCGCTGTTTTTGGGCTTTGCTCCGACTAAGATACTCCAATATTCAACGCTCAATCAGGATCGCAAATTCTTTCACTCGCACTCTTCATTCACCACAGTCTGTTACTCACTCACTTCCTCTTGTATGCAATGATCAAGCCTTTAGGACCACCATTGCTGACAGTCTTTTGTTGTCGGTCTCTACAGGGTTTCTCTACGTCACGATGAGAATCGCCTTTTCCACACCATGACCTGAGTCTCCCCACACTGGCACACTTTTCTACAAGATGCATGCACCCCTAAGGGTCACTCCAACAGCAAGAGGAGATAGCATGAAACCCAGAGCGAGCTTCAGCACCTCCGTTCGCCCATATCTCGTCACCAGAAGTCCGGTATTTCTAGTCTAACTAAGGATGAGTGAGTGACATGATAGCAACCTTCTAATATTTAAGAAGATGTCACTGAGAAGAGGGAGTCAACCTATTCTCCAAAGCACTTGAGGGCAGGACAAGAAGTAATGGATAAAGTATCAAGGAGAGAGCCAACCTAGAATTAAGGAGAAATTTCTTGACAGCAAGAACAATTTACCAGTGGAAGTGCTTTGCCTCCAGAAGTTGTGGGTGCTCTTTCACTGGAGGTTTTAAAAAAGATTGGAGAGCCATTTTCTCAGAATGGTATAGAGTAGGGCTGTCAAACTCCTAGCCCACAGATCAGATGTGCCACATGTTGGTCATGCCCATGCCTGGTTTAGCAAAAGGGGAAAAAATCCAGATATGTCACATGACACTGACAACGTGAGTTTGACACCCTTGGTATAGAGTCTCCTGTTTGAGCAGAGGTTGGACTAGAAGATTTCCAAGGTCACTTCCAACTATTATTCTGCATTCTGCATATGGTTTGGAAGGGGCAGGCATTTTAGCACCTGTTGGCTACATATTGCCTCTGATTCCCATTTGGGAGGCTGTTGAGGACCCCCTTGATAAAAGTTGCCAAAATCATCATCATCCTTTCTTCCTATTTTGAGATGTGAACAGAACCATTGTATTTTAAGTTCTAAAGTATGCTTGGCATCATTTAAAAATATATCTATATAATGCATACTATTCCAGGAAAATGTTGGACCATCATAGGAATGTCTAGATTGGGGTAATACAAATGAAAAAATACAAGTTTTCTGCAATGTTTCAGTTTGATAACTATATGTTTCTTATTCATCACTTTAAAAAACACCACTTTATTAACCCCTTCATAAAACTAGAATACCCCCTCAAAAATCCTGACTTTGCTTGTGTGTATCATATAAAAGCTTTTTGTAAAGTACCTTTTATAAAACAAATTAAGTATGCATCTTGGTCACCTAAAGGTCACCCCTAATATATTGTACCGCACCATCAGTTTATAAATATTTGCATTCTAATTATGATGAAAAGCAATCTCACGTTTCTTTTAAGTAAATATGGTATTATTTAAGTCATTACTGATATCCCACATATCCAAAATGAACTTGAAAAGTATTACAAATAGTAGATAACTTGATAGAAAAGAGAATTCCAGTTCTCAATGTTATGGTAACTAAACTGTATGAGAGGTTAAACTTTCACAAACTTTCCATCTAGTAATAAGGACCACATGTTTCAAATTCTCAGCAACCAAATTGAAAATTGATCAATTTTTGAAATTCTGCAATATTCCATTTGGAAATTAGTGGTAATTGCCTATAATATAATCAATATACTTTTTGATGTGCCAGTAAGGTATTCTGAATTATCCTGTTGATATAAAATTATAAAAATTATTTGGAGTATATAGGATCAACTCATATCACTGAAAGGTGTTTCCCAATGTTTATGTTCAATCTGTTTTGCTAGAAATAAAATAAATTGCTAATAAGTCTTGATATGCATATTTTTCTTTATATAAGTTGACAACTATATCAAATTAAACAGCCTTGTGAATAAGGCTGACTTAAGATAACAATTGTCATCTTGACTTAAGATGACAATTGGGACTGGAATTTCAGTTGTTAAACAATGTGGTCATAAGTCAAAGACTACCTCTAGTACAGAAGTCTAACATTTAACTATAGAGATAGACACATACATATGCACATGCGCGATGTGACATAGTTTATATATCAGTTTAATTTAGTGTAAGTAAACACTGTCCACAGTAAACTCAATTTTGCATCAGTAGTTTCCCTGAAGAAAGATATTGGGATGAACATCCTTCATGATTTCACAAGTAGTGACATAAGATCAAAAGCATCCAAGTAACGTAAAGGTGGTTGATTGAAATTATAGGAATAATAAAATAGATCCACTTTGACTACAATAATAAGGCTGCTGATCAGATTTAAGTGGCATTTCTGCTTTTTCTGAAACTAAGATAGACTTTAATGTGAACCAGAACGTGATACTGTAAATATCACCTTTTGAAATAAGATGAGAAACAGTTTGTTTGTAAATGAAGGAACAATTAAGAAACATTCTATTATGACATTTCCTTTAATTAAAAGGTTTAAGGAAGAATTAACTAGTTCTAGTAAAAAATAGTATAGCATTTATTGACTGCCATCTTCTGGACAAATGCAAGAAGTACTCAGTTTTGTGTGTGTGTGAACAGAATTTAGATGATTAGCCACCATATTTCTGAATTTCAAGCATTTATATATAGATATAAATTCCAGTCTAAATCTCCAGTCATTTCTTTTAATTACATAAATATTGTGCTGAAGACCTGTAGGATTTCAAATGATAATCATTATTTTACCAACAAGTTGTGTAAGGACATGTATGTCTGTATATATAACCTTAGATCCTATATGCTTACCTGAAAAGATTCATAATGGGACCACTTTTAATACACTTGTTTATTCTTTATTGCTGCAGAATTTTGTTCAGCCAGAAGGAAATGGAAATGGATTTTCTAAAGGCTTCCTGAGTTCAATCCAAATTAGATTTTCTGCCAGCCAGCCAGACATGCATGCAAGGCATCTGCTGGGACTGTCAAAAAGTCAAGATGGTGACCATCATTCTGGGATCAATCAAAGCCCTGCTCCCAGTGGTAAGGTTTCAGTCTCATAGTTGTGACCACTATTTTGATTTTGGAAGGTGTAGTTTCACTTTTTTTGATCTCTCTGCAAACCCACTTGCCTTCTTGCCATCCTCCTTTTAGAACATAAGGGTTTATAAGGGTTTTCTTTATAAGAGTGAACTGCTTGCTACAAAACATGTCTCTGGCCTCATGGGGGAAACCGGAGATTAGGTTGAATTTAGGAATAGGGAGCAAATCAGGTTATAAGTGTACGGAAAACAATGATGGCAGAGGAGACAGCCCAGGGGCATAAACAATAATGGCTTGTGCACATTAGCCTCAAGTGGCCAATAGGTGCTGGATTGTTTCCACTTGGATGGCTAAGTGGAAACTTTCACTGGCTGCATTCCTGAAAGAATAATCTGTAAACAATGTTCCTTTCTCTGTCCACAAATCTTAAAAGTTGTCAGGATTGATGCACTCCAGTGTAAAGTATGTCAGATTTCACATACTTTGGAATTGCTGAAGTATAGAGCCAACTTAAGGCTTACAGACTAATACTAAAACAGTTAAGGATTGTAATTTTGTGAACAAAGAGTAATGTGGACCTGTATGTGTAAATATGTTTTCACTTAATGCTCTGCTGGGTGAATGTATTTCTATTTATCACCGTATACCCATAATAGGGTGGGGGGGGGTATATATTTGTGAGAGATCTGTAATCCTTCAAATATTACTTCAATTGGTCAAGTTGGCTGGAATCTCTGGGAGCAATAATTTAGCCAGCATAAATATTCCTTACCATTCAACTTCAGGATATGCTGTAGATATTAGCATTTTTCGTAAGACTGGTTATCAAACCAGTAGATGGTACTGTTGCATCCCCTTTCAGGGAATGAGCCTCACTGACATGTACACTTGCTAATGGGAAAGTATAATTGCTATTAAATTTATTTACTATACATTTATACACGCATACATTTATACTGAGGTCAGTCAATCTGAATTTGTATCACTTCACTCTTTTCTTATTATAATCCCGAAACAGTTACATGCAGTAACAACAAATGGGAAGAGGGAGTCTCCATAAATATAAGACAGACATATGTACAAATAAAGATTGAGACATATAATTCCTCAGATTCTTCATTAAAAGTTAAATTAATCTCATAATGCTATATCAAAAACCTGAAACCAAATACATTTCAACTATAGTGACATATATAAATTATCTTATACAGTTCATTTATAAAACAGGAAAAGCAGGTTTCTATTTTGCTCAGTACAGAGCAGAAGTGGTATTCAGCAGGTTCTGACCAGTTCTAGGGAATCGGTAGCGGAAATTTTGAGTAGTTCAGAGAACTGGCAAATACCACCTCTGATTGGAGATTTTACAGCTTCCTTCCCCTGCCATGCCCACCAAGCCAGGCCTACAGAACCAGTAGTAAAAAAAATTGAATCCTACCACTGGTACAGAGCTATGCTGTAACATGTTTGTACTGCAAATGAAATTGAAATTGAAAGCAAATACAATAGTTATGTGTTTCTATTAGAGCACACCTTACACCTCTGCTGCACAAGTTGCATTAGTTACTAGTTTATTTCTGGACCCAATTCAAGGTATTGACATCGACCCCTAGATAGTATGGAACAGGCTTATTTGAGAGACTGCCTCTTCCCAATTTAATCTGCACTTTCCACCACATCCAACAATATGGGCATACTACTGTTCCATTGTCTAGCTACATTTGGCAGGCCTTAGATGGTAGCCCTTTTTTCGTGTGGTGCTCACATTGTGTAATCTCCCCACCAGAGATTAAATCAGCTTTAGTATTTCTCATCTTCTGAAGGGCCTTCAAGACCTGGTTCTCAAGATCTGGTTATGCCAACAGGCCTGGGGACCTCAGGGGATGGATTAACTCATGAAGTATCTCCATTATTATAAATATTGCCTAGTATTTTATGTTCTCTTAATTCTGCTTTTATAGTTTTTAATGTTTTTAATAATATTTTATAAATGTTTTAGGCAATAATTATTCTATATTTATTTATGTTTTGGGTGGTTGTACCCAAAGAGTTACTTTCTATGAGATGAGTGGGCATATAAATTTGAACAATCAATTAATCAAACCCTGGAAACAAACCCTGGGTGATTCACAGTATAAACACAGAATAGCAACTATATAATCCAAATAGAAAGACTGAAACAAGATGTGGAATCTGGCCAGCAATAATAAAAAGAGTCTCCAACCAACCAGCAAGGGTCTCCAACCAACCTAGTTCAGAGCATGAAGTGGAGCCAGGTCTTTAAGGCCTCCAGGAGCACCATCAAGGTGAGAGTCATTTAGCCCTAAAGGGGCACCTCATTCCAGAGGGTAGTGCTACAACATAGAAGGCGCACATCCAAAGTCCCAATAGATTGCACTGCTTAATCAAAGGAACTCAGTGTGTGTGCCACTCCTTCCAGATCAGGCCACTATAGGAAATAACCATATCAGGCTTTATATATCATAACCAGCACCTTGAATCACACTTGGAAGACATCTGGCAATCACATGGGTATTCCAAGGCATGCCTATCACAGTCCATGCATTTGCATTCTGGACTAGTTGAAACTTCCAAGTGGCCTTCAAAGAAAGTCCCATGAAAGTGTGTTACAGTAAACTGAGCCATGAAGCGATTAGGACATGAGTAATACCTGAAAGGCCTCCGGTTCTAGTAAATGAGGCATCTATTCTGTTGAGCTAGGCCTGAGTGGCTTCCTTCCCAAGGAAACCTTTATTTCATCTTATGTAAGTGTGAGTATATTCTTGAAATCTCTCCATCTGGATGGGAATCATTTGCAGCAAACAGGCATTCTCTTTTATGGACTTAGCAAACAGGCATTCTCTGCTGTTTACTAAGTGCATAAAAGCAAGCACAATCTGTGCAATTAACACCTTTTGCTCATTGAGTGCTGTGCTATGTAGAGGTTTTCCTTCCTTCTCATGATGTGACATAACAAGCAAAAGTGCCTTTCTTTTTGACTGACTGCTGACTCATGATTTATTGAATAAACAATTGACTGGGTTCATCCATACATTAAACCAAAATGAAACGATCCATATTTTGGGTTTATGTTTTGATTAAGTTCCCTGCCATAACATTCAATGTCTAATTTGGTGGCTTGTAGAAAGCTTACATTTTATTTCCTTTTTATTTTTTAGTAAACTGTTTGTAATATAATAAATATAAGGCCAAATTGAGTTGGCTGGATAGTGCAGGAGAAAATGAGGGAGAAAAAACTAGTCCCCTCACAAAATTAATTAGATTGGAACTTGAACTACTCAGTTGAGACATATTAATCTTTAATGTAAATGGTAAGTTGACGTAAACTTAAATGTGGAATGCATTAGACACAGCTGTGTTCTAGTCTCTTCATTTTATTATTTTAAAAAACTCTACGGCATACATTTCCTTAAAAGCCTAAACTAAATGTCTGCCTCTCTTTTAAAACTCAAGAAATCTTTTCCCAAAGTAAGCTTCGTACCATGTTTGAACCAATGTCCTAAAATACAGAAGAAAAAAAAAGAGTTTATTAGCTAGTGTAATATTTTATGTTATTATTATTATTATTACTTTTTTAACAGTTACAACTTTATTTAACAAAAATATAGTGGTTAAGTGTTAAGGTGCCAGAATAGAAACCAGGCGATGATGAGTTCTAGTTCCATTTTAGGCATAAAGACTGGCTGCATGATTTTGAGCTACTCATTCTCTCTCATCCTAGGGTGTTGGACTCAGCCGAGAACATAAACCAATGGATTGATATTTGGTTGATCTGCAGGAAAATGCTAGGAAGGGAAAAAAGAGCCATATTTTAATTTTAATTTTAATTAAAATATTAATTAAGAGACATATTTTGATTTTTCCCTTTTAAAAGGCATAGCAACAGCATTCTGTGCTTATTTTATAATTATTAATCTTCAAAATTATTTAATTTTATTTCAAACAAAATTGTATTTTTCAAAAAAAAATCAATGAAAAATAGATAATTAATGAAACTATACAGTTATTGCTCAATATAATATTTGTAAAAATACCAAGCAAAGCATATTAAGTTGTTTTTTTATATGTAGAAAAATGTATAAATTTTGAACAGTGCCAAATCTTCATCATATTAAGAAATATTAACAAAGAAGAAAAAGAAAAATGTTCCTAAAATAATATAGGTAAATATTTAATTCTGGCTTTCCTCTTTGTTCCAATTAATTTGTAGTTCCTCCAACCCCATGATTATGATTGATATTAATGTCCATGAAAATTCTCAGTCATCCAGGTCATAGTTGATATTAACCTATTGATTAAATGCATCTGTGACTTTGTATTGTTACTTGATTACCTTGGTTCGCCTGTATATATCTTAATTTTCAACTCAAGGCTTTTAGTTTTTCTGTCAATAAATTAAGTACCAGTAAACTCAACGCCTAACCCTAGTGTGTTTTATTTGATCAGTAGAAAAAATGCAATCGTTATTAGTGGCCAGATTCCCAATATATAACCAATCAAATAATTCTGACTGCTGTCAACAGCTCTCTTGTGCACCATTATGCTATTCTTAATTATGAAACACTATACTTCAAATAAATCATTTCTGCCCAGAAGACGAATTAATGTCACAAACTTTGTTGATCTCTCTGGTTTCTATTTTTATTATTTTAGCTGAGGAAATTGAGAAAATGTTCTACCAATGCTGTTGAACCATATTTTATTTTTCTCCTGCCTCCTTTCCCCTCTTTTCTATTTATTGAACTTTGGAAAATATGCATATAATGCAAAACAGGTATTTAATTGTAGTATTTTGCATAATATTAGATAATAATGTATTAGATAATAAATGGCTATTAATATTTTAATAGCATATAAAAATAGCAGTTCTGTTTATGTCCTGCATGGAATTAAAGAGCTGAATCAAAAGTTGTTAAGACCATTTCACAACATGGTAATTTTCTTCAGAGGCATTAGCTATAAGCATGTTATCTAATGAATAGAAATATATCAATTTGACTTTGTGATGGTGGGTAATTAATGCTGAGCAGAGAGTTAGATCTAATTAGATTTTACTCATTGTGTCTATGTTTTTTGAATTAAATATTCCTGAATTTTTACATTCCTGAAATACTTCTGAATATGAATATTCCCCTGCCCCACCCACGTGTATGAAAATGAGTAGCAAGGAGGGGTTGTAGTTTTTTCAGTGAGCCACAAAGGATTAGGTGGAGTAATTTCTGAGGTGCAGAAGCATTTTGAACGTACATCCAACTTTCTTGAGATTCTTGAATATATTCATATGATGCTGAATATATTGTATATATTGCTACAATATCTATTCATTAGACTTATATCCTGCTTTTCCTCATTGAGTTAAAGGGAGGATATATAGCATCCCTTTCTTCACTTCTGAAACTATTCCAAAACTACTACAGGTTGTCTTCAACTTATAACCAAAATTTCTGTTGCTAAGGGAAACATTTGTTAAGTGAATTTTGACAATTTTATGACCTTTCTTGCTACAGTTATTATACAGTGAATCATTTCAGTTGTTAAATTATAACACGGTTGTTTCTGGAAATCTGGTTTCCCCATTACCTTTGCTTGTCAGAAGGTCGCAAAAGGGTGTCACGTGACCCCAGACACTGCAACTGTCATAAACAATAGTCAGTTGCTAAGTGCCCAAATTTTGATCACATGACTATGGGGATATTGTAATCGATATAAGTGTGAAAAATGGCCATAAGTTACTTTTTTCAGTGCTATTGTCTTTGAACAGTCACTAAACAAAGTGTTGTAAGTTGAGAACTACCGGTAGTCTTTGACAAAGGCTGGCCTGAGAGAATGAGTGATGGTCCCATGTTACCCAGGAACCTTCTGTGGTCAAGAATGGATCATATAGTGGATCTCCCAAGTTCTAGATCAACACCTTAAGAAAACCAGTATATATGTAAATACACTCAAATGTTACAAGTCCCGTAAGTTTCTAAACTGCCTCTTCTAAAAAACATCTGGCCTGAAAAAGCACAACATTCCTGGATCACAAATCTATTTGACATTTGATATTACATGTCTATGAGTTATCTTTTTCAGTGGGATTTTCACAGATATAATGTATGTCATATTTCAACTGTGCTGACATCTAAATGCTGCCTGACTGTTCACTGGGCTCTGAGTAGACATTTTAATTTGTCTGTCCCAAATGTAAGCCATGAACAAAGTCAGTCCTCATTCTGAGTCTACAAATACTATGTGTTTGTTCTGTGTTCTGATCCTGTTGATTCTGATCCTGTTGTTCTGTGTTCTGATCCTGTTGATACTGCAGGAATTAGGAGCCTTCCATGCTTAACCGTTTATTTGCTGATGTGGTACACTTCTAACGACTGGGTCCTTTTCACTCTTTAAATGTGCCCACAAAATAGAAAGGGAAGTGGTGGCTAATAAGGAATATCTATAATTATATATTAATTATATATAATTATATAGACTCCCTCTGATAGCTCCAACCTAACCCCCCCACCAGGCACCCAGGTGAAACCCAGCTTGCTAATGAATAGCAGTTTGCTAATGAAGAGCAGCCGTCCCTTCACACGGAGCCAAGCTGCACTAAAAGCCTCCAACACAAGAACAGACTGTTGCCAGCCAATCAAAGCCACAAAACAGACAGAAGAAACCAGGAACACCAATCAATCAAACTCCAAGTCCAATGAAATAGGTCCAGGCTCCCAGCCAATCAGAATGAACCAGCCTCAAATTTAAAAACCAGGAGCTGTAAGACCCACATCCATACAGAGGCCTGATGATGGCAGATGAGATTCTGCTGAAACGTTGCTACAACTTTAACAGAACTACAATGACATGGGATAATACCCGAAGGAAGCTGAACAGCACACAAAGAGAGTTTTATATATATATAAAGTTTATATATATATAAAGTTGTGAACACAGATCTAGACTAGCCAATCAGAATAGACCAGCCTCAAATTTCAAACCAGACGTTGTGAGACCCACATCCATACAGAAGCCTGATGATGGCAGATGAGATTCTGCTGAAACGTTGCTACAAGTTTAAGCCCATGTCACACTGAACCAATGGATGCAAAGAGGATGTAAAACGGACAAAAAACCTTGCCATCCGTAGGTTAACGCGATGTACTCACTGCCTCCGTTGGGCTTCCTCTCTATCCATCCAGCATCCATTTATGGACGTTTCATCCGCTCCAAAGGTTTTGGGCTGCCTAAAACTTTTGCGCGGAAAATGCATCCATTTCATCCATTCTGCATCCGCTACGTATCCGCTAGGCATCCGCTGCGCATCCGCGCAACTCCATCCACCCGGATGCAGGGAGGAAGTGGAACGGACGCAGAACGGATGCAGAATGGATGCCTAGCAGATGCAGAACGGAAACAAAGCGTTTAAAACGGAAAAAATGTTCGCAAAGGGGACCTATCTCGGATATTAAGGATGTCTAGAGGATGCCTACAGGATGCCTACAGGATGCCTAGTGGAAAACCTATACTGCCTATAAAAAGGGGGAGCAACTCACTTGCATCTCACTTTCAGAACAGCAGCCCAGCGGTGCAGACCTCTGCAGCCTTCATCTGCCTCTTCCTCTTCCACAGCATCCAGTCATGTCCACCGTGGATTGTAACAAAGTCCTTTCGGCAGCCACCATCCTTCTGCAACAGTGCGAAGCCATCTGCAGGCTCTGTGAACACTACTGCGAGAAGAAAAGGAGCCACCCAAAAAGAGTCTGGGTCCGAAGATGGTTCGCCAGAAGAGCAGAGGACGGACTGTACAACAAGCTGATGGTGGAGCTCAGGAGCGAAGACACTCCGGCGTTCCAGAACTTCATGAGGATGCCTCCAGCCATGTTTGACAAAGTTGTGCAGCAGCTGACACCCAGGTTGACCAAGGCAAACACCAGCTTCCAGCCCAGCCTGGAACCTGGGCTCAAGGTGGCACTCACTCTGCACCACCTGCCTCAGGGACCTCCTACAGGAGCATGCAGAATGGCTGGAGGGTGCCATCCAACACCATCAGCATTGTGATCAGAGAAGTGGTGCAGGCCATCATCGAAGAATACAAGGAGGAGCTCCTCCAGTACCCCTCCACTGAAGAATGATGGAAGAAAGTTGCAGAGCAGTGGTATCAGAAGTGGAACTTACCACACACCGTTGGAGCCATAGATGGCAAGCACATGGCCTGCAAATCTCCAGCCAACTCGGGGTCCACTTATTTCAACTCCAAGGGCTTCTTCAGCATCATCCTCTTCGCCATGGTCGATGCTACAAGTTCTACAAGTTCATGTACATCGATGCTTCAGGCAATGGCTCCTCTTCAGATGCCCAGGTATACAACGCCAGTCACTTCAAGGAGGGGCTGGAACGCAACCTCATCGTGGGCTTCCCAGATCCAGAACCCCTGCCCAACGACACACAAGATGTGCCCTACTTCATCATGGGGGATGACGACTTCTCCCTCACAACCTACCTCATGAAGCCCTACACCTCCAGACTCCTCACCCGTGAAGAGAGGATCTTCAACTACAGGCTGTCCAGGGCAAGGCGGGTGGTGGAGAACGCCTTTGGCATCCTGGCCAACAAGTTCCAGGTACTTCTCACCACCATGCAGCATTGCCCAGAGACCGTGAGGAGGATCATGGAAGCTTGCTGCATCCTGCACAATCTCATGCGCACCCGCTACCCAGTCTTGCAGAACAGCTTCGTGGACCTCCAACAAGGCAATGGGGACATGGAGTCTGGGGAATGGAGGCAAGGGCGAAACCTATCGACACTGAGGATGTGCAAGGCCCCAACAGAGCCTCACATGAAGCGTAGAAGCAGCGCAACCTCCTGAAAGGTTGGAGCAGTGGAGTGGCAAGACAGGATGGTAGATGCTTAATGGATGCTTCCTTCAGCCTGTCTCATCACACGGATGAGATTGGGCCATGTATGTTTGGTTTGCCTACAATGAACAGGGCGTTTAATAAAGAGTTGTGTTTATGTTGACATGTGTGGATAATTATTACATTATTATTGATAATAAAGGGCCGTAGGTGTGCCACCTGGGAGGGTGGACCATACAGTCCCACTATGCTTGCACTGGAGGTTTCTCTATCTCACTGCTATCCTAACCCATCCCACAGCTTTTACCCATCCCACAGGTATCCTTACCCATCCCACAAGCATGCAAAGGCTTAAACCATTTCTAAAAGTTTCCAGCAAGACTTTATTAAAAAAAAGAAATGAAGCAAGTGCGTGAATCAAAAATAGACTTTATTAACAACAAGCTACAAGACAAAAATGAGTCTCTGGCACTCCTCTTGGTCGCTCAGTCTCAGGGGTGAAGGGTGCAGGTGCTGTCGAGGTGGCTGGTGCTGGATTGCTTGTCATCAGCTCTTCCAGAAGCAGAAGCAGCAGAAGCCCCAGCCCCAGAAGAGCGAGCCCGTGCTGCAGAAGCCCCAGCAGAACCAGAGTGAGGGCCAGGGGGCGGGATGGTAGCCCTGTCCCTCTTGCCAGGGCTGGCAGCAGATGGCTGAGGCTTGCTGTGCTTCCGCATGGTTGTGGGGTTGCTGGCTGGCAGGGAGGCTGGCAGGAACCAAGGCTGGCAGGAAGGCTGGCAGGGAGGCAAGCTGGCAGGCAGGCTGGCAGGCAGGCATGCACCAAGGCTGGCAGGCAGACATGAACCAAGGATGGCAGGAAGGCTGGCAGGCAGACATGAACCAAGGCTGGTAGGAAGGCTGGCAGGCAGACATGAACCAAGGCTGGCAGGAAGGCAGGCAGCAAGGCTGCCAGGCAGACCGGCTGGCAGCAAGGCTGGCAGACCGGCTGGCAGACCGGCTGGCAGCAAGGCTGGTAGCAAGGCTGGCAGCAAGACTGGTAGCAAGGCTGGCAGCAAGGCTGGCAGGCAGACATGCAGGCAGGGCAGGCAAGGCAGTTGATGTGTCTGGAAGCAGGTCTTTCCTCTGAATGGTGACCTGCTTCCGAGCTGCTTCCGTTATATCCGCGGGGCTGACGCAATGCATCCTCCCCGCATGCTCAGTAAATGCCAGGCATCCATTAGGCTTCCGCTGTGCATCCGCTAGGTTTCCTCTGTGCATCCGCTTCATCCGTTCGGCGTCCGCTCTGCATCCGCTGTATCCATTCCGCGTTCGCTTCACTGAGGCCCCCCGGAAGCCCTGCGGATGTGCCACCCACTCCCATCCGCTTCCATCCGCTAGGCTTCCATTCTGCATCCGCTTTGCATCCGCCCTGCGTCCTCCCTGCGTCCGTGTTATCCGCTCCAGTTATGCAAATTTTTGCCCCTTTTGAGAGCGGATAACAACGGATGGAACATTTTGCTCATCTGCTGTGTCCTTTTTGCATCCGTTGGCCAGTGTGACATGGGCTTTAACAGCACTACAATGACGTGGGATAATATCTGAGGGAAGCTGAACAGCACACATGTAAGTACCCTCGAAAGCTTAAAAAAACAAATATCTGACTCTACGGGGAGGAAATAAAGTAGGGTTTTAGTGCCACTGAAGTTGATGCTGTGACCTTTGGCTTTCATGTGTTGGACTAGTGAGGAGGTGTGTTCCAGCTTTTTTACTGCATTTTTGTGTTCATCCAGGCGGGTACCTATTCTTCTATTGGTCTGTCCAATGTATGTGGCCAGGAAAACCTAAACAATTTCCTAACACATTTCCTAACACTCTCTATTTGAGAGTGCAGGTTTCCAAATGATTGACAGTCTGCTGGAATCATCTATTCTATTCATGCTTTCAGGTCTTTTTTCAATCTCTATGGCTTCTCTGATAATTCTGTGGTTGGGGTTTTCTATAGTGGCCAGGGTTTTAGTGCCATTGAAGTTGATGTTGTGACCTGTGGTTTTCATGTGTTGGACTAGTGAGGAGGTGTGTTCCAGCTTTTTTACTGCATTTTTGTGTTCATCTAGGTGGGTACTTATTCTTCTATTGGTCTGTCCAATGTATGTGGCCGGGCATGATGCACAGGGAACTTCGTATATGCCTTGGTTTTCCAGGTCAATTTTGTCTTTGGGGTTTCTCAGGATGGCTGCTATTTTTTTGTCTGTTTTGAAGGCAGTCTTGATGTGATGCCTGTGTAGTATCTTACTGATTTTATCTGTGGTACCTCTTATGTTGGGCAAGACAGCTATTTCATAGGTCTGTTGGTCTTCTAGGTCTCTGTTATGTCTTGGTGTGTTTTTGTGGATCAGGTTGGTGATTTTGGTTTTTTGGAAGCCAGTGGCTGTCAATACTTCAGTCAGGGTGCATAGTTCAGTCTTTATATGTGTCTTATCTGCCAGGCGTTTGGTTCTGGTAATTAGTGTTTTTGCCACAGAATTTATCTGTGCTGGGTGGTGGTGGGATTGGGCGTTGAGGTAGCGGTTGGTGTGTGTTTTCTTTTGGTATATGGTGTGTCCCAGTGTGCCATCTGTTCTTTTGTAAATTAGTACATCTAGAAATGGTAGTTGTTTGTTTATTTCCGTTTCCATGGTGAACTTGATTTTGGGGTGTGTGTTGTTTAGGTGTGTTAGGAAATTGTTTAGGTTTTCTTTTCCATGGGGCCAAATCACAAATGTGTCATCGATGTATCTTAGCCATAGTTTGGGTTTGTGGGTGGCATTAGCCAGGGCTCTGGATTCGAATTCTTCCATGAACAGGTTTGCAATGACGGGTGACAGTGGTGATCCCATAGGGGCTCCTTCAATTTGCTTGCATCTTTGTCCTTTGTCCTTTGTGAAATATGTGTTGGTTAGGCAGTGTTCTGTTCGTTCCATGAGGTCTTTAGCTGGTTGGTATTTATTTTTGATCATTTCCAGAGTTTCTTTTATTGGGACTTTAGTGAATAGTGAAACCACGTCGAAACTTACAAGCAGATCTTCTTGTTCCACGTGTAGATCTTTGATCATTTCTAAGAAGTTGTATGAGTTTTGTACATATGAAGCTGTGGTTTCAGCATGGGGATGTAGTTGTTTTGCTAAGTATTTAGCTAGGTTTTGTAATGGTGCTCCTATGGAGCTGACTATGGGTCTGAGAGGTATGCCTTCTTTGTGTATTTTTGGGAGGCCGTATAATTTGGGGCATCTAGAAGATTTTTCTCTTGGGATGATCGTCTGTTGGATTTCTTTGCTTATGTGGCTGGTTATAATTTTCTTCTTGGTTAATTTTTCCAGATATGTGGTTGGGTCTGTGTTTATAGCTTTGTATGTGGAGTCTTGGAGTAGGTCTGTCAATTTTGTTTCATAGTCTTTTCTGTCCATTACTACTGTGGCATTTCCTTTGTCTGCTGGGAGTATTATGATATTATTATCATGAAACCCAGCTTGCTAATGAAGAGCAGCCGTCCCTTCACACGGAGCCAAGCTGCACTAAAAGCCTCCAACACAAGAACAGACTGTTGCCAGCCAATGAAAGCCACAAAACAGACAGAAGAAACCAGGAACACCAATCAATCAAACTCCAAGTCCAATGAAACAGGTCCAGGCTCCCAGCCAATCAGAATGAACCAGCCTCAAATTTAAAACCAGGAGCTGTAAGACCCATATCCATACAGAAGCCTGATGATGGCAGATGAGATTCTGCTGAAACGTTGCTACAACTTTAACAGAACTACAATGACGTGGGATAATACCCTAAGGAAGCTAAACAGCACACACATATATATACGGCTGCTCTTCATTAGCAAGCTGTTATTCATTAGCAAGCTGGGTTTCACCTGGGTGCCTGGTGGGGGGGTTAGGTTGGAGCTATCAGAGGGAGTCTGTTTTTGCCCAGGTGTTTGCCTGGCTTGTGGCATGGAGATCTTTCTATTTGAGAGTGCAGGCTTCCAAATGATTGACAGTCTGGTGGAATCATCTCTTCTATTCATGCTGTCAGGTCTTTTTTCAATCTTTATGGCTTCTCTGATGATTCTGTGGCTGGGGTTTTCTATAGTGGCCAGGGTTTTAGTGCCATTGAAGTTGATGTTGTGACCTGTGGTTTTCATGTGTTGGACTAGTGAGGAG
>BLBF01000002.1:62373531-62407766 GCA_015471245.1 Laticauda colubrina | reverse complement strand
TATATATATATATATATATATATATATATATATATATATATATATTCATATTTTTTACAGAAATAATAAATGAGGAGTGTTTTTTTAGAAACTGTTAATGAAACTGGAACATTTTTTGTTACATTCATAAAATGACCCAAAACAATAGATGGGAAGAAGGAGCATTAGCTGATAGGAGTCTTAGTATGTCAAATGAAACTCATTCAAATGCAGAGGAAGAAAAAATGGCTGCAATTTGAATACCGATAGAGTGTAATTTCAAGTGATGTTTAAATATCACAGTGTCCAGTAATTACTAAATAAAATTATGATTTTTGTGTGGAAATTTAAAGTCTGTATTACAGAAAAGTACAAACTTTGTCAGTTTAACAATTCATTATTTTGCATGTGGACTAGAGCAACCTCACATTCATTGACAAAGGAGCTCTAGGCAAATTTTTGCATCGTAGAAAACAAGGCGTCAGTCTCTCAGTATTACACCAGCACCTTTTTCTAATGAGAGAGATCAAATGTTGGCCTTCTGCTGTCAAGGAAGCAGCTATTAAAATGCTTTATTCATTCAAGTGGACTTCTGCAGAAACAACCTTTTGCCATCTGGGAAAATTCATTTGAACTTGTCAGTTAATAGAGTTCCTCTCTAGAGTTAATGACTTTCAACCAGGTTTTTGTAGCATTCGGACAATATTTCTTTGGCTTCTTTGGACTGATCAGACAAACCAGTTTTTCTTCTCACACTAACACCTTACACAAGCTCGGAAGTACAGGATCAAGTACATAAATGACAGCTAAGAAAAGCAAAGAGAAAGATGAGACTAAGGTCTTTCACAGAGGGGGGAGGGGGAAAGAGAGAGATGCATTTTGGTTTCTATATTATTATATATTATCTATTCTTCATACAGGGCTCAGGCAATGGGATTTTAAGCAGTTGTGTCTGCCTCTAAAATACAGCCTTATGTTGATCCTGCTTTTTGCTTTGCCTGTGTTTTTGTGCATATAGATTCTCTAATATTATGTGAAATTCAACTGAAAGAAACTGATGTTCTACATTTATAATAATGAGACTGTTTTTTAAATTCAGTTTGCACACATTTAGGTTAAAAATAGTGCTTATTGAGGAGTATTGCTTATTTGAGTGCCAGGAATTGGCAAGTAATTGCAAATATCTACAAATTTGAGGAAGAAGTTATAGATTTATCGAACATGTATATCTGAATTTTCTTCCTAAATTATGATCTAGTTTTAGACTTCTTCCATATAGCCATGCTATTTATGCATTACTAAGAACAATATTTTTTCAGGAGTCAAGGGATGTACACAGCATAGCCATTATGCTATTAAATAACCACTGTCTGAGCACTGTCTGACTAAGAGGCTAACTCAGTGTTCTTCAATGTCTTGGATTATTATTGGCACCATTAGGAGACAGGAAATGGAATGGATCAGAGAATTAAAGTGCCATCAAAACATATCCCCAGTGCATCTTATTCTTCTTGCAATGTTCACTGGAACATTTCATAATATTTCAGGATGACATTCTGCAAATGTGTGTGTATACACACACACGCACACACACACACCTGATATTAGACTCATTTGTCAACTTTTCCTTATTTCTAAAGAAAGGTGCTAAGTAGCCATTATGCTTCTCAACATAAGTGAAATACTTTTAAGAATTTGTCTCTTTCTCTTCTTTAGGAGAAGACATTTTCAGAATGAAAAAAAGAGATACAACAGAGAAAAAATGGTTTTCTCAACTGGTTCTGGAAATTCCTCCCTACATAAACTATCCACATAGTCATCCATTTGGAAATGCCATAAACTGAACAAAGCTTCTAATCTACTTAAGGGGACAGGTATGGGTATAACTGGGTATTGTTCACTGGATACAACCCCATATAGTAAAACAGCTCCCACTGTGGGTTTTTCAAGAGGCTTTCTTTTAGTCAATACAATTCATCTGTTGACTGAGACAGCAACACTAAGGAGAGTGGTAGTCAACAGTTTAGTTTCTTTCAGGTTTAAATCGGCATTACAAAGCAACTTTATTCAATTTCCCCATCAACCAGCAGAAAAGGGCCTGGATTGTAGCCACATTTCTGGTGATGTAATGGAAAAGGGCCTCATAATAGGACATGCCAAAGGGGTGTTATTTTGTTCTAAAACTGAAAAATCAAACCCTGGTTTTAATTTTGTATTTACTTTGCTTTCTCATCCTATATTAGTACAAGCTTCATTACCACTAGATGGTGCTCCATCTTCTTGAGGAGAAAATAAGCTTTGTATTGGACATTAAGAAGCAAATCTTATTAATAGAGTTTATGTGGGAATTAGAAGAAGATATAGCCCATTAACAAGTACTATTGGCCATTAGGACAGTTTTGTTGCAAATGCTTGGATCTTTTCTGAAAGAGGATAATATAACAGGGAACACCCAGTGATGATTTAGAGATTTTGTTTATGAAAATTTAAAGGAAGATTTTAATGTAAAGGTTTCAATTAACCATCCTTAGAAATGAAGGGACACAGAATGCCTCCCCTTCAAGACAATATTTTCTTAAAGTATTTTCAATTTTGGGAATAAATTTCTTCAGTTTTGTCTGTTCCTAGTTAAGAATTCCCATATGTTTTCAGAAAACAGCTCTTGCCCTTTCTCATCAGTATTTGCATTCATTGAGTGGAGAAAAGAAAGAAGATGGAAGAAGTATTAGGAAAAGTTAAGGATGCAGGACAACTATACAAATTGCAGGCCAAGTTCCTTAGTCGGTGCTGTCCGTACCTGTTGAATTTTAATTCCTGTAATTCCCAGCCAAGAATGCTGCAGAATTGGAGAATGACAAATTAATTACTTTGTGGTGGATATAGAAATAATCCCATTATGTTCAATATTTGTACGAACCTATAGATTCAGAAGTGTTTTGGGAAGCAAAACCACTATTTCAGTCTTGAGGTAAAGGAAGTATCAGAGTGAGAAGTTTCTTTAGTGCCTAAGTCTACATTAGTATCATCATTTAATAAAGTAACTGAATGCACACACAAACTTTCTGATATTAGATACTTTGGATCTTATTCCAGATTATCTCTTACTTTTGATTTGGAATGACCAACATTTTTTCTGACTCCAAGTACTTAAATGCCTGGAGGTTGATCCCATTGGAAGCCTGATCTTATATAACTTTGGAAGCCTCTCTTGTTATGTAACTTAATCCAAATATGAAATACATCAAGATGGTTGAAGCCAAGGACAAGAGTAAATTGCAGGTGTTATACCATAATCTAATCCACTTTGCTCAGCAAAGCATCTGAATATGCTAATATTGCATATAGTCCGCACATGCAGTTGGACATTTTCATACCGATAGTCCTACTAATGGTGAAGAACACCCATTTTGTGAAGATTTTCCATCTATAATTATTACCGTACTATTTTAATAATAAACCATAATTAAATACTGAAGAAACTGCCATTCATTTTATCCCCACAACAACGTTATGCTTTAAAGTTACCCAAGACAATTCATGGCTGAAAGTAGATTTGGTCTTGGATTTCTCCAGTCCCAGTTCAACAAGACAATTTTTACTCTACACTGGTTCTCAGATTCAGTTATTTGTAATCTGACTATATCTTGTCTCATTACTGTTGTGGCCTCTGTTTCACCCAGGATCTCCCCTTTCTTTTTCTTCAGTTCATTACATTAAAATAGTTCATTAAAATAATACCATAAGATGCTTCCTTTGCATTAACCATTTATTTCAAAACATAAAGACTGTATTGGTCACATTTCTGAAAACATGTCTGTATAATGATGAAATGTTTGAGAAAGTTGATTTGAATATGTTTATTTTATTTATGAAATTTATTGTGATCCAATTTAAACAATTGTGCCAGATATTAAAAAAAAACAAGTGGAGCTTTGATCACACCACTGCAGTGCTATCTTGGACACTCCTTAATCAAATGACTCATTTTCAAGGAATCATAAAGCGTTAGAAAAAGATGCTTTCAACCATGTTAGCATGAACAAAACAGCTCTCTTTGAACAGGCAAAACAGCCTTATACTGTGTAAGGGAAGTTAGTCTGTAAAGACAGCCAGGGAGAGCTTTAGAGACAGCTGTGCAGGCTAAGCAATGGATATGGCTTCTCTGTCATTTTGAAAGAGGTGCTTTGTTCATGCTAGCATGCTTTCCAACACCCCTCTTTTAAATGCTTTGTGCAGTTGTTCCATTTATCATAATCAGAATTTGGTAGTAGCAAATTAGAATCCTTTATATAGTAATGGTGAAACAGCCTTAACTTAGCAAAGAGTAAAATAATGTAGTTTAGCCCTAGCATAATTAGGAAGCAAAGTTTCACTTTATTAATACAACTTCTATTTTAATATTTAATAACAATATTTAATAACATTTCAATAATATTAATTGTTAAATATTAATTAGAATATTAGAATATTTTAATATGAACTCAATACATATGTGCAATATGAAGAGGAAAAACTTTGTAGATCCATCATTTATTTTTCATTTTCCTAGAGCAAACTACCATATTTCTCCCACCCTTTCTCCCTCCCAAGATTCTAGTCAAGGTGTGAAGTTTTTCATCTTTTCATTCTTTCCAAAATGGACAATAAAATGGCATCTGGTGGCTGTAAATTTCCTGATTGTACATCTCCAGAAGGCCAAAAGTACCGTAACCATTTGTGCTACAGTGAAGCAAATTTGCTGTTGTTATGGTAATTCATTTCGTAAACAGGGTATTCTATTCCAGAGCTCCTGTTTCTTGCTAAGGGTGCCCATCTGGATCTTATGCTCTTGTTTATGCCAGTGAATTAACTTTACCGTATATTGTTCATTTGTCACTCCAAGAAACAGTAGCTTCAAACGTGAGAGATGGAGAGACAACGCAAACAGATGGTACTTACAAATCAACCGAGGAGGGGGAGGGCAGCTGCATTAAATAAGGATTGTCCTGATGGTTATAAACAGTGTCTGGAAGATGATGGATTAGACTTGCCAACTAGATTATGCAGAATGTCTCATCTCACCAACAATTTTGCATCTTTTCAGCATTTCCTCTGTGCTGTGTTATATTGGACATTTTCCTAGGTTTACTTTGAAAACGCAAACATATGCCATTTAGAAAAAGGCCCATCTTTCATTTCATTTTTAAAAAATCTGAAATTATATTTTCCTTTAGAACGGGAATATCTCTTTTCTTTCTTCTCTCATCATTATTGTTTTGTCATCCGAAGACTAGATTAAAAAAGATCAGTTCTGAGTTAAGATAATTAATATGACTCTAAATATTACTTAAATTCTTATTTAAGTACAATATTGAATTTTTGCATTTTTTTTACTGACCATATTAATGTTCCACATTTGTTTTGCTTGGGCAACTGGCAAAGGAATGCTGTATATAACTTGTAAAATCAATGCTCATCTATACACGGAATAAGAAAATATCAGTAATTCATTTTTAACTTATTCCGACTGAGTGACTTTTGTTCCCTTCCCATTTGTATTTAAATGTAAAGCTTTGTTTAAAAAGGGGATATTGAAAAATGGAGAATTAACTGTATTTTCCATATTGAGAAACTGCCTTACTTAATATTACTTATAGCATATATTATTTATATGAAGTCATGATATCTCCATTAATGTTCAGCAGATCGTTAAGATGACAGCATGCTCCCTAAAACAAAATTTATTTGATGAAAGTAGAATTTCATGCTGGGTAAAACCTAATGAGAAAGGATTGACATTTGAATAAAAAGTCAAAGAGATTTAGATATATGTGTAAGACTAGTATCAAGCTGATTTATCATCATTAGGGAATAAAAATCTACTTGCTGATTTCTTGGAAACTTTTTGGATTTGTCTTCTGTCTATTGATATCTAAATGAACTGTAGGGATGCTGTTTGGCTTAACCTTTCATTGGTGGTTCTTTTCAGCATTTGGCCAACATTCATACTGTATTAGAATAACAAAACAGTGTCACATCACAAAGTTTATTTCAGAGAGGATTCCAGAGAAAGTAATGCAAACATTTTATCAGTGCTGCTGTTACATACAGATATATTTTCTGCTCCTTTGAGATGATCCTTTCTCACTTGGATTAGTACATGAAAATGGAAATAACAGACAAATTTTGCAAGAGATTAGTACTGTTCTTGGTTATTTCTCCAGTGAGTATTTTTTAAAGGAAACCTCTATTAAAATTATTACTGCATGAGTGCCTAGATCTGGGTAAAGAGTCCCTTGAGTCAAATTTAACTCCTGCTGATTAGATAGGCATTGGGGATGTAGTGATCATGGGAAAAATAAGGAAATGGTTTCTACTTATTTTTTCAGAAGCTCTCGAGGCAGACATATAAGAAATGTAATCGTTCAAAGAAATATATTTTTGGAATTATGGTAGTCCATTTTGTGTTCAGCAGCCTGCGGGTTTCCTGTTTTTACTGAATTAAAACTCCAACTATCTCTTCACATTGACTTTGCTGGATGGGAATTAATGGAATTCAGCAGAGAACCTTTTATCAGAGAATTTTTAGCAGAGAATTTATCTATGCGGTCTTTCTCTAGAAATTTTTACATAGTTATTGGGAGTAATAGACATCTCTACTATGAGAGAAGAAAACATCCTATTCAAGATTGCCAAGATATTCAACACTATATTTATTTATAACATATTATTGCTTTTATATTCTGACTTTTTATTTGCACAATATCTCCTTTCTCTACTTTTTGCATGCTAAGAAATTTGGGCTAGTCCTCTTCAAAATATTTATCATTATTCCCATCTTTCAACCACAAGTTATTGCAGTATATCCCAGTCTTATGTAATGTGGATCTCCTTATTATGGTTTACAGGTAGTCCTCAAATTACAATCGCTCCTTCATTGATCATTCAAAGTTATGTGGTACTAAATTTGCGCCTGGACCCTGAAGTTGCAACCATTGCATCAAGTCTGTAATCACATGATTGTGATCTGGGCGCTTGGCAACCTACTTGCATTTATGACCAGTTGTTAAGCATTCTGCAATCATATAATTACCATTTGCAACTCTGCCAGTTTCTCACAAGCAAGGTCATTGGGTGTTGTGGTCGTCAGCACCTAGCGGAGCTGGCAGCAGAGTCAGACAGTGAGGAGTTTGGGAAGGAACATGGGCCAGTCCTGGAGGTGAGGAAGGCTCGGATGAGGGCTCTGTGTCAGAGGCAGAGATGGGGCCAGGGTCATTCAACAGTTATCACCTGCCTTTAGAGTCAGATAGCAGTGAGGCAGGGGAGCAGCTGGAGCCGGTTTCCAGCCTGCGCATGGACAGAGTTTCCAAAAGAAAAGAACATTTACAAACTAAGGGTGAACATGGGAGTAAGGCCACAGGTGAATGGTGAATGGCCCCTCCAATAGGGATTAAAAGGGGAGCAAAAGGGGAGGCGGCTTTTGCAGGAAAGAATTCATTCATTTGTTTGTTCATTGAAGCAGTGTGAAGATCTGTCTGTGCATCCCAGAGACTTTGTGCCAAGCGTTTTCTTGTCAGCACTGCGTTTGAATATATTTACTTGGCAGCTCTCCAGGCTAGATAAGGTCTGTGCTCCTAATTAGACCCTTGAAAGACTGTTTGCCAGGCCTTTGGCTGAATGTGAATGCAAGAAATTCACCTCTGTTTAATAAAAGGGGTTTTGCTGGAGCGAAAAGTCTGCTTAGTGCTTTTGGGGAAGCCTAGATCAGAACAATGGGCAAATTGGCAGGGGAGATCAAATTACTTGAATAAGCATACCCTACCCACCCTGGACTTTCTATCTTCACTTATATGCACCAGGGTCTATGATAATTCACCACAGCCAATTTACCACAGTCAATTTGCCGCGGCCAACTTGCTCCAGCCAACTCACCCTGGGACTAGAGTTACACCAATATTGAAGAAATAATGGAATAGAATCATTAAAGAAAAGATGCCAAAGAGGGACAAAATGAAAAATAAAGAACAAAAATTAAAATAATGTTTTAATTATTTTTAAATAATTAAATTGAACTGTTGAATTGTCTTGCAGCCAGTTGGCCATCTCAAGTTGGCCATGGTGAGTTGACTGTGACGAGTTGGCTGTGGCATGTTGTCCCATTCCATATGCACCGTGTCCTCCTTCACTCGCACATACTGTGCCCTCCTTACCCCTTCGCTTACATACATAAACACACACATACCACTCTCTGTCTCCTTCACTTGACAGTTTGCATATACCTCTCACTCACAAGTATCACTTCCTTCTTCCCCCTGTGCTTATTTCACAAACTGTAGTATCCCTCCCCCAATTTGCATGCAGTCACTTACTAGGAAAATCCTCGGCTACCTGCTCAGCAACCATGTGTCTTGATTACAACAACACCTAAGATTAAGTGGATTGCCATCAATAAATGATGCAGTTACAGGACATTGCCTTTTATGGCCTTATTGCTTAATGGCAATTATCCCAGTTCCAATTGCCATCTTAACTTGAGGACTGCCTGGAAAAAATTTTCCTTGAATAATTATTTGTTCTCTCCAAGTATTTTTTTCCCCTAAAAATGATTATTTCTATGAGAATATTATTTCTCATCAATAAGGCCTGGGAAGGATGGTTGATAGAAGTCTTGTTGGTTTTTCTCATTATTCTTATTTTGACCTTCTTTTCAAAAATATGGTTCAACCTACTTAAGTGCAGCAGTGCAATGATATCATCATAGTGGCTGTCAGTTGGACAAACCACTTGAACAGAATAGCATATGGATATGTGTTGCCATAAACAACATTTTAGGGGTGAGGAACTTGTGGCCATTAAATGCTTTTTGACTTCAGCTCCCATTAATTCTGATCATTGGCCATGCTGGCTATAATAGATGGGGGTCAGAGTTGGAAAGATTCCATGTCTGGTCCACTGAACTTATTCTGCCCTTGGGTTCTAAGCTTTTCCTTTCTATAAAGACTTCTTGACAAGTGAAAATTAGAACCTAATATAAACTGATAACTTAGGCATCTGCAGCACATTCCTGTCTTGGATAGCTCTTTTTTTAGCCACTAGCCTAATACTATCATACAGAAGAATTATGGTCTCATCTTATCATAAGTTTAACAGAAGATGATCACATTGCATGGATGCTGGTAGATACCCACTCCCATGTAACTTTATCAAGTACAGTTTGTACTGGATGTGCAATCAGGTGCACAGAAAGCTAAGCTTGGAAGATAGATTTTTTAAAATTGTTCAGTGAGTTAATTTTGCCTGCTGAATTCCTTCTACTGTAAAAAATATTAAAAGGAACACTTTTTTCCTTTACTCTGCAAAAATGTTATTTCTATTCCTATTGCTAAAACCTTTTGTCTCTGTGCAATAGCTCCTTAAAGAAAATTAACAGCCATGTCAGAGATTGAGATATTTTCAAGACCAACTCATACAGTTTGTAAAAACTCATACCATTATCCAAAACTTAATGACTTGCAAAAGGGACAAAATGATGAATACCATATTGTCACTGCACTAACTTTAAGGTGGAAGTACTCACAAGAGTAAGTAACCTTTGTTGGGAAGTATGACTTCAGTGGCATTGTTTTTGGTACTTACAATCTACTGATTACAAGGGATAGCAAAGTATAAATAGACTAAAAATTTATTTGGGGTCCCCTTTTTATTTATTCCTCTGCCTGCTCTTTGTCTACAAACCTGCTAATCAGAGTTCCTTCCTTGTTTTTTTCTTCCTAGGCAAATATGAAAAGAGCAGATGCTCTCTGTATTGGTAGGATATGGTTAGCTAAATCCAAGGTTTGTCAATCACAATCATACACTTCTTTAAATTAATCTTTGTCAGAATGATAAGCCTGCCTCACTAATGTTTGTTCAGGCTAGCTTCCTGCTATCAATGCAGTGAATAAAGAGAATGGTCTTCAAGACAAAGAGAAGATCAGTTACCAAGGCAACAAGTAGATAAACAAAACTTATGCCCTGGCCAAGAAAGTAGATTGCAAAAAGTTGAAGACAGCAAACACCCTATAACTCACCCACCCCTAATTCTCATGAAGATAAAAGAGGGAGGAAAAGAAGCACCTACATTCAGACTTGGAAGATTCTATTACTATAGTTTTTCTGAGTGCTCTTATTCCAACAGAATAGTGCTCTTATTCTTTAAGGAATACATAATTGGGATAGGTAATAACATAGTCAAAAATGGAATGAATCATCTTTCCTCGTTCACCACACATAAAAAAAGCCTTCATCACATTGTTGTGCCACCTGTTCCATCTGGAAAAACGCGAGGTAGACCGGGTTCCAACAACAAAGTCTTTATTATTTACAGCAGTTTAAAAATGGAACATTGGCTCAAGCTGCGGCAGCCTTTTTATAGGGATTTGCCTGCCGGCTTGTAGCCAATGACAGGTATTTAGTTTTGCCGCCTTTTGAGCAGCTTCGTGGATTGGTTCCTATTGAACCAATCCTCATTTAGGTTTTTTAGCCAGTCAGAATCCTGTATTAGGAGTCTATTATTCTATATACAGAACACTCCTCCCCTCTTGGTTTAGTCCTACGTGGTGACGTAGTCACGCAGGTAGGTGGGGCTTCTTTTGACTCGACTGGACTTGCGCGGTTCATTTCTGCTGAAGACTTCAACCGGTTCGGATGGGGTTGCTGTCTCTCCGGACCTTCTCCATGGAACCGCCTGGAAGGGTGAGTCAGCCATTTTACTGCCGCCTGAGTTTCTTAGGCCGGCGATTTTGCCGCTCCCTCCTGTTTTCTCCGGGCAGGTCGAGCTGGCCTGGCTGGACCCTTCGAGTGGACTCTTCTCGCAATTTTCTTCTAACTATAAGTCTCTTTTTTGCTCTTTTTGTTTGTTATCATATTCTGTGTTTAATTTGAACGGTTCTTTATTATTTTCTCATATTTCCCCCCCTCTTTGGTTTGATTTTCGTCGTTTTTTAATATTTGTGGTTGTGTGTTTGCACTTCTTTCTATGTTTCAGGACTGAAGCTGGTCTATGTGCCGCTTCCATTCCCTGCCGTCGTCTATGGTTGGTTGGTAGAACCGGGGGCCTGTAATTTGTGTTATTGTACCTGGAAGCCATAATGGGTCCCCAGTAAAATTTCTTGCATAGACTAGGTCGCCTATTTCAAATGTCCTGAAATGGGTGGAGGAGTCGGGGGGGGGGGTTTCTGGCATATAGTTTGGGTGCAATCTGTCTAATTGCAACCTCAGTTTTCTTCCCATTAATAATTCCGCTGGGCTTTTGTTTATTATAGTACCCGGTGTAATATGCTGGAGGGTGAGTAGGCGATTTATTTTATCTTGGACATCCCCAATGTCCATTTTTTCTAACCCTTCTTTGGTAAACCTGACCATTCTCTCTGCCCTACCGTTTGCAGCCGGGTGGGCCGGCGCGGTTAGGGCATGTCTAATACCTAGGGAGGCTAGGTATTGTTCAAATTGGATACTCGTTAATTGTGGCCCGTTGTCAGACACTAGGACGTCCGGCAGGCCATGGGTTGTGAAGAGTTTGTCAAGTTGTTTAATAACGGTTTCAGTTATCGTAGATGGCATAATTTTAACCTCCAGCCAATTTGAGTATGCATCTACGACAATTAGGAAAGTATGCCCCTTAGTAGGACCCGCAAAGTCAATGTGAATTCATGACCAGGGGCCTCATGGGGTTTCCCAGTCCCTAATGGGTGCTTTTGGTGGGGAAGGTCTGGTTCTTTGGCATTTGTTGCAAGAATTTACCCAGTATTCGATGTCCCTGTCTATACCCGGCCACTAGACATAGCTTCTAGCAAGGCTTTTCATTTTAACAATTCCAGGGTGGCCTTCATGAAGCATACCCAGTACCTTAGTTTGTAATTTGGAAGGGATAATTACCCGATCACCCCACAACAAACAACCCTTTTGAATCGAGAGTTCGGTTTGTCTGGTCCGGAAAGGTTTAAAGTTCTCAGTTTTTTTATTTTCCGGCCAGCCTTTACCTACCCAGTTCAGTACACGGGCAGTCAATGGGTCCCTTGCAGTGGCTCTGGCGACATCATTTGCAGATATGGGTAGATCGGGGCATGTCTCTATCTGCAAGGTGGTTATCGTCGGTGCCGGGTCTTCCTCTATATTCGGTAATGGTGCTCTGCTCAATGCATCCGCATGGGAAATTTGTTTCCCGGTGTGATGTGTCAGAGTATAAGAGTAGGCTGCTAGGAATTCTGACCATCTAGTCATTCGCGAGGACAAAATGTTCGGTGTCGGCTTGATTCCCGCCAAAATTCCCAGTAGCGGTTTATGGTCCATTACTATCAAAAATGTTCTTCAATATAGATATTCGTGGAAGCGTTTCACTCCAGCGACGATTGCCAGGGCTTCTCTGTCCAATTGACTATAATTACGCTCGGTTTTAGACAGAGTCTTTGAATAGTATGCGACGGGTGCCTCATTTCCATCTGGCAATTGGTGACTCAGGATGGCACCGACTACAAACGGTGAGGCGTCACAGGTCACCGTCAATGGAAGTGTGTTACTAAACTGGATAAGAACGGTGTTTGATGTTAATAAGTTTTTTATTTTTTGGAAGGCTTTCTTTTCTCTATAACCCCAAGTCCAAATTGTTTTTTTATCCAGTAATCAGTGTAATGGTTCCGCTATTGTCGCTTTGTGGGGTAGGAACACGTTATAAAAATTTATTAGTCCTAAAAATGCCTGCAGTTCAGTTTTGTTCCTTGGTTCTGGTGCGTCTTTAATAGCTTTGACTTTTTTGTCAGTAGGGTGTATACCCTCTCCGTCTATTAAGTAGCCCAGGAATTCGATGCAATCAGTCATTAAACAGCATTTTTCTTTTTTTACTTTTAGGCCAGATTCTCTGAATTTAGTTAGTACGTCTTTTAGTCTTTTTTTTAGTTGGGTCGCATCTTTGGCCGAAATTAGGACATCGTTGAAGTATGGTACAACCCCTTTTATACCATTCAATAGGCGTTCCATGAGGCTCTGGAAAACGCCTGGGGCTACACTCACTCCAAATTGAAGTCTGTTGCATTTGAATGCCCCTTTGTGGGTCACTATAGTTTGTGCTTCAGCCGTTAATGGGTCTACTGGGAGCTGTTGGTAAGCTTGTGCTAGATCTAGTTTAGCGAAAACTTTTCCTTCCCCAAGAGAATGTAATAAGTGTTGTACAACTGGCACTGGGTATGCACTTTGTTGCAATGCGTGGTTCAGGGTAGCCTTGTAGTCACCACAAATTCGAACCTACCCGTCTGGTTTAATTGGTGTTACGATCAGTGTTTCCCACTTAGCATGGTCAACAGGTTCTAAAACCCCTTGGTCTATTAATTTATTTAGTTGTTCCTCTATTTTTGCTTTCAGAGCAAAAGGAACTCGTCTGGCCTTTGTCTTCTAGGGGCTACGTTGGGGTCTAGACTAAAGGAAATTGGGGTCCCCCGATACCTGCCTAGGGAGCCGTCGAAAACATCCTGAAACTCTTGGATCAGGTTTTCTTCCCAGTCGGTTGCGGCCACTCGGTCTACTCCGGTCATCCCGATGCCCAATGGTGCGGACCATTCGATGCCCAGGAGGCTTGGTCGGTCTCGGTCGACTATTGTCAATGGTAGTACTTCGACATGTTGTTTGTAGGCGACTCAGAAATGTCCAAGGCCTACTACAGGAATTCGGTTTCCTTGGTAGTCCTTCAGGGTTAATATTTGTCTCTGGAGTTCTTTGAGTTTGATATCTGAGACCAGTTATCTGTCCCATGATACCATTGATAGGAAAGACCCAGAGTCTACCTCCATTTCGCAGGGGTTGCCTTCTATTTTTACAATTATTTTTACTTTCTTCCCGCTTTCCATCTGAGCGCTTCCGATAGTGAAAGTCTGATGTGTTTTCTCTCGGTTAGTGGCTCGCTTGTTCTGCTGCCACCAACTCTCTGTTTGGCTCAGCTTGTGCGGGGGAGTTACTGCGTCTGTTTGGGCTGTAATTTTTTTTATTCCTACAGACTTTCTCGATATGCCCTCTTTTCTTGCAAGCTCTGCAAATGACATCGAGAAATCTGCAATCGGCCCAAGGATGGTTTCCTCCGCAGCCAGCGCATTCCCGCCAATTCCTTTTTTCACGCCCTTTCTTGTTGGCGTATAGGCGGTGGACTTCTTCATCTTCCTCCCCGGATTCTGACGTCTCGTCAAAATCCTCATGGTGAGTGGTGGTGGGAAATTGTTTCTTCCCTCTGGCCAGGCTCGTTTCGTCGTTGTTCGTGTTCATCTGTTTCATTTTGACAGCCGATTTTTTTGCGGCTTCAGCGGCTGTGGCTTCTGCGATGGCTTCTGCTACGGTTATATTGGTTTTATTTAGCACCTTGCTCTGTACATTAGAGTCTTTTAAACCCAGTATTACTCTATCCCACATCGCTTCATCTAAATTTAGAAATTTGCACAGTCCCCCTATTTGTCGGAGGGCTGCCACAAAATCAGCGATGGTCTCACCTTCTTTCTGGTCTCTTCGGTAAAATTCGTGCCGCTTGATAAGGTTTGACACCATCGGTGCATAGTGAGCCTTTAGTATTCTTTGGAGCTCTGGCCAAGTCAATTGTTTCACATCTCGGGGCTTCGCCAAAGCCTTGGCCATTTTGAAGATTGTGGGCCCGCAGTGTGTCAAGAAAACAGCTCTCTTACACTGGTCTGAGATCTCTTCCATCTCGTTACTTTCCAAATACATCTGGAAACGGTCTACGTAGGATTCTCAATCCTCTTCATTGGGATTGAAGGGTGCGGGCGGTGCGTTATTTCTAGCCATTGTTCTTCGTCTAGTTTTATTTGTCGCCGCATGCTCAGTCTCGCATTTAGGACAATCCCATCCTCGTCGCCAGTGTTCCATCCGGAAAAACGCGAGGTAGACCGGGTTCTAACAACAAAGTCTTTATTATTTACAGCAGTTGAAAAATGGAACATTGGCTCAAGCTGCGGCAGCCTTTTTTATAAGGATTTGCCTGCCGGCTTGTAGCCAATGACAGGTATTTAGTTTTGCCGCCTTTTGAGCAGCTTCGTGGATTGGTTCCATAGGAACCAATCCTCATTTAGGTTTTTTAGCCAATCAGAATCCTGTATTAGGAGTCTACTATTCTATATACAGAACACCACCATTTTGATTTTTTGCTCCTATCCTGTGAACATCCCTGTCCCCACCCCATTTTCCCTATCTTTTATTTCCCCCTCTCTCTCCTCACCCTTCCCAATTATCTGTTGAGGGAAGATGAGATAGTTCCAGAAAACTGATTTGAGAGGTTGCAGGAAACTTGTAGAAATAAATGGAGAGTCTCAAAATTAGATCAAGGAATCTGAAAGCTCTCACAGCACATTGTCTTCTTTGCTTGAATTCATTAGAACTTTTCTGTCACTTGCTAAATTAAAAAAGAAAAAAATAGAGAAAATCACATGAAATAATGTCATTCTGTACTTCTAAATCTCTTCTATGGCTTAGATGTTGGAGGAGTGCTTCTGTATCTAATGTAATTTTGAAGGGTGGTGATAAACAAGATTCTAGTGTGCTCTTATACTGTGGTTTTCTGGAATTGGCTAACTTTTTCTCATCCCTTCTTTGGGGGACTATTATAAACAAGCAAGTCAGACAAACATAGTTTTTCTGCAATTTCTAAATACTGCTGTGGAATGGAAGATGACATTTGAAGTTATTGAGACATAGGAAGATTTGTCTGAAATCATAAACCAGTAAATGGAGCAATGTTGGTCTAAGGTTGATAAGGAATCAGATTAATTATAATTGTGAAACAATATAAATGTTCACTGAAAGATCCATTGGCCTTTTAAGTAGAACGACTAATTTGATTAGCATAGTATCTTTGACTCTATTTTTATTAGAACTAAAATATAAACATAATAACATTATTTGAGCATTTTAAAACAACACTCAGTTCATAGGGTTAGTGATTCATATAAACTGAATTATCATAACTTTATATAAAAAGAGCCATGGTGACACAATGGTTAAAGCCCATGTCACACTGCACCAATGGATGCCAAGAGGATATAAAATGGAGAGAAACGCTTGTCATCTGTTGGAAAACGCGATGCATCTGTTGCGTACTCACTGCGTCCGTGATTCATACTCTCTATCCGTCCAGCATCCATCTACTGTGATTTCATCTGCTCAAAAAGTTTTGAGCTGCACAAAACTTTTTGAGTGGATGAAGTATCCAACGCGTCCATTGTACATCCGCTACGCATACGGGGAACATCCGTTATACATCCGTCGTCATCTGTTACACGTCCGCTATATCCGCTAGGCATCCGCTGTGCATCCGCACAACTCAAATCCACTCCAGCGGAAAACAGACACAGAGAGGAAGCGAAACAGACACGGAATGGACACACAGTGATAGTAGCACGGACGTAGAAAGGATGAAAGCGGATGCAGCTCGGATATAAAGCATTAAAACGGAAAAAATGTTCATATAGAGGATGTATCTTGGATATTTAGGATGTCTGGAGGATACATCCGTTTTCATCCGCTAGGCTTCCGTTGAGCATCTGTTTTGCATCCGCGCTACATCCTCCCCCCGTCCGTTTTTTTCCATTCTCTTTATGCAAATTTTTGCCCCTTTTGAGAGCGGATAAGAACGGATGGAGCCACCCCCAGATTTTTGGCCGTCCGCTGTGTCCTTTGACATACGTTTTGCATCCATCAGGTGATGTGACCTAGCCTTAAAATGCAGTATTGCACTATTGCAGGCTAACTCTGCTGACTGCAAGAATTTCTATTCTGACCAGCTCAAAGTTGACTCAGCCTTCCATCCTTCTGAGGTAAAATGTGGACCTAGATTGTTGTAGGGGAAATATGGTGACTCTGTAACCATTTGGAGAGGACTATAAAGCACTATGAAGCAATATATAAGTCCAAGTGCTATTGCCATAAGCAGTGCCCTACTGGATAGGGCTCGGGTCTGTCTCATCCAGAAACTATTGTCACAGTGACCACCATGGGGCCCAACCACTAATCTCCCAGCAGATGGCCTTCAGAGGTAGTCACAAGGCTAATAGTTATTAATTCCCTGACTTCCACACTACAGAGAATAAAAGAAAATTAAATTGGTGGTGTGGCTTCAGCAAAGATGGGCAAAACCCCTACTCCTTTTGTAGTTTACCTACAGAAGTGGCTATTAGTCACAAATAATTTTTTACAAGATTTCTGAAGCCCAGGGAGAGGGTTTAATCTCGTCTTCCCTTCAGTGGCCTTGCTATTGGTTGCAAAAGGGAAGGACTCTTTTCCTTTGTCCAATAATCCAGCCAAACATATAATTTCCCTGCTGGAAAGTCAAGGTTTCAATGTATATGGCATGTATATGGCATGTTTGCACAGATCTGTTTGCTTTGGCATGTACATGTGAGAACATATATGCTTCTGCATATGTTATGTTTCCATCCACCATTATTGCCCACTTTTACAGGCTCCAAAATATTTCCAAGAACAAAAGTACTAACCTGACTGAAAAAGATCGCTTTCTTCTCTTTTAATATATAATAAAGCTTTCTCTGCAAGCCTCACTTTTGATGATTTCATAGTATGTTGTTTAAGCAACAGTGAGATGAGATTTGCCACTGGGATGTTCTTCAGCTGCTTAGTTGAGTTGCCTGTCTGAGTACTAACCAAGCCTGATATTGCTTTGCTTTTTGTGCTCAGAATCAATCAAATATATTATCATTTAGAATTTTCTGTATCTGACTCTAAGTTTGGTTTTACAAGGCTTAAAATAATACACTTGTTTGAAGAATACACATAAAGCAAAACATCTCAACTCAGGCACTTGGAAACAGAATTGACAACTTAAATGAGATGTGATTCTTCAAGAAGGACTTGATATACATAAACATACCAGACAGCCATATTCAGACCCTTTTTGCACACTAAAAGCTAAATGGACTCATATCATTCATGTTATTAACTGAATAAAAGGTGGGGAATCAATAAAAAATATTTCAATACATACAAGAATGCACAAACCTTATGGATGGACTTTCCGCACACATGAAATAAATTCTGCATTATTTATTACTGATAGATAATTTGCTGTGCTGTTTCCTTATGTGTCTGGAGAAGCATTTAGAGCAATGCCTTTGGAGCATAGTTGAAAGGGATTATTAATACATACATCATAGACACATCTCCTCAGAATGAGGAGGATAAAAGCTACATCTAAATTCCATTACATCAAACAGTATTTATTTCCTGAGAACAACAATGATGCTGGTAAATCTTTAATTCCTGTTTTGCTGTGGGAGTTTATACTAGTCTCCCAAGTGAAGGAAATTGATTTATATGCTGACAGTCAAAAAGTCTCAGAATAAAAGGTGGAATTACCAGTGAAGCCTAAAAAATCCTTGAAAACCCTAACAATTTTATATTAGTGTCTTGACATTTTCTTCCTTGCCTTCCTCTGGTATGTTTTCCTACTTTTTTGGGGGGGGGGTTAATTAAAGCAGGGTTATCATATTCAAGGCCTGCAGGCTGATCTGGCCCACAGGGGGGCTTAGACCTGGCCTATAGGGCCACCTTGAAAACAGCAAAGGACTGGCCCATGGTGCCTCTGCCAGAGAAAACAGAGCTCGTGAGGGCTGCATACGTCCCTCCTGAACTGTGTTTTCACTGGAAGAGGTTTGCAGGAGGCCGTCCCAGCCGAAAACTGAGCTCAGGAACCCCTTTTCACTGACAGAGTGCTCAGAGCCTGATGTGGCCCTCAATTAGTTTAGTTTATACTTTATTGTCATTGCACCTCGTATAATGAAATCAAACACCATCTCCAGTGCACATCATGACCACGACCATGAAAATAAACACAAACACACATTGAACCAGAAACCCCCGACACCACACCAACACTGGACTATACAGCAGAATTCAAAAGAGCTACTGCCTGGGATAGAAGCTGTTTTTCAGCCTATTTGTCCTTGTTTTTATTATTCTGTACTGTCTGCCAGATGGTAATAGTTCAAAAAAAGGCTTCCCAGGATGAGATGGATCTTTGAGAATGTTTTGAACTTTCTTAAGGCAGCGGGAGCTAGAAAGCTCTTCCAAAGAGGGGAGAGGGCAACCAATGATCTTCTGGGCAATGACATTAACCCTCTGGAGTGCTTTCTTATCTGCCACTGTGCTATTGGCAAACCATATAGAGGTGCAGTAAGTTAAAATGCTCTTTATGGTGCAGCAATGATATCAAGTTTGGCACCCCTGCCTTAGAGGCAGCAAAGCAAACTTTACCTGTGTTGAAAAAGTATTTGCTCCTTCTGAAAGTCCTTGTCTTATTACCTAAAGGACCATCACAGACCTGATGCTCTGCAGAGTTATTGGGCTACTACTGTATCATTTCTGCTTATAGTGTCCAATATATCCAGATGATCCATGTCTGTAGAAATATAGATTCATTATCATACAAAATAATTACGATCAACTTTAATCCATTATAAATTTAGTTAGGAAACTTTATATATATTCCTGACCATCCCATTTTTCTTATTTCCAGTTTCCCAAAGCTTCCCAATGGCATCCATAGGTGAGAGAAGGGGAGGCACCACAAAACTAGCAAAATCCCATTCCCTCCCCACTGCGCTAACCTGCTTTCTGATCAGCTGGGACTTGGGAGGCAGAGAACAAATGCAGATGGGGCCAGTCAGAGGTGGCATTTGCTGGTTCTCCAAACTACTCAAAATTTCTGCTACCGGTTCTCCAAAACTGGTCAGAACCTGCTGAATATCACCTCTGCTTCTGACTCCAGGAAGCCACAACAATTAATATGAAGCAAACCCACTGGAACAAACCCCTACAACCTTTGTTTGGTGTGAGTACGCAGGGCACCGAAACTGAAACCGCAGTACTTAGGACTGGGGGGCAGGGGAAGAAGTTTTGGCCTTCCCCCAGCTACTTGTATATAAAATACATGGGAGTTTTAACAAGAGAAGGAAAACACCCTCCACCTGCTTCACATCACCCGCATCATTAGAAAGTTCCCAGCCTGAAAGCCCAGAGTTATGGCTTATAAACCATTCAGATGGGAAGTGATAGTGACATGATCTACAACAGCTACTATATTTCAAAGCAGTCTTCAGGCTCTTTTCTTCCCTGTGATCTTTTTGACCTTGATGATGATATCAGAGCAGGAAGAAGTGATTGCTTGGAGTCCTGCCAGCGCAACAGATGTAGCAGATATATATATATAAATATTATATATATAAATATGTGTGTGTGTGTGAACATCTTCAGTGGCAGATTGGTTTCTAAAAGAAAAATCTGCCCAGCAATGTACTTGTGATGTGTAGCATTGAAGTAGGTCTCTTTTATAAGTTGAAAATAAGGTTTAAAAGTATTTTAACTCGGTAATTGCTCAGTCAGTCTTTGGTATTTTGCTGTATTCAACTTATCTTTATTAAAGAGGGTATATTCCAAATAAAGTATTTATGGAATTACAGCCAAAATTAATATGTGAACAGTAAAACTACAGATAATATCATTTAGAGTGTTTCTATAACCAGTAGGCATTTAAGAGTGTTTTCTCTAGATAACTTCAGCATTCCAATGAATGCACATTCTTTCAATTCAGCAGTCCTGTCAGTGTATTAGTTGCAGTTAATAGTGTTTGGCAACATCAACTGATCCAGAATGCCATGTTCAGATTATTGGCCTGGGCCAAATATAGGGAGCATAGGCAGCATCTGATTTATGCAAGTGAATATGTAACATAGACCTTTTGAGAATATATCAGCCATGGGGGCCTTCATGACACAGGGGTTTCACAATTTGAAAGACTGCGCTATCCCATGGACATCTGAGAGGATCCAAGCTACCAAGAGACGCCTTTCTCTTTGTTCCACCATTACTAGAAGCACATGAAAGGTTTTCTCCGTTGTTTTCCAGCTCTTGAATTTTTCTCTCTGGCAGCTTGTGGATAAATTAATTTTCACCAGGAGCAATTCTTTATTTCATTGATGATTTTTAATTATAATTTAGCACTTCCTAAAATAACATGCTATTTTTGACAGAAATATGAGTTAGGGTCAAGATTAAGACAATCCTCTAGGATTCAGATATCGGCGTAATAATTTCTGATAAAAACACTTTGCAACATTGAGCATAACCATGCAAAACGAATGCCAAGAAATCCAATAAAAAGACCATCCTACAAATACCGCTTAAGTCCCAAAGGCCTGGAAAAACAAAAAGCTCAACAGTGTAAAGTCTAACTGGGCTTAAGTCAAGCTGTTCCAGTTGCCTGTTGCTTAATGTATATAGGGGAAAAAAGCTAGTTGCAAATAATGTAGTCAAATAGAATAAGGAACAGTTTTTAAATGGGAGGGCTTGCATTTAAGTGAACAGAACTAAAAACAATAGTGACAGAAAAATTAGGATTGACAATGAATCAAGGGAATATAGAAATACAATTTTAAAGACTTGATGGGAATGATAGGAATATGTGGAAGAAGAATGGAACTGAAACAAATGCTATAAATGTTAATGTTTAAAAACAACAATATATGAAAAGAAAATCCTAATGATAAGAGTGTTGGAAAATTGTAAGGCTGCCACTGTAATTGAAGAAATGTTCAGTTATGGACACAATCTGCTTAAAATGAGACTTGCTTAACCTGAATGAAGGCTGCATGTATGGCTGAGAAGGAGAATAGTGCTGTCATTGTTTCCTTCTATGAAGAGAAGGCAGAATAGTAATAGCAATAGCACTTAGTCTTATTATACTGTTTCACAGTGCTTTGCCATCCTAAGTCATTTACAAAGTCAGCATATTGCCTTCAACAATCTGGGTACTCATTTTACTGACCTTGGAAGGATGGAAGTCTGAGTCAACCTTGAGACGGTAAGAATCAAATTGCCAAACTTCTGGCAGTCAGCAGAATTAGCTTGCAGTACTGCATTCTACCACTGCACCACAACACTGCCCTCTTAGAAGGAGTGAATGCAAAAAGTACAAGGCAAGGGGATTAAATAATTGTTCTTGGGAAGGTGTTTAAGCAGAATGTTGATTGATAACATATAAGCAGTGCATACATTTGGAAAGTGCACTGTGGCTTTATGCCAGGAAGAGGGTGTGCAGAAGAATTTTTTTGCTGTTCTTCAACCCACTGAGAAATGCATGAATGCAGTTGATGCAGAAAAAATGTACGATGAAGGAAATAAGCTTGAATAGGAATGTTTTGCATGATATGAGGGTTTGCTGAGCGTAATTCAAGAAATATATAGTGGAAGTAAAGCTTTTGTGAAAATAAATGTAATGCAAGTAAATGATTGCAGACAATGTATGCAAACAAAGGCTTCTGATGTTACATTGTATGATGCAGCAATGAGTATGGATCTGAGCATTAATACATCAAAGATCAAAGTGGCTATGTGGGAGTGGGAACAGGTGTAAACAATTCCAAGTTATATATAATGGTGAATAACTAAAGCAAGTATTTGTGTTCCTTGGTAAAGAAGGAAAAATGGATAGAGCAACTTGATGATATGGAAATGTTGGTTGAAATATCATGGGAAGTATGTGGCCTCTTGTACGCAATGAAGATTTGTCAAAATAAGCAAAAATGGTTGTGTGCAAAGTGAATGTGAGAACTAGGTGTGTCAGGAGAAACATGTTGTGGGTCTAGAGTAGTTAAAATGTATGCATAGCAAGGCCCAAAGAGGTAGGGTAAGAATAGATGGGGGCTGAACCAATATAGATGAATACCACTAGGAAAGAATAAATACTCTGAGGTGTTTTGGTCATGTTGGAGAACATGAATGAAAATGAAATTGCAATATATGAAGGAAGAACAAATGGAAAACCAAGAAAACAGTGATTGAACAGAGATGATATTTTTGAAGAGAGACAAAGTTCTTAAAGAAGTCAACTAACGAAGCAGGGTATGTATGTAATGAAGCAAAGATCATATCCAGAGACAGAGTCTGGCCCAAGCCCAGAGGCACCACCACAGTGTCCAATCAGATCCAATCCTTTATTTGCTTCTATCGTGATGGATAAAATCTTGCCAAATTAAAGCCATAACCTTCTAACCTACTAGAAATATCCTGAGAGATTCTAGGGTTACCCTAAACCTCTTCCCCATTTTCCCCCTCCAGTTTGGCACTGGGCAGTCTCTTTATCCCAGCTTCTCTCTGAGAAAGCTCTGTGGTTCCAAAACTCTCCCCTGCTTCCCGAGCAAGTGCATTGTCCTTCACAGATAGATAGATATATGTAGAGATTTATGTTTGGGGTATGATAATTTTATGATCATGCTTTTCTTTGAGCCCATTTTGGCAGCAAGTGTGAGACATTTTTAAACTTTTGGCAAGCTTTAGGGTTCACATGTACTAACTCCCGATTATCCTTTTGTTTTGATTTCAAATTACTTTGGAAATTGATATTGTGGACTAACTCAAATATGGAAATAGTGGGGAAAATGTTCTCATGAACAAAGTTTGGATTAAACAAGGGATTAACACTTCACATGAATTCATTTCCAACAACTCTTTTAAAGCTTTTGAGAGATTGCATCTTGAATTTGACCTATCTACAATGCAGATAGTCCTTGACTGATGACCACAATTGAGCCCAAAATTTCTGTTGCGAAGTGAGACAGTTGTTAAGTGAAATTTCCCCCATTTTTATGACCTTTCATGCAACAGTTGTTAAGTAAAACACTGCTGTTGTTAAGGTAGTAACCTGGTTGTTAAGAGAAGTTGGCTTTCCCATTGACTTTGTTTATGATCAGGTTGCAAAAGGGGATCACATGACTCCAGGACATTGCAACCATCATACACATGAAGCAGTTGCCAAGCTTCTGAATTTTGATCATGTAATCATAGGGATGCTACAATCATCGTAACTGTGAAAAATGGTCATAAGTCACTTTTTTCAGTGCTGGTGTAACTTTGAATGATTACTAAATGAGTTGTTGTAAGTTGAGGACTACCTGTGTATAAATATAGAGCTGAAATATGTATAAAGTTGATCAACAGTATGTGTGATGACCCAGAATGTAACACAAACTAAACAAAATCCAAAACATAAATAAATGTCCTTTAATGCCTCCAACTTGGCCCCACTGTTCAATAAATTTCAGTTGGAGATAAAACGTACTCAAAAATAGTCTTCAAAAGAAAGCAATACAGTCCGAACTTAATGAGCAGATAGAGGTGAAATAGGAAACCAAACAAACTACAATGACAAAATTTCCACAATGGAACAGGAGAAGTATTTACCAAATTCAAGGAGATAACAAGGCAGTCTGTTGGAAAGACACCAACCAAGATAACTTCAGACTAAAATAAAACAAGCTTTGCTTCTGGCAACCTGTGTTTTAACCGTCTCTCTTATATACTATTCTCCCCAGCTGCAACCAATGAGGGGGATCATGGCCTCTTCCTCTCTCGCAAGCCAAGTTGTTCCTTCTCCGTTCCTCCCTGTGTGTCCTAGGATGCAGAGGGAATGGGCCTCGTTCTACCTCTGATTGCCCAGCCAGCCTCAGCCCTTCCCCAGCCTCCTCCACAACCTCTGGAGCCACAACTCCATTCCCTGTCGCTGTTCCTCCACTCCTCAGAGTCTGACTCTACCAAGGGCATGACAGTATGGTCTGTTGCTTTACTAGGCTCCGAGGAATTGGAAATTTTAGTTTCTTTGAGAAATGCAGCACTTGAAGGGAAACCAGCAAATATATTTTTAAGGCATTAGAAAGTGGAATGAAAGCAGAGGAAAAATAGTGATGTTTTTCCTATTACAGGCTGATATCTTTGACCTGATACCACTGGTAGTCAGTTATTCAGCAGGTTCTGACCAGTTCTGGAGAACCAGTAGGAGAAATTTTGAGTAGTTCGGAGAACTGGCAAATACCACACCTGACTGGCCTCACCCCCATCTATTCTCTGCCTCCCAAGTCCCAGCTGATCGGCTGGGTCTTCTTTTGTTGCCCTGCACAGGAGAATGGAGCTGGAAAGCAGGTTAGTAGGATGGGTAGGGAATGGAGATTTTGCAGTATCCTTCCGCTGCCATGCCCACCAAGCCATGCCCGCCAAGCCAAGCCAAGCCCACAGAACTGGTAGTAAAAAAATTTGAATTCCACCACTGAATGAAAATCAGCAATAGCTATATATTTGAATTGTGAAATGGAGAACTGGAATATCCAATTCTGAAGACATAATGATTCCAAGTGTTAAAAATATGAAATAAACTTATTGTGATTTACAAACAAAATTAATTCATTTTTTAAATTCTTCCCTGTGATTTCTTTGGATGTTTCTTTAAAATAGCAGTTATTTAACTCAACCAGTACAAGGGATTGAGCTTATCTTTCCTTTATTTTTTAAAAAAATCTTTTAGGAATTTGCTTAGAAACTTTATTTGCTATATTCCTTTGTCCGGACGTTTCCAAGAAAGGATTCTGAATAATTTAACAGTTTTAGAAAGAAGCTCTAATTATGTCTCATTTAAAAAATAAGCTACTAAATGGCTAATGATTAATGCTGAACCATTATGCTGGAAATCCTCAGTTGGTGTAAAATGTGTTCCTGTGACCTCAGGTTTAATCATTCAGAAATCATGAAACATTATTTCCTATTACAGGCTGATATCTTTGAGCTGATAGCCACCAGTAGTCCAGTTATTCACATCAAGGTTTTTAAAACAATGATGATGATGCATATATGGAATTGCATTTCCATCAGAGGTTAGCTGGGGTCTCCTATGTGTTGGCTGCTTCATTTCTGTTTTTGTTCTTTCAGCCCTAAATCAGGTAGAAGACATGCACATATTTTGTTTCCATGTTTGAAGGTTTCTGCCTATGAAAACCATGGAAATTATAAATACAATGGCAGGAATTCATTGGACCGCTATTACCAAAGTGGAGATGAATATGCCCAGCTTCAGCAGTGTAATGTATTGATTGAACTCAGTCTTCTTCAAGCTGGTGCCCTTCAGCGTTAATATTTCTTGTGGAACTGCCCAGAAATTCCAGTACATCCCTGAGTGACAGGTTTGAGAAGCTCTGGGGTAAATAATGTAATAGCACCAGGAGACTCAATTATTTAAAAAGCAGATGTTGTCTTCTTTCGGATAGGGTAGGAATTTGGACATCTGCAATGGGGATGTAAGATGTCATTGCACAATTGGCACTCATTGTATTACAATGCAACTATTTTAGATTATTCCTTATAACTGGATTTTATATTTAGAGGGGAATAAGTGCTACCAAATTCAGCAGAATTAACTTCTCAAAAGTTCCACATAACATTACACTGTAAATGTCTTGCAAGATTAAAATTGTTCATAATAGAGAAATATAACTGTCTAGAGAGAAAGCTATCGTAGTAAGTAATCATGAACACCTCAGACCTTTTTTAATCTATGGCCAATACCTTTGATGTTGTCAGGATTGTTAACTTAGCAACAGGGAACTTAATATTGAATTAATGTTAATTTCAGATCATGACAGAAGCTTTCATATTTTACCTTTTTCTTTTCTTTTCCTTTTCTTTTCTTGCTCCTTTATGGTCATTCTGCCTCTTGACTCAATAATTCCTGCAATTACTGACAATAACACCTGCAGTTTCTTTGACAGACGAGGCAAGCTGTTTATCTTATCACACTTTACTATTTCAGGATGACGAACAATTAATCTGCGGACTCAGCTGTGTTCAGTGATTCTAGAGAACAACCTCACTTCTCAGTCATTAACCAGCTCTATATGTTCTCTTTCTTAAAAAAAAAAAAAAAAAAGACGGGTCATGAATATTCAGACATCCCTTAGGCTGCTTTTTTTTTTTTTTTTTTCATTTGGGTGGTGGTGGTGGCGGAGGTGGTGATAATCTGTTTTCTCATTTTTCTATTTCAGTGGAGAAAAAAAATCTACCAATTTTTTAGCAGCAAAGGACAGATAGAGGGAAGAAACCATTGCTTCTGATTAATATTAGTGCAGAATTAATTTGGAATAGTTTATATCTCATAGAACATTTGCAGGAATATATTTCACATTTACTTTTTATAATTACGTGATGCAGTTTTTATCTTAATAGGAAAAAATTATTGCCACATGATGAGAACATCTGTATTTTCTCTTGATTTAGCTGAAACCTACATTTGGAGTTTTTTTAGGTGGGGGAATTATATCCATTGCTGTTATATATTCAGTTTGCCATCAGATTTTTGGCACATACTAAGTAAGCATCTTATTTCTCCCCCCCTCCCCCGGCCGCCTTCCCCAGCTTTGTGTCATCAGCAAATCTGACAATTTTATCTAAATCTTTTATAAAATGTTGAATAGAAAGCCCTTGTGGCAACCCACTCAAAGCTTTCTCCTGGTTTGATAAAGCTATAAGTGATGATCATGCTTCAAGTCCACAATGTATCCACTTGTGATCCCAGGCAGTTTGCACTTAACTAACTGTGAAGAACATTATGTGTTACTTGTGTACTGACATTAAAGTATATTATATCTGCAGTATTCCCACCCTGCATTAAAAAATATCGTTAAAAAAAAAGATAAATTTATTCTGCTGAGACTTGCTTTTGTCAAATTCAGTTTGATGTCTAGTGGCCACCACCTTTTTCAAAGAGTTTTACAGCAAAATCTTTTTATGATCTGCTCTACTCTCTTCTCAAATATTGATGTCAGGCTGATTTGTAATTGTGAAGTCTTTGATATTTTCTGAGCTTGGTGTTGTTTTGTAGTTGTTTCATTACCAAACTAGGTAACATCATCAGTGCTAGAATGGAGTGGGGATTATTGTTATTTTATGTACTAGCAGCTTGCCCTCTCAATGTTGGTAGGATGATCCTTCTTTGTCATGTTAAACTTTAGGGTTGTTTTGTTTATGGGACAAATTTTATACATTTTACATGGGGCCTAATTTACAGCCAAGACTTGAGGTGTGCAATGTCAAACTTCATATTTATATTCATTAATATTACTAGTTTAGAGCTTTATTTGGTCTTTTTTGCTGACAACTGGGTTGGAGAAGATGTTTCCATGTTTCAGTCTGGTAGGCAGCTCTTTCACTCTCAAAGAAGCTGATAGAAAAACTACTTTTGTATGTGGAATTGATATGGGTGGGGGAGAACTCCCGGGCTGGGCCAGCTAAATGAAGTTGGATCTCAAAGATTCAACCCTCATCCAGCCTGTTTCATGGGCTGGGAGTATGGATGAGAACACTGTATAAGCTCCTACGTTTTCAGCTTTGATAGACCTTCAACATCTATGGTGATGCATTGTGCTGTTCTTTGCTACACTGTCATTTGTCACAAATGAACTATTAATTACTCGTGGATTTACTTTTTTGGAAGTTGTTCTGTAATATTCCAGCTTTAAGCTCTTAGTAAATAACACACTTCATCAACCACTGGCTCTAATTGGTATGCATTTGTTTTAGAGCATTACAGAATTTTATTGTGTTTGACCAGGGCCTGACTGAAGCAAGTAATGTCCTAAAATACAGCCCAACAATACTGCTCCTGAGCCCCTCCATTATCTAACTAATATTAAGACTTGGTAAGTACTGAATGTGCTTATTCTATTTAATCATTAATTCAGGACTGCATCCAGCCTTTAGGGATCCATGTTCATATCATTTATTCTGGAATGTCTGCTTCTTCAAATGTTAAAAGCCCGAAAATGGAGGCTAATAGTGCATAGTATCTTCTGTCTCTGGCTTCTGGTTACTGTTGTACTATTTTATATTTGCTGTTTGTCTTCCATATGGAGAGCACAAGTAGTCCTTGCCTTAAAATGCCAATTGAGACCAGCATTTTCATCATTAAATGACAAGGTTGCATTTTATGACTGGATTGTTTAGCAGCAACATTCCATGTGGTCCCAGTTGCCACTGTTAACTGAATAGCAATAGAACTTAAGACTTATATATTGCTTCACAGTGCTTTGTAGCCTCTCTAAGAAGTTTACAGAGTCAACATATTGCCCCCAATAATCTGAGCCCTCATTTTACTGACCTCAGAAGGATGGTAGGCTGAGTCAACCTTGAGCCAGTCAGAATCGAACTGCTGAATTGCTGGCAGCCAGCAGTCAGTAGAAGCAGCCTGCAGTACTGCATTCCAATCACTGAGCCACCATGGTCTTGAATTCCATGAACTTGTAAGGCAAGGCAACTTCCTGATGACTTCCCACAACCAAAGCCAGCAGGAAGGTGGCAGGACATTGCAAATTCAAGGCCTGCAGGAAGGTAAATGGCTGCTGCTAGGTAGGGAGCAAGGAGGTGTGCATGGATGTAAAGGAGAATCATAGAAGGTGTGCAAGAAATGTGGCATGATTGGGATTTGCATGAGAGCTATGGATCAGGCAAGGTGCCTGAGGATGTTTAAGAGCTAGTATGTGGGTTAGGGATGCACAAGTGCCTAGCACAGTGAAAGTGCAGAGACTGAACAGGTGCATGGGTAGGAGTGATTTACCCCAGCAACTTGCAACCTTCCCTGTCAGCTTTCCCACTGATTTTCTGGGGAAGTCAACATGGAAGATTGCAAATGGCAATCATATGATTGCATTGGGGGATGGGATGGCCAGAATTCTTGAGGATCAGTTGTAACCACCAGTAGTTGACTGAATGGTTGTACATTGAGGCTCACCTGTAGATTTCCTTTGTCATCATCTTTGGTCGTGCCTTTATCAATTTAATCTGGTAAAATTTTCCTCATCCTAATAAACTGGTCTTTCATTAATCCTCTGATTTCAAGTACTATTGAATATTTGCTGTTTCTGCAAGTATATGCCATGTTATTTTCAGATAGAAAAGATGAGCATTAAGCATTTCAGATCAAAACTATAAAATTCTTCTTCACCTTTGCTCCTTAAGGCATCAGTAGTAGATTTTAATTGCTTTTTGTTTCCCAGTCTCTCAGTATTAAACTCCACTGGCAGACTTCCAGTAGCTCTTCCTGTTAATTCATCCAGTGAGTCTTGTCCTTAAAACCTATCTGCCTTATATTTTTAAAAATGTCTGCTGACTCAATAAGACACAATTGTGCCATAATTCATAATGGATAATCAAGAGCTCTTTGGAAATATGTTTTGCAATCATGACCTATTCAAAAAAAATATTTTCAGTCCTCATATAACTTTATTTTTTTTCACATGTAACTTTATAATCACTCTACTCTTTCCCCCTTTTTTATTGCTTTGAAGTTTTCAGAAGTGATATGACATACTGAACGAATTTGTAAACCAATGAATGAAATTCTTTGCATTTAACTCCACTGCCATAATCACATTTACTTTTGGTGATTGGTTGCTTGTCATACAGCATTGCCTTCACAAACCTAATATCCAAAGGTTGGTCTGGCTTAATATAAAATTCTTTATTTCTGCATCTTTTATCTTAAAAATAACTGATTTTGTCTGAAAACAATAATATTACTGTTAACAAATTGCACTGGCTTAGATGTTGGTTTCACCAGTCTTTTGAAGAAATCATAAATGTTACTTCAGTTTACTTTCTCACTGAAATTAATAAAATGAGCTGATACTTTTAAAACTGTGTCTGAAATGAACTAATACAAATCTAATAAAAATACCAATTTCCTAAATCCATGAGGTATTTCTGGTTCTAAGATTAAATATACTTTTAAATCTTTTACTGTTGATTGGAAATATACTTTTCATATGTAATCTTAGGTTTAAAATAACAGGAGAGTCTATTAAAACTAACATTTTGTAACTAGTTTTAAGATATGGTTCATATACATTGTTTATGTAGCCTTATTTTACAGTATTTGAAATTTAAATACAACTGAAATTTACAAACTTTAAATGATCAATAATACATTTTAAATTCAAAGCTGATGTTATTCTGAAATATTGGATTGCATTTTCATTTTGTAAGAAACTTACAAAAGGCAGTCAAATTTCAATAGCACAATGTGATGGTGCAGTGAAAGTCCCTAATCCTGTGTTGGACTGCAAGAAATCGTCAACAATATGACTATTCCTCATAAGAGGGTTAAAAATGGTTTATGTGAGTTTAGGCACTTGTATTAAATGGATTCATTCCATTCAGGGAAACTCCTTGGCACTGCAGAATCGTAGCTACTTAAACAATTTTTGACAATTTTCTGCCCACCTCTAGTGGCAAATCATAGCCATACACTAGTTGACAATAGGATAATAAAGAAATGTTGTTGCCATCCCTATTGTTTGCAATTCAGGTATTGTAAGATTATGTTAGAACTTTCACAACTTTCTGAAAGACTCTCACACACCCCACAAATACCCTCCCCATCACATCTATATATGTATAATTGTATGGATGTATTTGTGTGTATATAAATAAATGAAATACGTCTGGAGAGTTAATTCGTGCTCATTTTCAGTTTTGACTTCATGGAATTACATTTTCTATTAGTCTTTTACCTTTTTCTTTATACAGTCAACATACCAGCCTGAGCTACAGTGTCAAAGGCAACTGAAGCAGCATCAAAAGGGCAGTCAGGGATGAGGCCAGCAATCAGCAGGCAAATGTGAGAATATGGCTTTAGAGAGAGTGGAAAAAATAGATCCAAGATCATATGGTTCCAATCTGTTTTGCAGTCTTGACTGCCAAGCTATCAGGGTGAATGTTCCTGTAATTTAAAAAAATGTTGCCATTCTTAGTTTTTATGTGTTAATGATATCAAGTGTCAACAGAATTTACTTAAGTTTCTTCGCTCATGCTATTTCTTACCACAGATGTGTGAAAAGATACAAATCTGTTTTAAAGTTGACTTTTAATTTATTCTGCTTGATAGGTATTATTAGCATGTTCCCATTATCAAATATTATTCATGTATACATAATAATTATCAAAAGAAATATGAAGAAAAACATCTGTCATACTTATAACTAATAATTGTCTCTTACATACACACTATTAATAGCATTGTCATTTCTTTCTAATGTCTTGAGAAAACCTGATAATTTGATTGAATATGTGCATCATTATAACAAAATTCAAGAAACTCCAGGGATCTGTAAATGCTGACGAGTTTATTTCCACATCACATGGTCTCAAGAGACTCTTGAAACAAGGCCAGTTACAGTTTAGTATGCCCAGAGTTCTCAGTGCTTTTCCCCAAACAAGGGAACATTTTTAATAGACACGGTACATATTCAATTGAACTATTTGACAGCCATTTAAAAACCTTTTTGTACAATCAATGCAAGAATACCGACATTAAAAGTACAGTACAGATAAATTCACAATCATAAAACAGTGAAAGAGATTGAGATCTAGACAGTGAGAGTACTGAAGCATCGTGTACATGCACTAAAGTGCTAACAATCTAAAGACATGCAGATCTTGAGTGTATGTTTACTGTACAGCTCACTTTCAGTCTTCCTCCTCCCTTTTCTAAACATTTCAAATTCTCTATATTCCCTTCTAATTTAAGATAACTTTAGTCCACCAATTCAAGGGTTTCCTTCACTAACATTTACTGCTTCAGTCATGCTAAAGCACCTTTATGAAATTTCTTTTTTTTAAATGAAACCAAAATGAATAAAATTAAGAAATCTGATATTAAACCAAGGAGGCAGAAAAACAGCCAAATAACCCAAATCTCAACAGTGCAAACGTATTACAAGGCAGTCAGCAGTTAGAGAGCAAGAGAGAAAACAGAACCCCCTGTCTGTTCAAAAATGAAATTTATTTATTTAAAATCTTACCTTAATCTGTATAATTTTGAGATTCTTTTAGTTAATATACTGTGTGTAGAAAAGATGATGGCAAAAATAGTTTTCTGAGCTATGAAAAAATAAGTTATTAACAGGCACATTAGCTGTTTCATTCTAGAAACATCACGGTTTGTCTAGTTGTGTACTAAGAAGCTGCATTCTAGAACATTCTTTGAACACTGGAACTTGATCTCTTCTCACTGATAGAGACTGGCCATGATAATGGATCCATCATACAAAAGATAGTAAATTATTATGTGACAATTCATGCAGGTTTGTGTCATTGGTTTCAATTCTCTAATAGCAGTTCCTGGTTTACATAGTCTTCTGAAGTGAGGCAGTAGGAGAATGTAAAGCCCATCGGGAAGGCGGGCGCTGATTTGCTGGTCTCTCAGGTCTGGAGAAGCAGGATTCTAAGGATGGAGCTAGTGCAGAACAAGGTAGTTCCTTTATTGTGAGAAAAACAAAAAAGAACAAATTTACTCATTCATTCATTGTACAAGGGAAGAAATCAATATTTAAATATTTACATATATAACTTGAAAAAGCGTTTTTGCATTTTATTTTGAAATGATTGGTCTATTCCATTTACAGAATAAAATGAATGAAAGAGTTGTGTACAGTAAAGCAATCTGTAACCCTTTACATTCTCATAACAGCCCCAGTTTATCAAGAATAATCTTAATAAGATGCTGGGATTGTACGTCAGCAATCTCTAGAGGACCACAGCTTACATGGACTTAAAGGAGCTGCTAATCATTCATTCAGATTCTATAACCATGTAAATAAACAAAACAAGATAATGATAAAATTCAGTCCTGCCCACAAGATTGAAGAAGTGTCATAGCTTTAGAGGATAAAAGGGTGTCACTAATTATGCTTTCCTACAAATTTTCGAGCCAGTTGAGGGTAACTTCGAAATTTGCAATTCCCATCCAAAAATAGGACAAATTTGCTATTCAAATTTCATCTGATCATACAACCATTATGCAACCATCTGATTATACATACATCATGCAACATTCACTTTGGGTCAAAATGCACACACACACACACACACACATGTTTGCTTCCAAGTTCAATTTAAGATGTTGATTAGCATCTTTAAAGCTCTTCATTGCATGGGTCCAGGTTATCTGAAGAACCTGAGGGTATGCTATAAACCCCATAGTCAAGGAAGTTCAGCTGATGGGATTCAGGAGAAGAACCTTTTCTGCCATGTGTCCTCTCCTTTGGAACATTGTAGCCCCTCAGGTGAGATCCACACCCTCTTGTTTCATTTTCGATGATGGCCTGAAGACTTGTCTTCGCCAATAGGTATGGTGACCCATTCTGGAGATGGCTATTTGATTAGTAAAGATCCCACCTCTCTCCATATATTTCTTGTTCCATTCTTCCTCATCTTTTAATGCTTTTTATTTTAGTTTTTATTATTTTATTATTTTAATGTGTACTAATGTGTTTTAATGTATTTAAGCCCCCCAGAGTGGCCTCTAATGAGATGGATGGCACATAAATTTAATAAACAAACAAATAAATATCATTGAAAATTATATA
>BLBF01000002.1:62357654-62373431 GCA_015471245.1 Laticauda colubrina | reverse complement strand
ATATATATATATATATATATATATATATATAAATTATATATATATAGATATATTTTATATAAAGCTCCCGAAGGAAGCTGAACTGCATTCATGTAAGTACCCGCGAAAACTTAAAAAAACCCATATATATATATATATGTGTGTGTGTGTGTGTGTATGTGTGTGTTCCTGTGTTGGAGGCTTTCAGTGGAGCTTGGCTTTGAGCCGTCCTTTTACTCAAGTAAACATCAATCAAGCAAACTCCAAGACCAAGAAACAGAATGTTCTACAAAAGCTGTTCTACAAAAGAACAGATGGCACACTAGGACACACCATATACCAGAAGAAAACACACACCAACCGCTACCTCAACGCCCAATCCCACCACCACCCAGCACAGATAAATTCCGTGGCCAAAACACTAATCCCCAGAACCAAACGCCTGGCAGACAAGACACATATAAAGACTGAACTATGCACCCTGACTAAAGTACTGACAGCCAACGGCTTCCACAAAAACAAAATCACTAGCTTGATCCACTAAAACACACCAAGACATAACAGAGACCTAGAAGATCAACAGACCTATGGAACTACATAAGAGGTACTACAGACAAAATCAGTAAGATACTACACAGGCATCACATCAAGACTGCCTTCAAAACAGAAAAAAAAAAATAGCAGCCGTCCTTAGAAACCCTAAAGACTAAATTGACCTGGAAAACCAAGGCAAATGCGAAGTTCCCTGTGCATCATGCTCGGCCACATACATTGGACAGACCAATAGAAGAATAAGTACCCGCCTGGATGAACACAAAAATGCAGTAAAAAAGCTGGAACACACCTCCTCACTAGTCCAACACATGAAAACCACAGGTCACAATATCAACTTCAATGGCACCAAAGCCACTATAGAAAACCCCAGCCACAGAATCATCAGAAAAGCCATAGAGATTGAAAAAAGACCTGAAAGCATGAATAGAAGAGATGATTCCACCAGACTGTCAATCATTTGGAAGCCTGCACTCTCAAATAGAAAGATCTCCACACCACAAGCCAGGCAAACACCTGGGCACAAACAGACTCCCCCTGATACCTCCAGCTCAAGCTCCCCCCAACCAGGCACCCAGATGAAACCGAGCTTCCTAACAAATGATAGCCGTCCTTTTACTCAGAGCCAAGCTGCACTGAAAGCCTCCAATACAGGAACACAGTGTTGCCAAGCAATCAAAGCCACAAAACAGACAGAAGAAACCAGAAACACCAATCAAACAAACTCCAAGAGCAATAAACACAGACCAAGACTCCCAACCAATCAGGATGTAAAATAACCCATGCTGGCACAGCAGTAGGCTAGCCACAAATTTAAAACTAACGGCTGTGATAGCCTGACCCACATACGAACACAATACAGAAGCCTGATGATGGCAGATGAGATTCTGCTGAAATGTTGCTACAACTTTAAAAGCACTACAATGACATGGGATAATACCCGAAGGAAGCTGAACAGTACAAATGTAAGTACCCGCGAAAACTTAAAAAAACAAATATATACATATATATTCATCACTGTTATGAAATCTATCTAAAATACAAAAAGTAGCTAAAATAGAGGATCAGATGATTTATTTTATGTAAAACCTCATCCCCAGCATCCATTAAATAATTCTGTATTATGTTGGCCCTGAGTTAGGCTATTTAAGAATTACAAATTAAAATATTCAAATTAAATTAAAATTCAAATTAAAATATAATGTTTAGTTGAAGAAAAGACAGAATGTAATAACTCTTAGTATATTAAATTTGAACCTAAGAGCAACAAGCTCTGGTATACAGGTAGGCCTTGATTTACAATAGTTCATTTAGTGACCATTCAAAATTACAATGGCACTGAAAAAAGTGACTTATGACCATTTTTCGCACCTATGGCATCCCCATAATTACATTATTTATATTTGGATGTTTGACCACCGACTCATGTTTATGACAGTAGCAGTGTCATGGGGTACTTTGATCACTTTTGGCAACCTTCTGACAAGCAAAGTCAACGGGAAACCAGATTCACTTAATTGTGTTACTAATTTAACAACTGCAGTGACTCAGTTAACAAATATGGTAAAAAAATCGTAAAATGGTGCAAAACTCACTGAACAAATTTGTCACTTAGCAACATAATTTTGGGCTCAATTGGTATCATAAATTGAGGACTACCTGCATCACAAATCATCATCATTAATTTTTTTGTTTTTGAAGAAAAATGTATTGATTTTTAGAAACGAACATAAACAAACACAACACAGAACATGAAAACATAAAACCTCTTTTCTGAAAGCAGCCTGATCCCGGTTTATATCTCTTTGTACAGACACCAATTCAAATTCATGCTCATTTTTACATACCATTCCATTTCTTGTATCTCTACCTATGAGAAATTACAAGAAAAGACTATGCAACAAGAAGATTGGGACGAAGAAGAAGCCATTTTAAATGAACAAGTAACTCTACTTGGGGAAGAAAGGGGAAAGAGGGGAAAGAGAATGGAGAATTTGAGACCTAAAAAAACAACCAAAAAAGGGAAAAATAGGGTGAAAAGTGGATATAATGTGAGAAAGCAACAAAAAAAGGGAATAAACAAATCATCATCACTAATTTAAAACACTCCTAAATAAACCACAGCTAATCAACAGTACTAATAGAATCACCATGTTTCTTTCATATAGGCAACTTTTAGTTCTGTCAACCCAAATTTCATTTTATGTAAACAGTTCCAGTTAAAGACAATCTGAGATATTTTTGTATTTATGAAAAATCAACATGTTTCTTATTGCTCCCACAACTCTTGATTATTGTTCATCGAAAAAATGGAGACAGTACGGTTAAACAATACTGTAGATATAAATTTGGTGACACATTTGGAATTTTTAATTAAACAGTTCCAGATTGCTTCAAGTTGGATTCTGTAATTGTATAAATTTGCTCTGCAACATTATATTAAAGGGGAAAATAAGAAAATTAAATGTAATGGAAGGTTATTCCATTATTCCATTATATTAGCACAATATCAAGACCTACTTTTGTTTGAAAGATGTTATATTGTACAGTGGCAGTTTATTTATATTTCAGAGCCGATAATGATTGTTAATAGGGACTGAGTTTTCAGAACAGAACAGAACAGACCATTTTGCACACAGTATGCTGCAAGGTAAAATAAAGTTCAGAGGTGTAAAATTAGAAAAGCAGAATTTCAAGAGCCCTTGAGCTTTTTTCCTTAAAAATCTAAGAGGAAAAAAGTGTTGGAGTTGCTGAGATAAAAAGGTGTGTTCACAAAGTTCTAGTTCTTTTGCAGGTGAGAGGGACATGCAAAGACATGCTCAATGTACCCAGCAACATATAAAATAGAATCTTTTAACACACAGGTAAGATTAAGGAATGGCAAGTGCCAAAAACACAAGTTAAATAAAGTGATGGATTTTTTCTTCTACTATGCTATACATATGGAACAAAGATTACAGAAAATGGTATTTGATAAGGTGATTTGAAAGGGACCAAATACTATCCTAATTTGTTTATCCAAAGAGAAGTCCCATGAAAATTCAGCATGTACATAGGAGAAAGAGCATATGGAAGCAGAAGATGTAATGAAATGAAGAAAGAGAAAATTGTTGTACTTGTGCTGCTGCCTTTAAACTACTTCAAGAATCAGGTGCTTTTACACAGACAAAAAAAATTCAAACACTTTGTGAACAATGTCTGAAAATGAGTAGGAAAGATTGTATATAATTCTCACATATATATTTCCCTGAAACTGCTGGTGTTGGAGATATTACAAGAGCTAAATATAAAGCAGTCAGTCTAAATGGTTACTTTTCAAGATCTCTTCACCAGTATTTAAAATTAGGAATAGCATGAATATAATGGAGCTAGGATTTTTTAAAACAAATAATTTTTTTGTTTTAAAAGCTTTTCAAGAAACAATGAAGGTAAGAATATAGCCACCTATGCATTTTTGAGGCATTCATGATTGCTGCATCAAGTACTATTCTGTGGCTTATTTCCTGACTGCTTGTTTCTTTACCCTTGATAATTGATGATAAAATGCTGAAGTTATCTTGGGGTGGGTGGAAGTGCTTCTGAGTCAGTATTGATTGGTGATTGCCTGGGCTAGTCACTGCTAGTCACAGATTTCAGAAATGGTTTGCCAATGCCTTCTTTCTAGGGCTGAGATCCAACATTACCCAGCTGATTTTGTGCCTAAGTCAGAACGAGAACTCACAGTCTGATTTTTAGCCCATTGCTTTAGGCATTGTGCTAAACTGACTCTCGCTAGCCTGAAAACTGATTTTCAGAGGCTATCTACCAGATCAATAACTTTGTTGTAAATTTTTGGTTGGTATTCTTTAATTTTGTTCTTTGACCTTTAGTACTAGGGCTGGCAGATCCCTTGCATTTTCAGCCTTTACCATAGGGCCATTAGCATGATTCAGGTTATTGATGTTTCTTCCTCCAGTTTTTAAAACATGCTAATCTTCTGGTCAGACTTCCTAACATATAGGTTGAATAAATAAGGAGAAAATATACAGCTTTGTCTCACTTCTTTATCAACCTGGAGCCATTTTCTGTCTGTATGATGGTTTAGGAGCGTGTATAAGCTTCGCATAAAGACAATGAGATATTCCAGGATTACTATTTTTCTGAGCATATTCCCTATTTTATGTGATCCACACAAGGCCTTTCTATAACCAATGGAGCACATACAGTACTGACTTATTTTTGATATTCTTGGCTTTGTCAATTATCCAGTACACAGGTGTCAAACTCATAGCATCACATTGCCATCACGTGACATATCGTAATGTTTTCCCCCTTTGTAGACCTGGGGGTGGGCATAGCCTAAGGATAGTGCATCCAGCCTGTGGGCCACCAGTTTGACACCCTGATCCAGTATATCTCAGCAATAATATCTTGTTTCCCACAGCTTTTTCTAAAGCTAGCTTGAATATTTGGCGTCTCCTTTCCCATGTAGGTCTCTAACTTGTGTTGGTTGAGCTTAAGCATTATTTTACAAGCACATGAAATTAAGGTTTTTAATTATACTGTGCGCATTAGATTGGAAGAAATAAGTACATTCTCCTCCTTTGTTCTGACCCAGCTCCCCAAACATGACAAACCCTCTGAAGTTAACTCAAAGATTCCTTTATTAGGAGTGCCAGCAGCCCCAGCGAAAAGTTGCCCTCTCACCGGAGGCTAACAAGTCCATCCGTCAGTTTGGGAGATGAATAGTTGTCTGCCACATTATAAAGTTCTTCTATCCTTCACGCTCTTAATTAGATATAGTTTCAACTGAACCATGTGACTTAAATATAAAAAAAATATGATTGACTGTGTAAGCTATTTATTCTGTCTTCCCCATCTATGTTTTCAAGCAGAATTTCAATGTATTAATAATATGCATAACTGGCTTTACTAGAAATATTTGGGATTGGTTTCTTCTATAAATTGGAACTCTGGAAAAGTTCGCAGAAGTCATAGCTCTTGGATTCCATATATTATATAGATATATCTATCTATCTAAGAGTGCATACTCTTAGAATGAAATAAAAAAAATGAGATGTCATCCATTTTTCTTATATGTCTTGTTTTCTTTCTATTTAAGATAAATATATTAAGTATCTCTGTAATGAAAGCTTTTGCACTGATGAAATTAAGATGCTGTAATGGAACTCATCCCATGAATAAAATGGAAACCTGTATGTCTTTTTGGTCCTGAAATATTACATATATAGAACCTGTGATTCTTGCCATTTTACTTCTAGCTTTTTGACTTCTAGAATTGACTTTTATAGACTTTGATCTTATAAATGAATTTACATTATTACCTTACAAACAAACTAAAGTATATAGCATTGTGTCTATAGCTGATGATTTGCAGTGATTTAAAACTGCAAATCACCTTGTGGATGCAAAAATGATTGGGAAATACAAAGTAGCAAAGATAAAACATGTCCCTTTGAACATCCAATATGGCTATTATGGGAAGAACCCAAAATCTAGCATATTTCTGAAAACTATGTCTCATGGAATGAATCTGGTTTAAGATGAAACACTTAGATTATGATTTTAGAGCAGTCATATAAATAATGATCCATAAGAACTATTTTAATGACAATCCAGGACTCAAATGCTTGCTAGCCATTTCAAATCCAATGCTGCTTTTTGCTAATATCAGGAATGCTGTTGCTTATGCACTTTATACTTTTTCCATCAAGCAAAAGTTGTTCTTTCTTCTTCTTCTTTTTTTTAAGTAAATACTTTTTGAAGCAAAGGTAGGAAAGACTTACAGTACTGAGGCAGGCAGGGTTAGGGTCCCCAAGGGGCAGTTAGTAAGACAGTTTGGTTCTGGACACAGACAAGACAGGGGAAAAAAAGCAAGCAGATTGGAATGAATATTTAAACAATAAATTTTTAATCAGCATTGAAGCACTCTCTCAAATTTAATTTATTAGTATTTTTTTTTAAATTAGCAAGGCTGGAATATAGAAGAGATAAACTTTACATTTAGAAAACAAATGCAGACACATCCTAATTGAAATTATGATTGTAAAGAGTACATATATTTTTTAGAAACTATTACAACTTTCATTTAAATCAGAATTCATTCCAAATGAGAAAGTTCTTTTTCTTACCCCCACCTGCCCCTCCCCCGCAAGCTAAGGAAAATGTATTATATGGTACTATGTTTAGTAGACATGAATTTACCATCAGAGATCTATTTAGCAAAGAGAAAATGAAATATAAGGTAGAGAAAACAATATATTACCATATGCTATCCCTATAAAATTATGTCAGAGGTTAAAACCGCAGAACTATGTTATTAGGAAGAAAACATGGAGGAGAAAAAGAACATCATCTAGCCTTTTTGTCAGATAATATGACTTTCTTCAACTTTCTTCAGATTCTTGGAAAAAAAGTCTGATGACTGATTTTTTCCTCGCTCAAACTGGAAAATGTTTTAATTTAATTTAAGAGTAAAAGAATCAGTATTATCAGTATTACAGCTTAATATTTAGCTTAATACTATAATTTCAATGTAATGAAATGATTGTCCAACTACTTAAAACTGCAATTTATTATCTAACCCTTGGCACAAGTAAAATAATACCTACTCCTAAGCATTTTATATATCTATAACTAAATCTATGCCTGTCTATCTACATATGTGTGAACATATGTGTGTGTGTGTGTGTGTGTGTGTGTACAGATAAAATACATCTACATTTCTCAGACATGCCTATGCTTTATCAAATATCACAGAATGTTTCCCAACTGAATCATTTTAAGATTGCAGTGGGAAATAGCACAAATGAAATACTAAAAATCTCTTAAATAGCATTCAAACATTCAGAACCAGCAAAACCCATGCTAGAACAGCAGGATTGTCTTTCAAAATAATTGATTAGCAAAGAAAAATTATACATGTCTTCCAACAAACAAGCAAAATGTATGTCTGACAAAGCATGGCTTTACTTCACACAGAATGCCATTTCAGACTGCAGCCTAGAAATTCTGAATGGAAGCCATTAGCTGTAAAAACTTTTGTAATAAGCAAGTTCTTATTATAAGCTTAAGCCCATGTCACACTGAACCAACGGATAAAAAGAGGATGTAAAACGGACAAAAAAGCTTGCAATCCGTTGGAAAACAGGATGTACTCACTGCCTCCGTTTTGCTTCCTCTCTATCCATCCAGCATCCGTTTATTGACGTTTCATCCGCTCCGAAAATTTTGAGCTGCCCAAAACTTTTGCGCGGAAAATGTATCCAGTTCATCCATTCTACATCCGCTACACATCCGCTACGCATCCGTTACGCATCCGCTATATCCGCTAGGCATCCGCTACGCATCCGTGCAACTCCATCCGCCCGGACGTAGGGAGGAAGCGGAACGGATGCAGAACGGATGCAGAACGGATGCCTAGCGTATGCAGCACGGAAACAAAGCGTTTAAAATGGAAAAAACGTTCGCAGAGGGGACCTATCTCGGATATTAAGGATGCCTAGAGGATGCCTAGCGGAAAACCTATATTTCCTATAAAAAGGGGGAGCAACTCGCCTGCATCTCACTTTCAGCACAGCAGCCCACCTGTGCAGACCTCTGCAGCCTTCATCTGGCTCTTCCTCTTCCACAGCATCCAGTCATGTCCACCGTGGATTGCAACAAAGTCCTTTCGGCAGCCACCATCGTTCTGCAACAGTGTGAAGCCATCTGCAGGCTCTGTGAACTCTTCTGCAAGAACAAAAAGAGGCAGCCAAAAAGAGTCTGGGTCTGAAGATGGTTCACCAGAAGAGCAGAGGACGGACTGTACAACAAGCTGATGATGGAGCTCAGGAACGAAGACACTCGGGCATTCCAGAACTTCATGAGGATGCCTCCAGCCATGTTTGATGAAGTTGTGCAGCGCCTGACACCCAGGTTGACCAAGCTAAACACCAGCTTCTGGCCCAGCCTGGAACCTGGGCTCAAGGTGGCACTCACTCTGCGCCACATGGCCTCAGGAACCACCTACAGGAGCATGCAGTACGGCTGGAGGGTGCCATCCAACACCATCAGCATTGTGGTCAGAGAAGTGGTGCAGGCCATCATCGAAGAATACAAGGAGGAGCTCCTCCAGTACCCCTCCACTGAAGAAGGCTGGAAGAAAGTTTCAGAGCAGTGGTATCAGAAGTAGAACTTCTCACACACCGTTGGAGCCATAGATGGCAAGCACGTGGCCTGCAAAGCTCCAGCCAAGTCGGGGTCCACTTATTTCAACTCCAAGGGCTTCTTCAGCATCATCCTCTTCGCCATGGTCAATGCTGACTGCAAGTGCATGTACATCGATGCTTCAGGCAACGGCTCATCTTCAGATGCCCAGGTATACAACGCCAGTCACCTCAAGGAGGAGCTGGAACACAACCTCATCATGGGCTTCCCAGATCCAGAACCCCTGCCCAACGACACACAAGATGTGCCCTACTTCATCGTGGGGGGTGACGCCTTCTCCCTCATAACCTACCTCATGAAACCCTACACTTCCAGACTCCTCACCCGTGAAGGCTGTCTACAGGCTGTCCAGTGCATGGCAGGTGAACGCCTTTGGCATCCAGGTACTTCTCACCACCATGCAGCATCGCCCAGAGACCGTGAGGAGGATCATGGAAGCTTGCTGCATCCTGCACAATCTCATGCACACCCGCTACCCAGTCTTGCAGAACAGGCTTGTGGACCTCCAATAAGGCAATGGGGACATGGAGCCTGGGGAATGGAGGCAAGGGCAAAACCTGATCGACACTGAGGATGTGCAAGGCCCCAACAGAACCTCACATGAAGCGAAGAAGCAGCGCAATCTCCTGAGACACTGGTGCAACTCCCCAGCTGGAGCAGTGGAGTGGCAAGACAGGATGGTAGATGCTTAATGGATGCTTCCTTCAGCCTGTCTCATCACACGGATGAGATTGGGCCATGTATGTTTGGTTGGCCTACAATGAACAGGGCATTTAATAAAGAGTTGTGTTTATGTTGACATGTGTGGATAATTATTACATTATTATTGATAATAAAGGGCCATAGGTGTGGCACCTGGGAGGGTGGACCATACAGTCCCACTATGCTTGCACTGGAGGTTTATCTATCCCACTGCTATCCTAACCCATCCCACAGCTATTACCCATCCCACAGGTATCCTTACCCATCCCACAAGCATGCAAAGGCTTAAACCATTTCTAAAAGTTTCCAGCAAGACTTTATTAAAAAAAAGAAATGAAGCTAGTGTGTGAATCATAAATAGACTTTATTAACAACAAACTATAAAACAAAAATGAGTCTTTGGCACTCCTCTTGGTCGCTCAGTCTCAGGAGTGAAGGGTCCAGGTGCTGTGGAGGTGGCTGGTGCTGGAGTGCTTGTCATCAGCTCCTCCAGAAGCAGAAGCAGCAGAAGCCCCAGCCCCAGAAGAGCGAGCCCGTGTTGCAGAAGCCCCAGCAGAACCAGAGTGAGGGCCAGGGGGTGGGATGGTAGCCCTGTCCCTCTTGCAAGGGCTGGCAGCAGATGGCTGAGGCTTGCTGTGCTTCTGCATGGTTGTGGGGTTGCTGGCTGGCAGGGAGGCTGGCAGGAACCAAGGCTGGCAGCAAGGCTTGCAGGAAGGCTGGCAGGCTGGCAGGCAGGCATGCACCAAGGCTTGCAGGAAGGCTTGCACCAAGGCAGGCACCAAGGCTGGCAGGGAGGCAGGCACCAAGGTTGGCAGGAAGGCTGGCAGGCAGGCAGGCACCAAGGCTGGCAGGCAGACATGAACCAAGGCTGGCAGGAAGGCAGGCAGCAAGGCTGGCAGGCAGACCGGCTGGCAGCAAGGCTGGCAGGCAGACCGACTGGCAGCAAGGCTGGCAGGCAGGCTGGCAGCAAGGCTGGCAGAAAGGCATGCAGGCAGGGCAGGCAAGGCAGCCAATCCGTCCGGCAGCAGGTCTTTCCTCTGAATGGCGACCTGCTTCCGAGCTGCTTCTGTTATATCCGCGGGGCTGACGCAATGCATCCCCCCCGCATGCGTAATTAACGCCAGGCATCCATTCGGCTTCCGCTCTGCATCCGCTAGGCTTCCGCTGTGCATCCGCTTCATCTGTTCGACGTCCGCTCTGCATCCGCTGTATCCGTTCCGCGTCTGCTTTGCTGAGGTCCCCCGGAAGCCTAGCGGATGCGCCATCCGCTCTCATCTGCTTCCATCCGCTGGGCTTCCATTCCGCATCCGCTTTCCATCTGCCCTGCATCCCCCCCGCGTCCGTGTTATCCGCTCCAGTTATGCAAATTTTTGCCCCTTTTGAGAGCGGATAACAACGGATGGAACATTTTGCTCGTCCGTTGTGTCCTTTTTGCATCCGTTGGGCAGTGTGACATGGGCTTTCATCACACTTTTTGAAAATCTATATTTTGATGCTGTATTTTTCAAAGCTTGCATTTAAAAATTTACACATTTTTAGAAAATTAAAATTACTATAGCAGCAGCACATGGGAACAAAAAATGAAATTAATAGGACATTGGCATAAACAAGACTTGTAAATAGACTTATAAATACAATTCTTGCAGTTAGTCAATCTAATAAATTGAAGGTAGTCTTGTTCTGAATTGATTTGCACTAATCATGTTCAGTATGGGAGGGCTTCTTGATATACAATTATCACTGGATTTACATTTGATGGCTGTGAACAGCAACACATTTACACAGTTGCAATTAAAATACCAATTTACCAACCTTTCTAAACTAGTCCTGTTCAACAATTTCCTGACAGGTATATTTTAAGGTGCTGGTATAGCCTTCTAAAGCCCAAAAGTTTAAAACCTGATTTTCCTAGGCATCATGTCTCCCACAGTGAATCACCTCTCCAATCAGCAGTAAAGTCTTTTTTGAAGCTCCATTATTGGATATATATGGGAATCCTATGAATTCTGTGTGATTCACTGATTCTTGAATATATCAAAGAAAACTCTCTAGTAGCAGTTATTTTGTGCATCATTAGGGCCCACATGAAGCTCTGATAATATTAAGTGGCACAGAAATGCAAAAATTCCAAAAGAGAGTGCATTTTTTTTTCACAGAGTTACGTTCATTTTAGAAATCCAACTTCAAGTGCTCTGTGATTTATCACATAGAAACACTATGTCTCAAAAAATCCATTTGGAAATTAATGATGTTATCAAGTTCTTCAAAAATTCATAATAGCAATTATTTTTAAGTCAAAACAACATAAGTATTAAACAGCACTTACAAACTACATGAATATCTCTAATTTGTTTTACTATTATAAGGATAAAACTTATTACCTCAATGGATCCTGGTTCAACTTGGACTACTTCTTTGGGGTGATAGTTTTCATTGCTAAGACTTGGAGGGGTATGTGAAGCTAAGGCATTCTCTATAAATTTCTTGTTCAGGATTCTGGCAGCATTTTCTGTTAGCATGTATCCTGGAGGAGCAGATAAATCTTGTCTGATACTTGTAATTTCACCTGTTTCATCTTTTTGTGGTTCTGTACCCAAACGGAGAGGACTGGGTGACCTGCCCCGAATATCTGTGCACATATCTTGCATAGACCCAAGTTCTGGCCTGGGTTCAGCTGATCTTGACCGGCTGATGGACCTGGAGCATCTTTGGAACATATCGTAAGCGATAGGGGTATGGTCAATGATATTGAATAGACTAGAGAGGCCATCATTTATTGTAGTGTGAACTGGACTCTCTCTTGTAGTGGTGGATCTGGCCCAAGCAGATTCACTAAATCCTTTCTGAGGTGTGCTTGGTAATGTCCGGTTAATTGGCTGGTCTATTTTGGAACAAACTTTTTTCTGCAATTTTGGGGAGCCATATTTTGGAGAACAACATGTTCGTTCATATTTGCCCTGGACCTTTTCAATAGCAGTAGTCATTTGCCTGCTTCTTAAACTTCTTGATGGTGATGAAATAGGTGTAGAGCCCCCCTTTGGCGTCAGACATTTATGTGGACTGCTAGTGATTGTACGCAACGTGTCTGTCTGTAAGCCCACATTGATAGTTTGAGTAGTCTGGGTCCCCATTGTTCTCATTCCATTAGTTTGACAAGCTGTGTCTCTGAATTGAAGATCTGTTGAGCTTGAATGTATTGCGTTTCTGACAGAAAAAGCTACCTCTTTCATATCATCGCTCATGTTTTTGGACAGCTCCAGACTGTGCAAGGATGAGGCAAAACCCACTGTAGTACAAATTGGATGTTCAATTGGATGAAGGCCAGTTTCTAGGAAATCATGATGATGTTTGGAGAGGTCGCAGGACCATCTTCCAAACATTTCTGATGAAGCACTTTTTATCTCACTCACATTTCCTTTAGCTTTGGTCACAGGAAACAAAAAGTCTGTCTCAGGGTGATTTTTCCCTTCACTACCAGGGACAAGTGAATTATCAAACCTGCGAACCAATGGAGGACTATGGAAAACTCTAACTCCTATTTTTTCTGTGACAATGTGACTTCTTAGTGATTGTTTTTGGCAGTGTTCAGGACTTGTCATGGTGTTAGTTGTCATAGTAACACTTGTGGTAAGGTACCATGGAGATGGCTGGAATGGATCTGGAACAGAATTATTTCCTGCCTTTCCCATCTCTATCCTTTCTGCCCATGTATCTGAAGGCCTTTCTAAAGTTCCACTCTGGCTTCCGGTAGTGTTGTAATCCCATGTTTTGTTAAATTCCTCTATGTATTTCAAATCATCAGGAGATAGTGGAGGTGTTGTATCTTCTTTGGTGTTAGAGGATGGTATAGTCTTTTCAGGAAGAAAGGGAGAAATGTCCATCAAACGCTTGAACTCTGACATGGAGGAAACTGACATTGCCCTAAAGGAAGGAAGAAAGGAAAGAAAAAAAGAAGGAAGGAAGATAGGAAGGTAGGAGGGAAGGAAGGAAATCATATGAAAAACCTTTAAAAGATATTGATATTGATTCATTCCTACTTTAAACTGTGAACTGCATTTTAAGCACTGAATGCTTGTGCAAAATAAATAAACACAGCTACCAAACAACTGTCATAGAAAGATTCTAATAATTTTCAAATGAGAATATTGAAAATGAAATAAAAAAGAAACTCACTGCAAATGTTGGTAAATGTGTTAATATATTACAGTGTTCATTTCTGATTTCGTTTTTTCATCTTTACTCACCTTTGTAGATTTCCCTTGTGCATTTCTTCTTCCTGGTGAAAAATTAAAAAAATAATTTTGGATCTTGCATATATATACATCAGTGGCTGTGTTTGCATTAATTTACTTAATTGTTGGAATATATGCAAATCCTTTGAATTATATATAGAAATCTTTTCTACATAATGGCTTCTGAGAGGATTTTGATGCCCTGATAGTTCACATAGAAAAGTATAAGAAGTTCTAGACAATTATAGAATTTGCAATTCTTTAATTCAATATCATCAGGAGGGGACAGGATGCAAAAGGATTCATTATTTTAAGGGATCATGGCACCTGAAAGTTTGAAAACCCTCCAACAAAAAGCATTTGAAGCTTTATTGGTATTAATAGCATAATGCCTCTTTCAAAAAAAATGAATGACCTAAGAGTAACATCTTTTTTCTATCTTTTGTTTTGAAGTAAACTCAATAATACACTACCACAGAAATACAATGAATGCCAATAATACATTCTCTATGGATAAAGAATGCCCATTTCCCAAATTAAAAAAGCTCCAGAACCTTTTTCTTTCAGCAAACTACCCTACATTGAAAGGCAGTAGTAGAGCTTCTTCTGCTCTAAAATAATTGATCAAAATAATTCTTGGATATTTAATTTTAGATTTGGGTTAAAAGCACTTTTGAAAAGTTTACTGAATGGCATGGCTAGACTTGAAAGTTAAACACGTTGCCAGCCTGGACTCCTGCAGATCACACAAAATGCAAAATAGCAATTGTCTTGGCCTTCAATTAAGTTTGTGGGAAAACTTTTAAATTATATTAACATCTATTAGAATATTTCTGCTTCAAAAGTTGCCATCCACAAAAATCTAGCAGGAGTATGTCCTATAGAATATTCCTTATCCTTTCAATGAAATTCACCATTTCACCAGTTCCCCATAGAGAACTTTACTACCTTGCCAAGAACATCTTGTTCTGGTACTTTGATAGGTAGGATTCTTAAGTCTATGGAAGATTTATATTTGCCATATAACTGCAAACTCCTCCAAAGAAAGATCCATCTAATTTTGTCCAAATTATAATCCCTTTTCCCCAACTTATCTTGGTATGCTGAAATTTTCCTTGAAATGGTTCAGGAAACTTTTCACATGATGACATTTGTTTTTGCGTGTGTACACACATTTGTTATGCATACACACACACACGCACGTACATAACTATCTCTATTGCATTATATTTAGGAAACCCTTTCACTTTGATTTGGGTTATTTGCCCAAGGATGCAAATACCCAAATAAATAAAATAAATATTCAAACATTAATATGCATCAAAAATATCCCCAAGATCAGGCTGTCTAGAGAGCAATATAAGAAGATATAATGTGTTTAACATTATGTTAATTTCCCCTTATTTGCACAATTTCACTACTGTACTTTAAAAATATTATTTGATTATGTTACTGCTTTGTTTTTGTATAAGGCTTATACTTTAAATACTCTTGATATTTGATTTCAGTTCATAGTACGTAATAAAAATAAAGATCAGATGAAGTTTCCACTGGCTTATAAACTGTAGGCATTTGATGAAAATATGTCAAAATAGTAGTATTAATTATCATATAATTGATAGCATAAAAGTGAAGTCACATTACCTCACTTACACAAGTTAACAACCTCTCCCGTTCCACTTTTTGAGATTGTGGTTCATCAGAATCATCTGGAGAATCGAGGGACAAGGTATCTAGAAATAAGTTTTCTGTGGCAGTGCATCTGTCACTTTCCTTCAATTTGGACAGTGATCGATCTTCAAATTGCATGGTTTCTGAATCAGAATAGGACCTTGACCCCAATGAATGAGGCACATGATGGCTCCCTTGGTGTGAAAATGAATGAAAGGCAGTTTCTTTTGAATCATAAAGGATGCTGTCGCCCCTTGATGGATTTACTTTTGGAGGCTGAGAAAGAGATTAATAATGGACAAGACATTAATACAGAAACTTTTCTTAAGAGAGATAGAAAGTATACAAGGTCTTCCTCGGTATTTCAGGCTTCTCCTATCTGTCTGTCTATCTATCTATCTATCTATCTATCTATCTATCTATCTATCTATCT
>BLBF01000002.1:62339082-62357644 GCA_015471245.1 Laticauda colubrina | reverse complement strand
TCTATCTATCTATCTATCTATCTATCTATCTATCTATCTATCTATCTATCTATCTGCATTATTTATATGAAACTTAATTATTGCACCCAGCCAAAATAAAGGTAGAGGTTAAAACTGTACAGTGTCTAAGTTAAAGAATCTGAATAAATGCTGGAAAGAATCGCACTACTATTATTGCATTAAAACACCATTATTCTATAGTTGCTTTAGGATAAAAATTGGAGTGGGTAAAATTAATGTGGTAAAAAGTCTAACTGATAAATTCCTCCTTGCAGGCACTACTATTGCAGTTCGGGTGGAAAAATTAATCCCGGCAAAAGTATTCTATTTAGACTGTTACGTTTTCTATTGATAGTATGTAGGAAGAAATGCCATGGATACCATATTAAGTATAAATTGGACATCATTCCACTTGCAGTTATTAGAACCACCATTTAGGATAATCAAACTCTTTCTAGATGTACATGACAAAGGTGAGTCTGAGTGCTGATTAGTCTGAATTGAATACACTGAATTTAAGATCAATGTAGGCATTTATTATTTGGCATTGAGTTTTATGTTTATATGTAATAACCTGGAATAATAAAATTGGAGAATAACAAAAATGATCTGTGAAACATGTAATAGCAGCAGTCACAGGCAGGATAAAATTAGATTTGATAGGTCTCAGGAGACACTATAATTATACATTTGAAAGGTCTAATTCCTTTAAAATGTAGGTCAACAATATATAAGCTAATACTACTATCACAAATGAGCCATACTTTGTATTTTTAGAAATATTTCTCTTTTCAGTCACCTGAATTAAATTGTCAGGATAAAATGATTAAGGATTATGATTTTGTTTATTTAGCTATTCGATTTCTGTAATCACCCAACTCAATCAAGTGAAAGTTGCAAGGTTAAAAAAATTATAAAAAAATTAAAACAATTTAAAAAACAATTTAAAACAATAAAAACCTCAACAAAATAAATAAGTACAAATAGCATCCATGATGCTTAGTCAACTAATTAAGGGGTCCCTTAACATATCAGTTATACTCTTATTGTCAAGTTGTTATCTTTTAGATTTGTTATATCCAGCCTTTTTTCTAGAAGCACACAGCGGTTTTTCTTCATTCTCCACTGAGCTGAAGGGAGAATCCAGGATGGGTAGTTTCTAGTCTCATAGCTTTGCAGACCAAGTTGAAAAACTGAGGACACACCCTCTGGTAAAGGTCTCCAGTTCTTCACTCGGTCTCAGCATATTCAGACCACTCTTAAAGGGCTCTGAATAGCTCAGATTGTAGAAGAATCACCCCCTGGATTGAGTTTTTTCTCTTCGAGAGGCTTAGAGCAGGTTTGACAGCTATCCGGCTGGTTAGCACTTTTTTTCGCATTTTTTTTTACTGCTTTTTAAAAAAATTCTTGGCTGGTGGACTGGTTTTTTTGCAATTGTGATTGTAAATTTGATTGGAGGTGCCCCTGAAAGCCTGTGTGGCCCGGGGGGGGGGGGGGAAGGGCGGGAGTCAGTGTCTTATTCAACTCACTTTCTCCCAGTCTGTTCTTACTGATCTGTACTTGCCACAAAAATTGTGAGGCGCTTCTGCCCCTTTTCAGTGTCGGCAGCCATTTCAGACGTTTCGGGACAATTCTGCAGTTTGTCTCCAGGATTGTCCCTGGGGGGGGGGTACTGGCCATCTGGATTGAATCCTGACCCCCTGTCCAGTCACCAGAGTACCGTGGCAGTTGTGATATGCTTGAGACTGCCGAATTGATTACGGTGCAGCCAGCACTGGCTTGCAAGCCTCTGATCTGTCAAGACTTGTAGCAATTTTAAAGAGTCAGCCATTTTGTTGTATTTTTTTCTTTTTTCCTTTGACTCTTGCCTTAAATTGCAGAGCTGTGCTGAGCTCATCACTTCTGGGTTGCACTAGCTTCCTGAAGTGGTGGACAACTGCTGTGACCAAAGCAAACAGCTTTAGATCAAATAAATTTTGTTTTTATTTTTCTTTTGCCCCTTTTTTTGCCTTTCTCTCTCCCTGTCAGTGACAATTATTTTTGGCGGGCTCAAAATGGCCACCAGGGGAGCTGGTCAAGAATTATCAGCTCCTCAGCAGAGTAGGGAGAGAGCTGTAAGATGATCAACTAAGTCCAGGTCCTCTGGGCTGGAGGCAGCAGCTAGGATCAGAGCTAGGACCCTAGCCCCTAAAAAACACTCTAGGGCAAAGGATAGGAAGGCCAGGCATAGACAAAAAGCTCTACATAAGGAGTTTGATAAGCGGTGAGAGACTCTAGATGGCTGAAAACAGAGCCATCTCTCCTCTGCTCCCACAAGATGGCTTGCAGCAAAACCAATTGGCAGATAGACAATATTTGATTGCCTGATCTCCTGGTGGTTCAGGTACTCAGGATTTGCAGAGAAACCTCCAAATCAAGGCAAAAGCTACTCATAATAATTGTAAAATAATAATCATAAATAAAAAGCCACCACAAGGATTTTTGATTGCTGCACCTGGAAGCCAAGCCTCAGCAGAACCAGATCTGCATCTGAAAATTTAAATAAATAAATAAATAAATAAATAAATTAAAAGGCCCCTTTACTCTTACAGTGGTTGGATTGCGGCCTGAGGAGACCCAAGGCAAGAGATGCCATCCTTCATGAGAGCGTGGATCTCTCAAACAATTAGACAAGAATTTCAGGCTGAAGTCAACCAGCTGCGCCAGCTGCCTGATTTGGACACCAACAGAGGTGTTCCTCAGGGGCAGGAGCAGGCTTCTGCAGAACAGCCGATCTACTTCAGAAATAGTTCTGCATCCCCTTTGGAAAAAAGCCAGTCTTATGTTTCTGAGAGGGACCTCCTTCCAGAGAGGGCTTTTCGGATGGGGAGTCGGAGGTAGCAGGTCCCCCCTCCTTTAAGGACGTTTTCCAGCTGGCTCTCTTCAAGGCTCTGCTGGTTAAGAGCATGGCTCATCTTAAGAAAAGGGACAAGGTCACCTGAGATCTTCCCCCAGAGGGAGAGGATCAGGACGATTACCTATTCACTGAGAAAGCATCTGTGGTGGATGCTGTACCTGTGCCCCAGATGTTTATGAATGTGATTAAAAAACAGTGGGAGTCCCCTGGGAGGTACACTCGCCCCAGTGGGTCTGAGTCTTATTTAATGGGTGGCTGCAGCAGCTGCAAGGTAGAATCCCACCTGAGGACCTCAGGATACATCAGGACTTAAATAAGATAATAGATGCAGCTCAATCTACAGCTAATGCCACCCTCATGTCAGCCAAAATTTCTTCCAGAGCCATGGCCTCATCTGTAACAGCACATAGGCTCACCTGGCTAAGAAATTGGCAGATGGATGCTAGAAACAAATAGAAGCTGGCATTTGCTCCCTTCAAGGGAGAGAGGCCTTTTGGGAAGGCCCTGGATCCCTTTTTTTGATGGAAACCAGGAACAAGCAAAAGATCCTGCCCTTCCAGGGGAGGCGTTTTGATGACAGGTCTCCATCCTACCACAGAAAGCCCTCCTTTAAACAGGGGGAAGCTGGAGCAAGCTTTCCCTGTCAAAGTAGGCCCTTCTTCCAAAGATCCTCATCTCAGGCTGACAGACCGGCCTTTGCTGCCTGACGGCATCAGAGGCAAGATGACAGAAGGTCCTTTCAGGATTTCAACAGACCTTTCGGATGCAACAAGTGACACCCAAGCCTCCTCTCCCATTGGAGGCTGTCTGGGACTGTTCTTACAGAGGTGGGAACAGATCATGATGGACACTTGGATCCTGACAACTTTATGGTCAGGTCTCTCTCAAGAGTTTCTTTCCTGTCCCCAGTGCCTTTGTGTGCTAACCCATCTCAAGGGACCCTCAAGGAGAGATCTCATGGAATTGGTGATCCACCATCAGCCCCACAGACTTTTACCAAGCTCCTGGCGGCCATAGCAGCATACCTCAGATCCTTACTCAAAAGGATCCAATGCTATTTGGATGACATCCTAATAGCATCTTCTTCCAAACCCCAGGTGGAGGAGGATATGATATTGACAATCAGGATCCTTTGAGACCATGGGTTCTCGATAAACCTGGACAAATGCCACCTAGTACCATCAACCTGTCTCTTGCATTTGGGGACTATCATAGACACCTTAACTGGTCAGGTCTTTCTCTCACATGAGCATCGAGACAGTATAAGGGACACCATAACACAGCTCCTGCCTGCCAGAAAGGCGCCTATCATCTTGCTGTCTCAACTTCTTGGCAAGATGATATCATACATCAGGACTGTCCCATGGGCCCGCTTCCATGCCTGAACCCTGCAGTGGTTCCTGCTCCCCTACCAGAAGGCGGGCAGGGGTGACTCACCAAGATGGGTTTGCGTCCCCTTGGTAGTTCTTCATTCTCTTCATTGGTGGCATTCCCGAGCCTTGGATCAGGGTCGCTTGTACAGGGACCCCCAGAGGATTACCATCACCACCAACATCAGTTTGTTTGGTTGGGGGAGCCCACCTGGGACTCCAGGTTAGGTGGTCACAGGAGGAGCTCGTCCACAACATAAATTGGCTTGAGCTCAGGGCTGCCCACTTAACTCTCAAGGATCTAAGACAGGAGGTGATGGGGAAACAGGTTCTTTTCCTCACGGACAATGTGGCCACCATCGCCCACATAAACCGGTAGGGGGGCACTCGCTCCAGATCTCTAATTCAGGAGGCAACTCAGTTGTGCAGGTGGCTGGAGAGACATCTGTTGTCCTTGCAAGCAGAAAACATCTCGGGAGTTTCCAATGTGCAAGCAGACTGGTTGAGCAGGGCTATAGTTGACCAGTCAGAATGGCGACTGCAGACCAGTCTGTTCCAGGAGATGACAGAATGGTTCAGCTATCCAATTCTGGATCTCTTTGCATCTCCAGAGAACTCGCAGCTCCCAAGGTTCTTTGCACAGTTCCCAGCACCAGAAGCAGAAGGGGTCAATGCTCTCCCATGCAAGTGGCCTTCCACCATTCCCCTGATTCCAGGGACAATCAGAAAGGTACTGACAGAGAGGATGGAGGTTCTGTTGGTAGCCCCTTTCTGGTCCAGGCACCCACGGTTTGCTGACTTGGTAGGCCTGTTGGTCACCAGACCCTGGAGAATTCCCATGCACAGGATCTCCCTCAGCCAGGGCCTGATCGAGTACCCAGATCCAGCCTGATTTTGGTTGACCATCTGGTGCTTGAGCGGGTGCTCCTGAAACAGGAGAAGTTTTCCAGAAGGGTCATTCAGACCATCCAGGTGGCCAGAAGACCTTCCACGACCAAGATATACAACACATTGTGGAGGATTTTCTGCAGATGGTGTGCCATTCACCTATTGGAACCTACTGCTGTGTCTGTGGCAAATGTGTTAGAGTTCCTGCAGGACAGGTTGGACAGAGGTCTCTCCCTCAGTACCTTGAAGAGACAGGTGCCTGCCTTGGCCTCGGTTTTTCTGGTAAATGATTCATCCACTCTGGCCCAACACCCTTGGGTGAAAACCTTCTTTAGGGGACCCACTAATTTGAAGCCACCAGTTGTCCACCATTACCCCACCTGGGATTTGTCTAAGGTTTTGCAGACAATGCATTCTCCCCCATTTGAACCCTTGAATGAAGTCAGCCTTTGCCTACTCACATGCAAGATGTCATTCATAGTGGCCATTTTTTTGGACAGGCGTATCTCAAGAGTTGGCGGCCTTATCCATCAGAAAGGACCTGTGCGTTTTCCATGCAGACAGGGTGGTTCTGCAGTTGGACCCTACCTTTCTTCCCAGGGTGAACTCCTTATTGCATCGCTCACAGGAGTTGATTTTTGCCTGACTTCTGTCCAGGGCCTACCCATGCACTGGAGAGAAAATGGCACACCTTGGATGTTAGGAGGGCCCTCCATATATACATCAAAAGGACCTCCTCTTTTAAGGGGACTGAAGCCCTGTTCGTTTCCTTTCAGCCATCAACTTTGGGTCACAGGGTGACACCTTCCACCGTGGGCTGCTGGCTTACAGCCTGTATTGCAAAGGCCTATGGGTTACTGGCTCTTCCTGTGCCCAGAAGAATCACTGCGTACTCAACCAGGAGTGCGGTGACCACTGCAGCCTGGGCAGTGCAGGCTTCGGTTCTGGACTTTTGTAGAGCTGTGACTTGGTCATCTGTGACCCCATTCATAAGACAATACAAAATTGACTCCTTTGCCTCAGCAGAGGTGTCCTTTGGAAGACGAGTCCTGCAGGGCGTTGATGTAGAAGTGGGGACCTCCGATCAATCCAGTTCCCTCCCATAGGACAGCCATCAGCCAGTTTTGATATGTCCCATCCTGGATTCTCCCTTCGGCTCAGTGGAGAAGGGGCATTGGTCCTACCTGAATGCTTTTTCTCAGGGAGTCGAAGGGAGAATCCAGTCTCGCCCTGTATTCTTCTGGTCAGAGTAGGGAGGAAATGTTTTTTTCTCACAGAATCAAATAGGCTATCTGTTAGAGGATGAGAAGCAGCTGGATTCGCTTCGATGTCATTCAGAACTGGAAACCTTTACCAGGGGATGTGTCCTCAGTTTTTCAATTCAGTCTGCAGAGCTATTAGACAAGAAACTACCCATCCTGGATTCTCCCTTCGGCTCCCTGAGAAGAAGCATTTAGGTAGGACCAACACCCCTTTTATTCTTACACTTACAATCATACAAGTTAGAGTGGTCTGAAAGTGAATGGCTATCTTGGACCAGCACCTTAATCACTACCTCATGCTGCCTTCCATTATTTTGAAATGTTTCAAATTACTATATTTTTTTCACCCTTGTTCATATTCAGACACTGAATTCACAAATGACCACCCAGCCCTACAAATGTTGTTTCATTGTTAATATATGAAGAAAATTCCAGATTTCCAATTGCTATTCTGTAACTGATACATAGTCTAGTCTTCTTTATAGTTTTCTTACATTTATTGGAAGATAAGCAAAGTATTACATTTTAGAGAGTGGAAAACTCAGCTAATGTCAGAAAAGCATTTTTATGATGATTTTAAATGCCAACAAGAGATATATTGATTGTGTAGTATTTTTACTGGTGTTAGGAATATCTATTAATTTCAACTGTTGTATTCATTGATGTAGAAATCTGTATGACATTTGTAAGTACAGTTGTTTATAAAACAAAATTATAGCGATTGGGCACATGAATCTTTGGAGACTACATATAAGCCTTCTTGAACAATCATTGTAAAAATTAGGAGCACAAAATCTAGTTCAAATAATTTATGGGCCGAAATTCAGGCTAGAAAATATCCTCTATGTGAAAACGTCTGTCATGCTCCTGGTGAAGACTGATTCTGAGGGAGAGGAGGAACAGCCGACAGGGAGTGGAAGTGTGGCTCCAGAGGTTGTGGAGGATTCTGGGGAAGGGCAAAGGCTGGCTGAGCAGTCAGAGGAGGAGGCCCAGGCCCAGGCCCACCCCCTATCCATCCTAGGGCATGAAGGGAGGAGAGGATAAAGGCCCGGTCCCACTGGGCATATGCATAAAGGACAGAGTGGATGAACAAAATTTCGGGGGTGGTTTTCATCCGCTCCAAAAATTGGCGAAAATTTGCATAAACAGAACGGAAAAGAACGGACATGGTAGTATGTAGCGGGGATGTTAAACGGATCTTCATCGGAAGCCTAGCGGATGAAAGCGGATGGAAGCAAATGACACCTCCAAAGGAGTTCCAGGGGAGAATTTTGAAGTGGACGCATAGCGGAAGGGGCGGATGCATAGCGGATGAAGCGGATGCATCACGTACGCCTATAGGAAACAAAGGGGATGCCGCGCGGATGTATATCAGATGCAAAGCATTCACTGCACATGCGGGGGGTATGAATTGCATCCGCTCCGCAGATATAAAAAGATGCAGCACACATGCAGAATAGTCTATTCTGACTCAGAATAGTCTCAGAGACTGAGTTGTTTACTTGTTTAATAAAGTTTATCTTTGCTTAAGACACTTAATAAAGTTTACTTGGTTCATTTTGTTTACTTAATAAAGTGTTGGTAAAAACTTTGAAAAATGGTTAAGCCTTTGCATGCTTGTGGGATAGATCAGGATAGTTGTGGGATAGATAAACCTCCAGTGCAACCATAGTGGGACTGTATGGTCCACCATCCCAGTGATCCAGATGATTTTCTCCCCCTTTTTATAGAAAATATCGGTTGTCCACTATGGGGCCTTCTACATACTCTAGACGTACTGCAGACATCCTAAATATACGAGTTTTCCTGGGTTTTCCAGGTCCAGACCCACTACCTTTATTATCAATAACAATTTATTCATTGATCAACACATTTTAAAATAAACAAAGCTCTTTATTAATGCTCTATTCATTGTAGGGCCACTCAACATACATGGCACAATCTTATCAGTGTTATGCGACAGCCTCAAGGAAGCATCCATTAATCTTCTATCATCCTGTCTTGCCACTCCATTGCTCCAGCTGGGGAGTTGCACCAGTGTCTCAGGAGGTTGCGCTGTTTCTTCCCTTCACGTGAAGCTCTGTTGGGGCCTTGTACATCCACAGTGTCTATCAGGTTATGTCCTTGTCTCCATTCACCAGGCTCCATAACCCCATTCCCTTGTTGATGGTCGACAAGTCTATTCTGCAATACTGGGTAGCAGGGACGCATGAGATTGTGCAGGATGCAGCAAGCTTCCACGATGCTCCTCACAGTCTCTGGGTCATGCTACATGATGGTGAGAAGTATCTGGAACCTGTTGGCCAGGATGCCGAAGGCATTCTCCACCACCCGTCTTGCCCTGGACAGCCTGTAGTTGAAGATCCTCTCTTCATGGGTGAGGTATCTTGAACTGTACGGCTTCATGAGGTAGGTACTGAGGAAAGAATGCGTCATCACCAACAATGAAGTAGGGCACATCTTGTGTGTCATTGGGTAGGGAGTGTGGACCTGGAAAACCAATGATGAGGTTGCGTTCCAGCCCATCCTTGAGATCACTTGCGTTGTATACCTGGCCATCTGAAGCTGACTCATTGCCTGAAGCATCGATGTAGATGAACTTGTAGTCAGCAGACTCTTGGACGTCTCCTTCCTCTCCTTCTGTGTAAAACTTGATACAGTCTGAACAGGTTTTGGTTCTGGTAATGAATGAGCGCAGATATCATATGGACTGTTTCATCATCCATGTGGAGAACAATTGATGATGTTGAAGACCAAGATCAAGGGTGATGAGGTCTGTACACCACAGCTGTTGGACTCATACTGAGATCCAAATGATTTTCTCCCCCTTTTTAAAGAAAATGTCAGTTGTCTGCTAGGTGTCCTTCTACATACTCTAGACATACTCCAGACATCCTAAATATACGAGATACATCCCATATTCAAATGTTTTGTCCGTTTTTAATACTTTATATATGAGATGCATATGCTTACATCCTTTCTATTTCCGTGCTACTAATGCTGTGTAGGCGTTCCGTGCACCTTTTGTTTCCTCCCTCTTTCCGTTTTCAGCTGCAGCGGATGTGAGTTGAGGGGATGGCCAGAGAATGCAGAGAGGATACAGTGGACGTTTAACGGATGATAACAGACATAGAACGTTTGTTGCCTGTATATGTCGCAGATGTACATCGTACCCGGCGGAAAGTTCATCCATTCAAAGTTTTGTGCAGCTCAAAACTTTTTGTGTGGATGAAATCGCAGTGGATGGATGCTCGACGGATAGAGTGGGATGGATAGAGTAAGTGCAGTGGGACCGGGCCTTAAGGGAGAGACGTGGTCTACTCGGGGGGAGAGGACCTTGATTCTCTTCATGGGCTACAGGTGTGAGAACTGCATAAGAGTTAGGACCTGCGTTCTGGCAAACGCTGGAGACAAAGCGTGTTTTATTTTGGTTTGAGGTTATCTTGGTTGGCATCCTTCCAACAGACTGTGCCTTGTTATCTCCTTGAATTTGGTAAATACTTCTCCTGTTCCGTTGTGGAAATTTCATCATTGTAGTTTGTTTTTTATTTTCACCTCTATCTGTTCATTAAATTCGGACTGTATTGCTTTCTTTTGAAGACTATTTTTGAGTATGTTTTATCTCCAACTGAGAATTATTGAACAGTGGGGCCAAGTTGGAGGCATTAAAGGACATTTATGTATGTTTTGGATTTTGTTACATTTGTGTTATACTCTGGGTCATTACAACGTCTATCTCTGTAAAATTTCTATTGAAGAGCGATATATTATACTGTATCGGCAGGATAATCTATTTTTCATATATTTTTGAAGCTGGCCATCAGATTTAAGATTATCTGAAACTTAGCTAGTTTCAACATTGAAATAAATAAGCATTTATAATTATAAGTACTTTAATAAGAAACATTCTAAATATTTCTTTGACTTTTTTGTTACAAATGCTGGGAAATTCATAAAAATGTTTTTTTTTTTTTATGAATAAGAACATCTTAAACAGATCTGTACAACATTATGCATACCTATATTTGGGAACAAAGAAAAAAATTGTCTAAGATAAGGACTCATAACAAAAATATTTAAAACAAGCATTTCTGAGACTAAAGTATCCATCAATAAATGAAGGAAAAAAAGTATCTAATAAAATGAAGACTAGTTCATGAAAGTTCATGCCACTGGTTGGTTTTTAACATGGTAGGAGAGGTTGCTGTTTTTGTTGCAAAAGACTATCATGTTTGCAAAATCCGAATTCCCCTGCTTCCATATACAGAGCCATAGAAACTGTTAGGGATAACACTGTTTACCCTAACTGGTTTAGGTGAAATAATAACTATGAATCATAGTTAGTGTATGTTAAAGTGTCTGCAGCTTTAACTGTGAAATAGTAATTAAGGGAGTGGTTATGAAAACACTTTAAAAGTAGCAAGACTACAGCTTGCTCTCTCTGGCTTTGATGATCCCTGATTACTGCTTAGAATCAAGACTGCATTGCTCGAACGGGAGAGACAACAAAGGACTGATTTGTAAGTGAACTGACATAGGATATTCTACATGGACTTTGCTAACTGAATATCCCTGAATGGACTGACTACTTGATACATGACTATTGGACTGTTATTTGACTATGCCATGAACTTATAATGGAATAAACTATATTCTTGATAGCACAAGCGTATCTGTTATTTTTACTATATGTTAATAAACATACAAGCTTAGCTCACTCATTTATCTGTGTGCCTATCTGACTAACGCTGCACATTCTGTTTAGCTTGTCTCCCTAACCCTGGTTGGGGAACCCAGGCTTAACAGAAACTTCAAAATACACTTGTGTTTTCCTATAGCTGATCGCCTATTAGATAACTATGCTGGAGTTTACAAATATTTTCGTGATAAGAATCTCTAAAAATAATCACTGTGGATTTTGGTTTTCAACAGTAAAGATTTTTTTTTTTTGGCTGAGAAACAAAACAGTATTTTTGACAGAAATGAAATACACAAGAAAAGAATTGTAATCTTTAGCAAATTTCCCAGGTACTAATAAGGGTGCTTTTGATTTGGTTGTAGACTTTGTAGAAAGGGAGCCATCTTAGTATATTATGGCAACAAACTAGAAGGAGTCTGATAGCTTCTTTTCTGATTAACAGATTTCATTGAAGGCATAAATCTAAGACTCTTAGATGTATCTTGTTTTAATCAAAATATTATAACTTACCTGCTCTACCTTCCAGAGCAGATCCTTTTTTTGCCTCTCCCACTCTCGCCGGTCTTTGTCAAGTCTTTCTAAAAGCTCTACTTTTTCTCTTTTCCAGTTTTTTTCATTGTGCTGAATTTGCCATTGCAAGTCCATTACTAATCGATGACTCTCTGCTAAGAGATTCTTGTGTTCCTCTCTCTCCCTTTTGAAAGCTGTTGTGGCATCAAGGCCAGTCTGACTCTGTGCTTTTTCAGTCTTCCCTTCCAGCTGTAAATTAAAACAAAACTTCCCAATGGAACAATGGTATTTTATAGAAATTAACAGGATTTGCTGCCAAATTCGACATAAGCTTTGACATTTTGATTTGAAAGAACAACTATAAAATGGGAACAATGTTTATCTAATTTATAGCTTAAGATTGCAATTCAATTAAAAATCTCACTGAAGTTTATGAAGTTTATGTATATTAACTCTGATGCTTTATAGTACAAAGGGAGTTCAAATGAAAACCTATTTCCAGTTCCAACTTTCTTTATCTGACAGCTGGTTATAGCATCTTATGTAATCATATTTATATAATGTAAATATATATTAAATAAATAATAGACATAATTATAAATAAAGAATATAAAAACAATATGGCTATTACAACCATAGGTAATGCTGCAAGCTCAAGAAAATAGGATAAAAAATAATTCTTTGAGATAGTCTCTTCATTTTATAAGTTGTAAATACTATTTTTAAAAATAGAAATGTATCATTTCTTCACTGAAACCCACAATGTGAATTGTTTAGATTTGGTACACTCTCAGATTTTCTAATATTCCCAGAGGAATTTCTACATTAGGACATTTCCACATAGCCAACTTCATCATTTTCCAAATACTTGGAGCTACTTCTCAACTGCCTTGACTGCAGCCTTTGTGAGAATCCAAGATGAGGCATCAGACTACACAGCCGATCAAAAAGGAAACAAGATCTTCACCTCCCACAAGAACCCCATTCCCATCTTCATAGCATGCTTGTTGTATAGTGTGGTAAACAGTTTTTTAAGAGCAGCTATTAATTGCAAAGCAAGTTTGAAGCCTGAGGCAAACATTTTGGGTCACTAACAAAGTTTAGCAGCTAATGCATAAAAAACAAAAGCAGCAGAGATGTTGATTCTTCTAGTAAGTAACTTTTGCCAACTGTCTCACTTCTCATATCTGTTAAGGTTCAACATCACAAATGGGAAAACTGTGATTATGCTATATGAGCTATGGGAAAAAAGGCAATCTCAGTTATTCAATGCCAATGATGGCACAGGCTCAGAAGAGGCACAATGCCAGGACAGAATACCACCTGAAAGTGCACTCATTCCAAAGCAACAGAGGCCCTACAAAGAAACTATACAATAACATCCCAAATCCCAAGGGGTAGAACTTGTACCATAAATTAATTCTTAATTTTGTGCTTTCATGTCAGTTTTTGCCTCCAGTGACTACCAGGACAAATTCTGACAGCTTTCTGGGCAAGATTTTTGGAAGCAGTTTGCCATTGGGTCTTTCCTCGGGATGAGAGAAAATGACTGGCCCAAAATCACCCAGTTGGACTTCATGCCTAAGGGAGGAATAGAAATCAAGGTTTCCTGGTTTCTAGCCTGATGCTTTAACCACTAGACCAAACTGACTTTCATGTTTTCAAACTGTTGATGAAATCATCAGATCATGGACATATCTTTGCAGGGACCTGCACCTCACTTACAGCATCATGCCCTTTGACTCAAATTATGGGGAAAAAAACATACCTGCTCCAGCTGACACTTCAGTTTAGTCCATTCCATTTCCCATGCAGCTTTGTCAGTGGCATATTGTTGTTGCAAATCATGACGCTCTTGCTCATCGTCTTGGAGTTCTGATTGGAAGTTATCCAACACTATTTTGAGGGCATGCAAGAGTCGGCTATTATCCTTTGCCTGAAAAAAGTAAAGCTGTCTGCAGTTCTGAAATATTATAATTCAACCATCACTTTACAAACTGTGGGATCAGAATGTCTATGGAGATTCTCAGTCATCCAGGACATGGTTGTCCCAAAGGTGCTTTTTCAAGAGGCAACTGGATTTTCTAGTTTTTCTTTGAAGATGTTTCACTTCTCATCCAAGAATCTTGGATGAAAAGTGAAACATCTTCAAAGAAAAATCAGAAAGTCCAGTTGCCTCTTGAAAAAGCACCTTTGGGATATGGGAACAAAACATTTCTCTTCCCTAATGTATTTGTGAGCTTCAAAAGAGAAGATAATCTGGGGAAAAAAAGGAATATTCAGCAAGTCCACAAAAGACTTGGCACTTCTTCCAATTAATAATAAGTTTTAACAACATGATTGAACTTTCTGGAACATTCAGGAGAGTTCTTTAAACAGTAAATATTGGTCTCTAACACACACACAACAACAGAAAGGGCAGTCTACAGTCTAGCCTGATGGCTAACCTTTTTGGGCAGGAACTCCGGAGCACAGATGTGCGTCAGTGTTGCAGGCTGGAGGGTTGGGGCCGCGCAAGAAGCCTGCTCAAGGGGGAGGGAGAAAAGCCCTGGCCTGCCAGTCCATGCCTCCACTGCCCACTCGCCCCCTGTGTCAGTAGTGGCTGTTGGACTGTCACTTTCAGGCGGGATGCTGGAGGAGCTTCTGGCAGCGAGGTGAGCTGCCTGAATGGAGACACCGCTGAGGGCCTGATCGCCAGCATGCTGAGCCGGGTGGGAGGAATGTCAGTGACAGAAGTGCTCATGCCTGCTTGGCAAAAGTGGTTGGAAGGGGGAGCAGCGCAGCGGGTGGCCGGCTCTTCTGGGGTGCCCAAGCCGGCCAGGTGCTCTGGAGTACAGATGCGTCATGGGCTGGAGCCGTGCAAGAACCCCACTCAGGTGGAGAGGGAAGAAAGCCCTGGCCTGCCCATCCTGGCCTACAACTCTGCCCTTCTCCAGGTCTTTTGGCATTCACGCCCGATACTCTTTCCTTTGCTGATCTTTGCACCCGCATGTACACCAGAAACCAGAAGACCAAGTGGCCAATGCACATGCACACATTGGAAACAAGATTTTCCTGGAGTGTGCATGTGTTTCAGGTCGCTGCTCTTCTGGTTTTTGGTGCACATGCACATGTGAAGTCCAGCTGGCGATGGGTCCAGCAACAGGCGATGGGTCCGTGGGCCTGGAGTAATAGCTCTATGTGCCACTTCCGGCACATGTGCCATAGGGTCACCATCATGGGTCTAGCCTTTAAATCCTAGCTGGATTCTACAGGCAGTCAGACAGACAGCTAAAGCTTGCCAAGAATCAGTGTCCTCCTTTTTCTGACACAAGTTTTAGAGATCACTTTACTTCAGAGGAAAAAAGCTGCAGAATTTTTTTCTCTCCTTGCTAGTTTGTTCCTCTAACTCTTCAGCCTGGAGTCAAGACAAGGTTTTTAAAAAGAGATATTGGTTGGAGGCAGAGGGAAAGTTTAGTTTTAACACCTAAGTGGTAGTGGTGGGGAAGGAAAGATTTATAGCTTTTTGTTTTTTATTGAAGAAATATGGCTGGGGGGGTGGAGAAGATTAAGTTAGGGAAACTCGTCCTGAAGCTGCCTTTTATGCAAGGTACAACGCCTAGAGAGAGAGGAGAACTTTGCAGCCTCTCTGCTTTTCAGCTGGTCGGGGCCAGAAGATAGGCACAGAAAACTCAGAGAGCAGCTGCCATTTTAAAGGTGCTGAAAATGGTGGCTTCTCCCAGCTGGCATGGGGATCAGGTTAAGTACTGGGGGCGGGGGAAGAAAGGCAAGGGAGGCTTCTACAGCACCTCTGCGGTCTGTCATAACTGCAAATGATGGGAGAAGCACTGCATCTGTCATAACTTTGAAACAGGTTCATTTATAGTTTTGGAGTGTTGTTTGAACTAAATCAGTGGTCCCCAATCTTTTTGGCCGCACAAAATGATGCCAGCAGAAGCATGGGGGTAGGGGATGGTTTCAGTGTACAACCTTATCCTGCACATGCACAAATAAAGTTTCATGGGTTCTTTATTTATGCACAAATAAAGTTTTCATGGGTACAAGTCACTTGTACTGCCCGGTTCCCAATGGATCGTGGACCAGTACCAGTGCACAGCCTGGGTGTTGCCAATAGTTTTACAGAAACTGAACTGAACTAAAACTCAGTGATGGTATTTGGAAAGGAGATTGCTAATTAATCTCTTGGTATATTTTGATGTCTAAACACTGCATCTGGATGTAGATCACGCCCCAAATTGGAAACTGTGAGAAAAAGATTAAAGTGAATTAACTCTTACAGTCGTGATTGAGAATTAAATTGCTATGGAAATGCTTAGGTGAAATAAACATGTACATTCTGCATACCACCATTCAATGTGACACCATCCATTGAGCACTACTTCCTATTTGAGATAATCATTTTGAATACAAAATAGAACAGACAAAATGGATAAAACAACAAAATCACAGAGATAACTCTCATGACAGAATAAGCACCTGTACATTTGCCTTGATACCTGCTTTTGTAGCTGTAACACCTCTGCTGTCTGTAGTTGTGGTCCACAGCTGCTTATTTCTATTGCGGAATGATGGGAGTAATTTGTTATTGCAAAAACAGTATCTTCTTCCTCCTCTTCCTCCCCCTCTTCGTCACCTTTTTGTTCAGACTGAAAGGTGAATTCTAGCATGGGATCAAGGTGTTCCACCTAAAATTGCAAATGAATTAAAATAAATACAATCTTATATGAAACAAATAAATTTCTACCTGAAATAACTACCAATTTTATAGATTTTCCTTATTTCTTTCTATGAGCTCATGGATGCTTAATTGTTTATGGAATCAAATTGATGAAGTGGATAAAAATTTGTTACATCCTACAAATAAGTTACTTCCTATTTTTTTTAATGTATAGTTTATTCAATGACAGGTATTAACTAGGCTTCCAACATTTATGGTAGTACCCTCAGAATTCTTTGAGAGTAAACTTGGAATTAAAAAGCCTCGGTGGTGCAGTGGCTAGAGTGCAGTACTCCACATTACTTCTGCTACAGCCAGCTGCCTAATTTGGCAGATTGAATCTCACCAGACTCAGGGTTGATTCAGCCTTCCATCCTTCTGAGGTGGATAAAATGAGGACCCAAATTGTTGGGGGCAATATGCTGACTCTGTAAACCGCTTAGAGAAGGCTGTAAAGCACTATAAAGCAGACTATAAAGCAGTATATAAGTAAGTGCTATTGCTACTGAGGACTGTACTTTGCAAAAAGACTGATCTAATGAATAAACTTCAGTATTAAAAATCAATATATACCGTATATAAACAAACCATTATTTTAATCTTATTGAACAAATCCTTTAATTTCTGAGATTTCTAGAATCATAGATTTAATCTCATACTGGGCAAAAATTAACACAATAGGCTTTGTAATTAACTTATTGATTTGGCCTCCATATTGGTGATATAGTATATAAAATTATTAGTATATAAATGAATTTAAAAAGAGAATATACTGCTGTATAATTTTATTGCTCCTGCTTTTAATTAATACAAAACACATAATGAACAGAGTAAATTATAATTCTATATGCGCACACATATTTTTAAATTGGAATGTAAAGTATCATTTGGTTCTTCTGAAGACTCTAAACTGCAGGTGAGGCAGAAAAACGGTTTTGTAAAGTTATTGTTTTATCCCACAGTCTTATGGCAACTTTAGAATTTAAAGGTAATAAATAGGTAACCTGGGATAACTGCACAAATGAATATATATTACTGCCTTTTTTCTTTGATGGGCCTAATTAGTTTCAAGTTCTTATTTGATTTATTTTCTGCTTAAAAACTTTCTGACAAGAGATTACAATGCCATAATGAAGATAGTTCTGGCATCTGAACTTGAAGTAATGTTATTTCTCAAAATGTATTGTGCCTATAATAAAACTATTATCATCACATTTCTAGCTTTATTCTATTAAATAATATGGGATAGTTACCTCAAGTATGTCTTCTTCTTGCTTCTCTATTTGCCTGCCATGTCGCCAATGTTTCAGCAACCATTTCAATTTCACATATAGGATAAAAATGTTCTGCTTGAAATGTCTGAGTTCTTGATCCATCAGAATTTTCTCCTGACTCCAGGTTTTCTCTTCTAATTTGTTCTGCAAAGTCAAACTTTGTACCTCCAAATCTTTTCTTTGTAAGTTTTGCAGATGTTCTTCTTCCAACTTTAAATAGAACAAGTATGCACAACATGAATATTGTCCTTAAGCGGCTTGTTAGTGGAATATGCCCCCCTCCTCCATTTGAGCAAAAAAATAAGATTTCCAATTTTTATCACCTGATTTTTATCAAGGGATCCATCTTTCAAGATACCCAAAGATTTCAGGTTGAAGACTTAATTTAATTAACCATAATAGCCTGCTGGAAAAAAAAAATTACACAGCTCATTTATTGTAACAAGCTGGATTAGATTTCTGTAGTGTAAGCATTTGTATTCTCTGGGCATAAACACTGTCTCTTCACTGAATTCTTTCAATGTATTGCTTATATGATTTTCAACTTGATATTGCTATATGGGGGACTACAATTTCTAACTTCATTTTCAACTAATAATTAGAAAAACTAATAGGGTTTAATGATTCTAAATTATTTCTGTTCCCTATGGATGAGGACTTTTTTTTGAGAAATACAGTATTATTTTTATGTTTTAAGAAAGAGAGATTCTTACTTTCCAACCAATTTTTGAAAGCAAAAGGGCCTTAGTCATGAATCATCCTTGAAAATTTTAGTAGTAGAACAAACTATCCAAAGAATATGATATCATCATAAACTATCCAGGTATAGAATATGAAGAATCTCTCTTGATTCAAATGTTTGAATATCCAGCAAAACATTTGAAATTTTACTTTTTTAAAGATATATATATATATATATATATATATATATATATATATATATATA
>BLBF01000002.1:62258385-62332822 GCA_015471245.1 Laticauda colubrina | reverse complement strand
ATATATATATATATATATATATATATATATATATATATATATATATACACATATATTCAGTTTTGTTCGGGTATTATCCCACGTCATTGTAGTTGTGCTTTTAAAGTTGTAGCAATGTTTTGGCAGAATCTCATCTGCCATCATCAGGCTTCTGTATTGTGTTCGTCTGTGAGTCAGACTTTCACAGCTGTTTCTGTTTTAAATTTGGGGCTAGCCTACTATTGTGCCAGAATGGTTTTTTCTCCATCCTGATTGGTTGGGAGTCTTGGTCCATGTTTATTGGTCTTGGAGTTTGCTGTGTTCTGCTTGATTGGTGTTTCTAATTTCTTCGGTCTGTTTTGTGGCTTTTTTTGTGTCTTGATTGGCTGGCAACATTGTGTTCCTGTATTGGAGACTTTTAGTGCAGCTTGGCTCCGAGTAAATGGACGGCTATCATTTGTTAGGAAGCTAGGTTTCACCTGGGTGCCTGGTTGGGGTGTGTTTGAGCTAGAGGTATCGGGAGGGATCTGTTTGTTCCCAGATGTTTGCCTGGCTTGTGGTGTGGAGATTTTTTTATTTGTGAATGCAGGCTTCCAAATAATTGACAGATGCCCTACATAAGAGGTACTACAGACAAAATCAGTAAGATATTACACAGGCATCACATTAAGACTGCCTTCAAAACAGACAGAAAAATAGCAGCCATCCTTAGAAACCCCAAAGATAAAATAGACCTGGAAAACCAAGACCTGGAAGTCCCCTGTGCATCATGCCCTGTCACATACATTGGACAGACCAATAGAAGAATAACCTAGATGAACACAAAAATGCAGTAAAAAAGCTGGAACACACTTCTTCACTGTCCAACACATGAAAGCCACAGGTCATAGCATCGACTTTGACGGCACCAAAACCCTAGCCACTATAGAAAACCCCAGCCACAGAATTATCGAAGAAACCATAGAGATTGAAAAAAGACCTGAAAGCATGAATAGAAGAGATGTCTCCACCAGACTGTCAATTATCTGGAAGCCTGCACTCATAAACAAAAAAAAAATCTCCACACCACAAGCCAGGCAAACACCTGGGCACAAACAGACTCCCCCTGACACCTCCAGCTCAAACACACCCCAACCAGGCACCCAGATGAAACCTAGCTTCCTAATAAATGATAGCCGTCCGTTTACTCAGAGCCAAGCTACACAAAAAGCCTCCAGTACAGGAATACAATGTTGCCAGCCAATCAAGACAAAAAAAGCCACAAAACAGACAGAAGATATTAGAAACACCAATCAAGCAGAACACAGCAAACTCCAAGACCAATAAGCACATACCAAGACTCCCAACCAATCAGGATGAAAAAAAAAATCATTCTGGCACAGCGTAGGCTAGCACCAAATTTAAAACAGAAACGGCTGTGAAAGTCTGATTCACAGACGAACACAATACAGAAGCCTGATGATGGCAGATGAGATTCTGCCAAAATGTTGCTACAACTTTAAAAGCACAACTTTAATGACGTGGGAAAATACCCGAACAAAGCTGAATACCATACATATAAATACCCGCAAAAACTTAAGAAAACATATATATACAAACATTATATACATATACATACACACACACACACTATATAGCCCAATGATGGTGAACTTTTTGGGCCCTAATTGCCCAAAGCGTGCGTGCGCATACAAAAAATGCAAGGTGTGCCCCCATGCATGTGAATGCACCCCACACATACACCCCCACCCCTGCACGTGCACCCTGCCCCTGCACATGCATGACAGAGACCCAAAGGCCAGCTGGCTGGTGGGAGGCATGTGTGCATGCACGGTGGAGCTGAGTTGGGGAGTTGGCACATGTGCCCATAGAGAGGGCTCTATATGCCACCTGTGGCACACATGCCATAGGTTCGCCACCACAGGAATAGTCAATTAATTAACTATCACTACTAAAGGTTTACAGTTCTGTAATCTATCAATCAACTGATGCTGTCTATATCTAAAAAAACAAACATTATGCAATCATATCTGTAATTTCATATCTGCTTCATCCATAATAAATCATATTAGTAGAATAATTTTGACGGATAGCAATTTTTAGATTCTCTACGCAAAATTCTTTTATAAAAAATATCAGAAAAATAATTTCCACATGCTAATTATTTTCAGTCAATTCCAATTATCGGTACGTTAGTTTTATAATAGCAGCTTACAATATATGGAACTGGGCACACACAAAAAATCAAAGTACGCATGACAAAACTTTATACCATATTATATTCCTGAAAGCAACAATATTCCTATATTCATGTAATTCATTTTCCAAATAATATGACTGGCAGCCAGAATTTGATTTCTATTTATACATGAAAATTATATAGATTTTTAAAAAATCAATTGTCCTTTAAAGCTGTTTCAGCAGTTCTTAATTATCCACAACCAAACATATATAATGCCTGAACACTTTTTCATAAATACAGTATATGGTGCTTCTAATAGTAAGCATACCAGATGAAGTTTTCTTCCAGTAACTATTTAATGTATTTACCTGAATTATCCTTTCTGAAAAGGTTTCTTGCTCTTCTTGTCGAAGTTTCACCTCTTTCTCTAGCTGAGCCTGAAGCTCCTGTACCGATACATTCTGTGCAAGTAAAACATGGCAGTCCCTGAGTTGATAAGCGGGATAACAGTTCTTACAAAGGTAACAAAACTTTAGGATATATACCACTGAGACTTCAAATAGTACAATCAAGATAGAGTTCAAACACCTGCTATGTTCATAATTAGTGAGAAACCTGCACAAAATTTTCTCTTGATTAATCTGGTGATGCATTCTTTGATTTAATGTATATTTAAAATCAATATAAGGATCTGCTTTAGCTAGGATTTAGGCAGCTAGATTATTTGTAACCATAGTTATCTATTCAGACATATACATGGATTTTTGAAGTGCACAGAAGCATTTTCAGAAGTTACTATATCTGAAACTTTGCATTTAAAGTTTATTTTGGTTTCAGTCTCATCAGTACAACACTCCTGGAACCAGAGTGCTTACTAAAGACATGCACATGAAGTAAGTAACTGAAATTAAAATTAAAATGTTGACGAATAGTGAATTTTATTGATTAAATTTATGGTTTTGTCCTGGAGGAAGAGCCGATATTTCACTGAGCTAGTGATTGGCAATATGAATACACAATACGCTTTGTGCTTTCTGACTTACTGAATTTATTTCTGACTCTGAATTGATGTCTTTTGTCTCTGAGAAGACAGATCAAGTGAGCTGTATATGTGCTGCAGGGTTTTGAAATGAAACTGAAATGTCATCTGCTGTAAACATGTGTGTTAAGGGCCTGTCACATAGGCCGACGGATGCAAAACGTGTGTAAAAAGGACACAGCGGACGAGAAAATATTCCATCCATTGTTATCCGCTCTCAAAAGTGCCCCGAATTTGCATAAGCAGAGCGGACAACAACGGAAAGGAACGGATGGGGGGAGGATGTAGCCAGGATGTTAAGCGGATGCTCCACGGAAGCCTAGCGGATGGAAGCGGATGGAAGCAGATGGCACATCCGCAGGGCTTCCGGGGGAGCACAGCGAAGCAGAAGCGCAACGGAAGGAAGGGATGCAGAGTGGATGCCAAGCGGATGCCTATCGGATGCCTAGCAGATGCAAAGCGTTCACTGCGCATGCGGGGAGAATGCATTGCGTCAGCCCCGCGGATATAAAAGGATGCAGCTCGCAAGCAGGTCACCATTCAGAGGAAAGACCTGCTGCCAGACACAGCTCCAGCCAGCCAACAACCATGGGGAAGAAGAGGAAGCCTGTGCCATCTGCTGCCAGCCCTGGCAAGAAGGACAGGGCCACCATCCCACCCCCTGGCCATGACTCTGCTTCTGCTGGGGCTTCTGCTGCTCGGGCTGACTCTTCTGGTGCTGGGGCTTCTGCTGGTGCTGCTCCTGGTGCTGGGGCTTCTGCTGGTGCTTACTCTGCTGGCGCTGCTCCTGGTGCTGGGGCTTCTGCTGGTGCTTACTTTGCTGACGCTGCTCCTGGTGCTCCTGGTGCTGCTGGTCCTGCTGGTGCTGCTGGTCCTGCTGGTGCTGCTGGTCCTGCTGGTGCTCCTGGTCCTGCTGGTGCTGCTGGTGCTTACTCTGCTGATGATCCTGGTGCTGCTGGTGCTGCTGGTGCTGCTGGTGCTGCTGGTGCTGCTTTTGCTGCTACTATTGTTGTTGCTAATGCTGCTGCTGCTGGTGTGATGGAGCAGCCCCTAGAACCTCGAAGCCCCTCTAATGAGGGCCCAGATGGCCCTGCCAGAGGGAGGAAGAGGCATACGTGTGAACGGGAAAGGAGGCAATACTCCATCAAAGAGGAACATGAGGATGAGGTGCTTGAATGGCTGAGGGAGAACGAGTATCTATGGCGGAAGAGACACAGGCTCTATCGAGACACCAAAAGGAAGCAGGTTGCTTGGAGAGAGAAGGCGGAGAGCCTGGGCTACACTTTGGAGGTCCTCCTTGGCTGGTGGAAGCACATGCACACCTGGTACGGGAAGCTGCACCTCAAGAAATCTGGCCAGGCCACGGTCAAGCTCACCGACCGGGAGACCTATGTGATGGCCAAGTGCAGCTTTTTGGAGGGTGAGATCCGCCACCGAGGAGCAGCCCCTCTGACAACCCTCTCTCTCAGGCAGTCCACAGAGAGCCAGTCCTTTTCTGGCCAAGAGTCAGCTCCTGTGTCCCACAATGGAGACCCCCCCCCGACAGCTGCACTCCCCATGGTGGAGCGTGTGGAGGACCCCCTGACGCAGTGGGAGCTAGGAGAGGGCGCTGACACCAGAGACCAACCCACATGCACCCCCAGCTCCACCTCCACAGAAAGCAGGCAAAGAGGCTGACCAGAGGGGCAGAGCCACACTGTCCTGCTGGAGATCAGGGACACCATCAAAAGCAGCGTAGATCTCCTCTCTCAGTTGGTACACACCCACATACCATCCTCAAACCGCAAGCCCTTCCTCACCTACGTCAACCAGACCCTCATGGACATGTCTGAATCAAAGTACCAGGTGATAAAGGAGAGGATCACCGGTCTTCTGCACAACCCTCCAGGCCCAGCTGAACCTGCTCCGACCCAGTCCAGGTCTGCTCCTCCACCCCAGGTGATGTCACAGCCCTTCCAAGGCTTTCCACAGGCCCTCACCTACCAAGGCTAGGGCTACCAGGAGTTCCAGCAGCACAGGCAGCCCTTCTCAGTCCAGGCACAGGTTCATTGTACGCCACCGGTGCCACCGATGCTGACGCCACCGATGCCACCGATGCCACCCATGCCACAGATGCCACCCACGCCACAGATGCCACCCATGCCTCACCTCGCTCACCTGCAGACCAGACAGCCCCACTACACTCCTCCTTCCTCCACCCCACAGCAAAGCCTGGCCTCAGAACATCTGTCATTGGTCTTGGGACTGACACCCCATGTCCTGGAGGAAGGGCCTCTCAACATCACGGGACTGAGCCAGCTCTCTGAGAGCTTCCTCCACACACCATCCCCTGTTGTCCTCTCGGGGCCAGGCACCCCAATGGTGCCTCAGATCAGCACTCCAGCCACTGCCACCTCCACAGCCCCTGGAGCCTTCACCCCTGAGATGATGGGCACGCCTCAGAGTGACTGAGAAGAGTGCCAGAGACTGGGTTGCTACCTGTTGACTTTATCTTTGCTTGGGACACTTTACTTGGGTCATTTTGCTTTTACAGTTTGTTATTAATAAAGATTATCTTTGCTTCAGTTCTTTTAGTCAATAAAGTCTTGGTGGAAACTTTTAGAAATGGTTTAAGCCTTTGCATGCTTGTGGGATGGGTAAGGATAGCAGTGGGATGGGCAGGGATACCTGTAGGATGGGTAATAGCTGTGGGATGGGCAGGGATACCTGTTGGATGGGTAATAGCTGTGGGATGGGTTAAGATAGCAGTGGGATGGGCAGGGATACCTGTGAGATAGGTAATAGCTGTGGGATAGATAAACCTCCAGTGCAAGCATAGTGGGACTGTATGGTCCACCCTCCCAGGTGCTACACCTATGGCCCTTTATTATCAATAACAATTTAATCATTCATCCACACATTTCAACATAAACACAACTCTTTATTAAATGCCCTGTTCATTGTAGGGCCACTCAACATACATGGCACAATCTCATCAGTGTGATGAGACAGGCTGAAGGAAGCATCCATTAAGCATCTACCATCCTGTCTTGCCACTCCACTGTTCCAGCTGGGGAGTTGCACCAGTTTTTCAGGAGGTTGCGCTGCTTCTTCCCTTCACTTGAGGCTCTGTTGGGGCCTTGCACATCCTCAGTGTCTATCAGGTTTCGCCCTTGCCTCCATTCCCCAGGCTCCATGTCCCCATTGCCTTGTTGGAAGTCCACAAGCCTGTTCTGCAACACTGGGTAGCGGGTGTGCATGAGATTGTGCAGGATGCAGCAAGCTTCCACGATGTTCCTCACGGTCTCTGGGCGATGCTGCATGGTGGTGAGAAGTACCTGGAACTTGTTGGCCAGGATGCCAAAGGCGTTCACCACCCGCCTTGCCCTGGTCAGCCTGAAGTTGAAGATCCTCTCTTCACGGGTGAGGCATCTGGAAGTGTAGGGCTTCATGAGGTAGGTTCAGAGGGAGAAGGCGTCATCCCCCACGATGAAGTGGGACACATCTTGCGTGTCGTTGGGCAGGGGTCTGGATCTGGGAAGCCCATGATGTGGTTCCATTCCAGCCCCTCCTTGTGGTGACTGTCGTTGTATACCTGGACATCTGAAGATGACCCGTTGCCTGAAGCATCGATGTACATGAACTTGTAGTCAGCATCGACCATGGTGAAGAGGATGATGCTGAAGAAGCCCTTGTAGTTGTGATAAGTGGACCCTGAGTTGGCTGGAGCTTTGCAGGCCACGTGCTTGCCATCTATGGCTCCAACGGTATGGGGGAAGTTCCACCTCTGATACCACTGCTCTGCAACTTTCTTCGAGCCTTCTTCAGTGGAGAGGCACTGGAGGAGCTCCTCCAGGTATTCTTCAATGATGGCCTGCACCACTTCTCTGACCACAATGCTGATGGTGTTGTGTGGCACCCTCCAGCCGTACTGCATGCTCCTGTACGTGGTCCCAGAAGCCAGGTGGTGCAGAGTCAGTGCCACCTTGAGTCCAGGGTCCAGGCTGGGCTGGAAGTTGGTGCTCTGCTTGGTCAACCTGGGTCTCAGCCACTCCACAACTTCGTCAAACATGGCTGGCGGCAACCTCATGAAGTTCTGGAATGCACAAGTGTCTTCGTGCCTCAGCTCCACCATCAGCTTGTTATACAGTCCGTACTCGGCTCTTCTCACGATCCATCTTCGGACCCAGACACTTCTTGGATGTCTCCTTTTCTTCGCATAGAACAGGTGAAAAAGCCTGTAGATGGCTTCGCACTGTTGTAGAACGATGGTGGCTACCAAAAGGAGTGTGCGATCCATGGTGGAGATGACTGGATGCTGTGGAAGAGCAAGAGCAAGATGAAGGCTGAAGAGGTCCGCACAGCAGGGCTGCTGGACTGAAAGTGAGATCCAGATGATTTCCTCCCCCTTTTTATAGGAAATATAGGTTTTCTGCTAGCTGTCCTTTTGCATCCTCTCGGCATCCTGCAGACATCCTAAATATCCAAGATAAGTCCCCTATGTGAACTTTTTATCATTTTAATGCTTTGTATGCGAGCTGCATCCGCTTTCATCCTTTCTACGTCCGTGCTACTAACGCTGCGTGTCTGTTCCGTGTCCGTTTCGCTTCCTCCCTGTGTCCGTTTTCCAGTGGAGCGGATGCGAGTTGCGCGGATGTGCAGCGGATGCCTAGCGGATATAGCGGATGTGTAATGGATGACGACGGACGTCTAACGGATGTTCCCCGTATGCATAGCGGATGTAGAACGGACGCATTGGATACATTTTCTGCTCAAAAAGTTTTGTGCAGCTCAAAACTTCTTGAGCGGATGAAATGTCAGTAGACGGATGCTGGACTGATAGGATGAAAAACGGACGCAGTGAGTACAGAACGGATGCATCGCATTAACCAATGGATGGCAAGTGTTTCTCTCCCTTTTACATCCTCTTTCCATCCGTTGGTGCTGTGTGACAGGGGCTTTAGTATGGAAAATGCAGACATTTGTTGACTTGTAGTAAGCATGGTACCATGGTAGCTCACCACTGAAGGTACTATGTTCATAATTAGTGCAAAACCTGCACAAAAAAATTATCTTGATTAATCTGTTAGTTTCATGGCCAAAATCAGTGGTGAAATGTGTATTCATACAGTATTTCTCCCATTTAATTTTTAAAGCAATCATTCACATGTGCATTTTTCTCATCCATAGCCTCTTGCACTTCATTACCCCAAGTTTCCATATTTCAAATTTATTCATGCTCAAAATTACATAATTTACTTTTGTAGCTTTCAATTTATTCTGGAAAGGGTACTAATACTTTTTTGTACAGGATTTGTATTTTCTCTTCTCGCAATCTTTATTATTTTCTTGTCCATTCGTCTCCCCACCACAATGAACTACTCTTGATGCTACCAAATAACAGTGGTTCCAGATCCTTTGCATCCTTCATTAACTATTTGAGTATTTTATCATAAACTAATCAATTATAGTTTTAGATATGTATTCTTATGTCAAGTATGTATGTATACTTTTGCTTAAACTATGTATTTGAAACATAGCCCACTTATCTTTTTTCCTGTATTCTCTCATTTTCAGCATCCACAGAATGCTGCATAGGCAAGCAGATTGAGTTACTCACAGAATCACAGATTCACTCAGAGATCTACCATTCTGCAATCTGCTGAGTCTGCACTGAAAAATAGAAACTTCAGTCCTAGGGAAGATTCAGCACTGTTTTTAGATTAGCTAGAAAGCAGGAAATCCTAGGATTTCCTCTTTCTAGCTAATCTAAATCTCCCGGCAGAGCAGAACAGCTGGTGGTTGGAGAAAAAAATAAAAAAATAGCAACTTACTAAATGCAGGCAAGTTTGATGGTACACATAGCAGGTTAAGGAGTGGGTGGGATGAGAGGGCTAGGGCCAGCCAATGGCACGATTTGCCAGTTCTCCGAACTGTGCAGAATTGTAACAACAATTTTGATTAACTAGAAAGCAGGAAATTGTGGGATTTCTTGCTTTCTAGCTAATCTAAATCACTGTTGTACCGTTGTTTTGCCTTCACCCAGGAGGCTTCTCTGAAGCCCAGCCAGGGGTGGTATTCAGGGGATTGGGAGGGGGAGAAGTAGCCTGAGAGCACAGCTGAACCTTCCTTAGGACTGAAGCTTCTATTTTTCAGTGCAGGCTCAGGCAGCAGATTGCAGAAAGATAGATCTCTAAGAGAATCCCTTTTCTCCTCTGGATGGAAAGAATTTCTGCTTTAACCTCCCTTTTCTCCAGTTCAAAATGCCCAGAGAGGGTAGGGGGAGAAATCTCCATCTCTTCCAGAAATCGGGGAGGTTTCTGAGGGAGGTTCTGATTTTATAATCAGTAATACAGCTCAAATTAATATTATTTACCAGGATCAGAAACTATAAGGAAAGAAAATTTCTCACACAATTTAGGCATTGTGGTCCATAAGTATTCTGTGAATGCTGATTTCTATCTAAGCAACAAATCCATTATTTTCTTGTTGTCCAACTTGGTTTCCACTACATCAGAATCTGAAAATCTAATAGGTGCTTTGGGAAAATTGGAAGGCATATTAGAAGTCCCACACTTCTGTTGTATTGCAGACGGAATTGGCAAAGATGTCTATGTCTGGTTGTTGTTTTTAAATGAATCCAAATATTCCAATCTGTACCTTCTACATTAACTGATATAGTCTAAAGCTATTTGCTTCTGACAGTGTGAGAATTTACTCTCTCAGCTGTTAGCACTTTAATTGCTTGTTCTCTTGCAGTTTTAAATAGTTCAATGGGCATCTCATCTGATCCTGGTGCTTTCTTATTTGACAGCTGGTCCATTGCCTGTCATATCTCATTTTGTAGGAAAGAAGATTCATTCACACATTACGTCTGTACAAATTGTTCTATGATTCCATAACCAATTTATAAAAAGCTTCAGTATAGCCTTTCTTCCTCCTTTAATTTAATTTATATTAGAGTTCTTCCATAAATACTAGATCTATTTTTGATTTTTCCCATGAATACCGTACTCTGATCTGAAATTTTTTTTCTTTAATCTCTTTTACTTATTGAAAGTATTTATTTCCTTATTTGCTAGATGTGATGTAGATATATTCAATCATCACGCATAATCTTATGTCTTATTTTGGCTTGAAAATCAGCTGAACCTTTTCTTTGGAATTTTGAGAATACTTTTTCACTTAGTTTTTATGAAGTCTCATTCTTCTATAGCTCCTTAGTTTCTTTTCTGCATGGCATAATGAATCTGTTTCTTTCACTGATGTTGCATTCTGAATGATTTTCCTCAAGTCAAATCTTGTTGGCATCCTTAAGCCCATGTCACACTGGCCAACGGATGCAAAAAGGACACAGCGGACGAGCAAAATGTTCCATCCGTTGTTATCCGCTCTCAAAAGGGGCAAAAATTTGCATAACCGGAGCGGATAACATGGACGCGGGGAGGACGCAGGGCGGATGCAAAGCAGATGCGGAACGGAAGCCTAGCGGATGGAAGCGGATGGGAGCGGATGACGCAACCACAGGACTTCCGGGGGGCCTCAGCAAAGCGGAGGCGGAATGGATACAGCGGATGCAGAACGGACGCCGAACGGATGAAGCGGATGCACAGTGGATGCACAGCGGAAGCCTAGCAGATGCCTGGCGTTAATTGCGCATGCGGGGGGGGGTGCATTGCGTCAGCCCCACGGATATAACGGAAGCAGCTCGGAAGCAGGTCACCATTCAGAGGAAAGACCTGCTGCTGGATGGATTGGCTGCCTTGCCAGCCCTGCCTGCAAGCCTTGCTGCCAGCCTTGCTGCCAGCCTCCCTGCCAGCCTTGCTGCCAGCCTCCCTGCCAGCCTTGCTGCCAGCCTGCCTGCAAGTCTTGCTGCCAGCCTGCCTGCAAGCCTCCCTGCCAGCCTTGCTACCAGCCTCCCTGTCAGCCTCCCTGCCAGCCTTGGTGCCTGCCAGCCTCCCTGCCAGCCAGCAACCCCACAACCATGCGGAAGCACAGCAAGCCTCAGCCATCTGCTGCCAGTCCTGGCAAGAGGGACAGGGCTACCATCCCGCCTCCTGGCCCTCACTCTGGTTCTCCTGGGGCTTCTGCAGCACGGGCTCGCTCTTCTGGGGCTGGCGCTTCTGCTTCTGGAGGAGCTGATGACAAGCATTCCAGCACCAGCCACCTCCACAGCACATGCACCCTTCACCCCTGGGACTGAGCGACCAAGAGGAGTACCAGAGACTCATTTTTGTCTTATAGCTTGTTGTTAATAAAGTCTATTTATGATTCACACACTTGCTTCATTTCTTTTTTTTAATAAAGTCTTGGTGGAAGCTTTTAGAAATGGTTTAAGCCTTTGCATGCTTGTGGGATGGGTAAGGATAGCTTTGGGATGGGTTCGGATACCTGTGGGATGGGTAATAGCTGTGGGATGGGTTAGGATAGCAGTGGGATAGATAAACCTCCAGTGCAAGCATAGTGGGACTGTATGGTCCACCCTCCCAGGTGCCACACCTATGGCCCTTTATTATCAATAATAATGTAATAATTATCCACACGTCAACATAACACAACTCTTTATTAAATGCCCTGTTCATTGTAGGCCCACCCAACATACATGGCCCAATCTCATCAGTGTGATGAGACAAGCTGAAGGAAGCATCCATTAAGCATTTACCATCCTGTCTTGGCACTCCACTGCTCCAGCTGGGGACTTGCACCAGTGTTTCAGGAGGTTGCGCTGCTTCTTCACCTCACGTGAGGCTCTGTGAGGCACATCCTCAGTGTCGATCAGGTTTTGCCCTTGCCTCAATTCCCCAGCCTCCATGTCCCCATTGCCTTGTTCACGGTCCACAAGCCTGTTCTGCAAGACTGGGTAGCGGGTGCGCATGAGATTGTGCAGGATACAGCAAGCTTCCACAATCCTCCTCATGGTCTCTGGGCTATGCTGCATGTTGGTGAGAAGTACCTGGAACCTGTTGGCCAGGATGCCAAAGGCATTCTCCACCACCCGTCTTGCCCTGAACAGCCTGTAGTTGAAGATCCTCTCTTCACGGGTGAGGTATTTGGAGGTGTAGGGCTTCATGAGGTAGGTTGTGAGGGAGGAGGCGTCATCCCCCACGATGAAGTAGGGCACATCTTGTGTGTCATTGGGCAGCGGGTCTGGATCTGGGAAGCCCACCATGAGGTTGCTTTCCAGTCCCTCCTTGAGGTGACTGGCGTTGTATACTTGGGCATCTGAAGATGAGCCGTTGCCTGAAGCATCGATGTACATGAACTTGTAAGCATCGACCATGGTGAAGAGGATGATGCTGAAGAAGCCCTTGTAATTGTGATAAGTGGACCTCGACTTGGCTGGCGCTTTGCAGGCCACGTGCTTGCCATCTATGGCTCCAACGGTGTGGGGGAAGTTCCACTTCTGATACCACTGCTCTGCAACTTTCTTCGAGCCTTCTTCAGTGGAGGGGCACTGGAGGAGCTCCTCCTTGTATTCTTCGATGATGGCCTGCACCACTTCTCTGACAACAAAGCTGATGGTGCTGGGTGGCACCCTCCAGCCGTACTGCATGCTCCTGTAGGTAGTCCCTGAGGCCAGGTGGCGCAGAGTGAGTGCCACCTTGAGCCCAGGTTCCAGGCTGGGCGGGAAGTTGGTGTTTGTCTTGCTCAACCTGGGTGTCAGGCGCTGCACAACTTCATCAAACATGGCTGGAGGTATCCTCATGAAGTTCTGGAACGCCCGAGTGTCTTCGCTCCTGAGCTCCACCATCAGCTTGTTGTACAGTCTGTCCTCTGCTCTTCTGGCGAACCATCTTTGGACCCAGACTTTTTTTGGGTGCCTCCTTTTCTTCCCGTAGTAGAGCTCACAGAGCCTGTAGATGGTTTCGCACTGTTGCAGAAGGATGGTGGCTGCTGAAAGGACTTTGTCACAATCCACGGTGGACATGACTGAATGCTGTGGAAGAGGAAGAGCCAGATGAAGGCTGCAGAGGTCTGCACCGCTGGGCTGCTGTTCTGAAAGTGAGATGCAGGCGAGTTGCTCCCCCTTTTTATAGGCAGTATAGATGTCCCTCTGCATCCTCTAGGCATCCTCTAGACATCCTTAATATCCAAGATAGGTCCCCTCTGCGAACGTTTTTTCCGTTTTAAATGCTTTGTTTCCGTGCTGCATCCACTAGGCATCCGTTCTGCATCCGTTATGTGTCCGTTCCACTTCCTCCCTGCGTCCAGGCAGATGCGAGTTGCGCGGATGCGCAGCGGATGCCTAGCGGATATAGCGGATGCGTAACGGATGCGTAATGGATGCGTAGCGGATGCAGAACGGATGAACTGGATACATTTTCCACGCAAAAGTTTTAGGCAGCCCAAAACTTTTGGAGCGGATGAAACATCAATAAACGGATGCTGGACAGATAGAGAGGAAGCCAAACGGAGGCAGTGAGTACTTCGCGTTTTCCAACGGATGGCAAGCTTTTTTGTCCGTTTTACATCCTCTTTGCATCCGTTGGTTCAGTGTGACATGGGCTTTACTCTCTTTGGTCACATATTTGGCACCTGTATATATTGGCTGTTTTATAATCTGTATTTCAGAATGCTGTGGTGCAATTCTCTATGTTCTCTTTCCTATTATGTATTAAATGTTATTTTAATGTTGTATATCCCATAATACCCATGTGTAAATTATCCACATTTATGTGGCTTTAAGTTGATTCACTTGACAAATAATTATCTTTGGAAAACTCTGCTAACCTTCTCCATTATTACATTTTATCTAATCCAGTTCTCCTGTAAATCCAGATTTTTCAATTTTTCCAATGTTTACATTCCAGTCACAGATTTGTAGTAGTGTAGTCTTTCCTAATATTGCATTTAGCCCTTCTGATTTTTGCACTTAGTAATTTTTTTAGCATTTTTCCTCACTTCCCCCTTAAAAATTCTTGTACAACATTACAAGAATGTTCTTATATAACATTAATGTTGAATGACACTTTTTGAATTATAACTAAAGACATACTTGCACTATCCTTCTGAAGGATCATTACCATTCTTTTGGCTGGCTTCATGCCCTGATACTAAGTTGAAGAAACCCTGTTTATTTATTTCAAAAATATTTTCAGTTCAAAAAAAGTTTTCTGTCATTGTTCATTCTTCTCAAATTCCATGTTTTCCTGTTACATACCTCCTTGTAAAATGAGAAAATCCTCTTTCATTACTGATTAAGATTTCTTTGCAGGTTTGACCTGACTATATTCTCATCTCCAGTTCTATTCTGAAAATGAATGTCTTTCTATTTAGAATCTCTTCACCTACCATATAAACTTGTATCAATGTTCCAGCCATCTACATAGGGTTTTCTTGGATCTATGCAGAAATCATTTGCCACTGTCTTCTTTTGAGTTTGAGTTTGGAATTCCTTCTTTTAGTAGCATTATCTTGTCTCAGATCTGTGAGGCTTACCTGCCCTTTTCCTTACTGTGGACTGCTGTTAATGTTACACCACTGATTCACCCTATCAGCAAGGGTGACCTGACATGGAACTCCAACTCCCATCAGCATTACTATCAGGATCAATAAAGCTATTGATGCCACTCTACCAAAACAGGTCAGGAATCTTTTCCTGCATTTCAGCAAGTGTTTTGAAGAAACTGATTACTTTTTTGAAAACATATAACTGTGATGGTGAACCTATGGCATGTGAGACACAAGTGGCATGTAGAACCCATTCTGAGGGCATGCCAGCTATCACTCCACCCCAGCTCCACTGTGCCTGTGCCTGTGCCTTCTGCTGGCCAGCTAGACTTTGGGTCTCTGCTGTGCATGCATGGGGGTGGGGGCTTCCCTGATATCTGCAGTTTCCCCCCCAGCGGACCCTACCATTCTCCCCCCAGGGCACCGTAACTTTCTCCTGCATTCCTGCCACTCATGCCTTTCTCGATCTATGCAGTTTCTCCCACAACACGCCCTAGCTTTCTCCTGCATTTCTGCCTCCCGTGCCTTCCCCAATCTCCATAGGTTCCACTCTCTGCAAGTGCCTCTCCATGGCAGAAATGGAGGAGAAAGCTTAGAGCGCACTGGAGGGAGAAACTGAGGAGATGGGGAAGGCATGGGTGGCAGGAATGCATAGGAAAGCGAGGGCGCATTGGAAGGAGAAACTGGAGATCGGGGAAAGCATGGTCAGGAGAAATGCAGGAGAAAGCTAGGGCTCGCTGAAGGGATAAACTACTGAGATTGTGAGGTCTCCCTGCACGCCTTTTTGGGACTGAAAATCTTCCTGCATCAACCTAGAAGCCAAAACAGGAGCTGGGGGGCGCATGCATGGGGGAGCTCACATTGCATTTTGGGGATTGGGGCACGTGTGCATGCACTAACACATGCATGCACACCATCACTGACATATAAAGTGTCTGCTTTTGGGACAGTACATATGTTTTTCCTCCATAAAGAGGGAATCTAGCACCAAGTTGGCAATATTGGACCTTAGAAAAATTTTAAGAGATCATGCTTTTAAACAATGTAGATCATTTAATTTATTAACATACTTCTAAAGCATATTTTGGTTCTTTCTATCTTGAAGATATCTTTTTCATTATTTTTGAGCATAACTAAATCAAAATTCAATCAATCAATACAAAATTTGCAAATGAGAATGCTATATGTTTTGCTCCCTGCACCTTTAATTTACCCATCTTCAATCTAAAAAGTCAACTTATAATGTACTTAATAATGGCCAGCAAATCAAATGTACAATTCACAAATTTGTCTTCCTTCAGATAGACTTTTTATTTAAAATATTACTACAAAATTTAAGAAATTAAGTATACATTAATTCCCCATTTAAAAAGATTATTGAAAATTTATTTCAGAAAAAATCTGAATTAATGAAATCATTGCTTTCCAGTCAATCATTTCTGGTTATTTATTGCTGGCTTTTGGTGTAGATATAGAACCAATTCAATCCAGGTTATAGGACTGTACAATTGACAAAATGAGATAGCGTTAAGTGCTATTTCACAATGAATATTTGCAATCATCCGCAGCTAAATGTTCAAAACTGGCTACTTCTAGGCCAGTTTTATAACCTGACATTCAAGTAAGAATTTTCTTCTAATTTTTATGGCTATTCTCAATATAGCATATATAACTAAAATAAGACTTAACAGTCTAGTGCCTTCAAAGTGATCATGGACTTCTATGTTTTGAAGGCTGTGTTCTGATCTAAAAAATTGGAAGAGATGAACATACAATACAGTCACTTTTTGCTCAGTTTAGATTCAAATGGGCTAGACTTTAGTACCCATTTAAACTCTGAAACAGTACAGCATTTGTATAGTACAGCATTTGTATAAAACTGCTGGGTAAGTTCATCCATGTCCACGGATCACCAATACATTGATGATGTCCAGCCATACAGTATATCTCTGTTCCAGGTGATGTGGGTGTTGCAGTGGACATCTTTTTGTAATGTCTGGAGGATGTGAGATGGGAACAACAGATTTCAGCTGAACTCTAGTAAGATGGAATTGCTATGGGTGGGCTCCTCTGTAACCAGGAGTTTATCATCTTTGCTCTTGGATGCAGTTGCACTATCCTAGACAGACCAGGTGTGTAATTTGGGGGTCCTCTTGTACTCATGGCTCCTGCTCGATGAGCAGGTGGCAACCATGGCCAGGAGGGTATTTGCCCAATTCCACAATGCATCAATTATGCCCTTTCTAGGCAGGGAGGCTTTATGCTTGGTCATTTATGTCCTGGTTATGTCCCAATTGGACTACTGCAACATGATCTACATGGGCCTACCCCTGAAAAGTAACTGGAAGCTTTAGCTAGTGCAGAGCACAGTTGCACAAGCCATACTGGGTGCCTGAAGAAGGACATATATAATACCCTTGTTCCATGAACTGCACTGGGTACTAGTTTGCTTCCAGGTTCAATGTTCAATTTAAGGTGTTAGCCATAACTTATAAAGCTCTACATGGGATAAAGCTCTACAAGTTATCCATGGAATTAGCTTCTTCCCATCTCATCAGCACATCTTATCTCACTCAATTCAGCAAGGAAGGTAGCCTGCACACCCCATCAGTCAAAAGTTTCAACTGGCAGTGTCTGCTGCCCCCTTGTTGTAAAACATTCTGACCCCAGAAAATCATAAATGCAAGAACACAGTTCCCCCCCCCCCCCATCGCCATTATAGTGCAAACAATTGCTAAATGATTCAATTGCTAAACAAGTGCTATCTGGTATTGTCTATCATGAGAAAAATGCTAAAAACGATCATATTTCCATTTCATTAAAATATTAGGTGCAGTTAAATACAAATTATAGGACTCAAAGGAATGATTTCCTCTATTTTGCCCTGGCTTCTATTACAAACAATTACTGTTCCCTTTCAATGAATTTTTATTCAGCTGGCTAACCTCTAGACTGAAACAATTCTTGTTTTCTGGCCTGTAGAATTTAAGGTCTCCATCAGTTGTGCCAGGTGGTTCTGTTGTGCCGTGTTGTTGATGAATCTCTTTTTCATCTCCATGGTCTGGGCTGGGCTGCCATTCCATCTGATCCTTTTGTTTGGACTGTTAGGTGCATGGGTGGGATTGTAACATAAAAAAAAAAAAATCAGGACAGGGAGATTAAAAAAAACAAACAAAAATGGATAAGGTAGGCAATTGAAAAAACTACAAGACAAAAAAAAGCGTGAACAGAAAAATCAACTTAAATGCAGTGTCATAAGCAAGTGACAAGAACAGAACTAAAATAAGGATGAGCAAAATAATGGGCTGAAACATCTGAAAAGCAAAAGAGAGGGGAAAGAATGCAAATACTGGTTATGAGGCGCATGCAATGGGGATGCATGAATCAAACCAACAGCAAGCGTATAAATCATGGAGTATATGGGGACACAAGGTTCTTACAACCTTATCTGTGCTGTGCAGAAAAATCCCTATTCAGTATGGCAGCTGTGAGAGTATGAATCCAAGGAAATGCATTATGAAAGACAAGTCTTTTGTTAGCTATAGGGCCTTTTTATTTGCCCCTTACTTATGTAAAAGAACTAAAAGCGGGCTTTTTAAGTATATTTCATTTTGGACTTTTATTTTGGCAAGACCTTTTGAAATACATTTCATATTAACAATAAGAGATAGTATGTGCTATGTGTTTTGTTAAATATCCGCAAAATAGTAACTAATGAAATACAGCATCCAATATAATAAACAAAAAAAAAATTAGGTGCTGTTTGTTTCTATTAGCCTTTTTGTCATGAAAAACAGCCTCCGTATGAAAATAGCAGAGTTAAAAAAAGGATTTATAAATATTTTATAAATTAATTTCAAAATCATAACAAAACAAACATAGGCAAAATTAGCACCAGAATGCAGCAAGAAAGACTAACAAAACCGCAAAAGAAGCAAGAAGTCCACCTACCTGGAAATCTATAATTAATTCCTTTCCTTGATTTCCAATGGGAGAATCTCGAGAGATGGATGTCATTGTGGACAGAAAACTAGAGGACTCTGTAAGGTGTGGAAGAGGGGAAAGATCTTCCAGTTGTTCTTTGAAGCCAATCCCAATGTTATCAACCTTCTCCAAGAAGCTTTGCAGTTCTTTCTGAAAATGTTTCATCCTTGAATTAATAGTGCTTAAAAGTTCTGGTTCATTATTGTTCCCCTTTTTCCTCTCAACTTTTTTAAAAATTTGCTCAGAGGAAGCACTGTTATTTATTTGGACTTTTGTTTCATATATTAAATTGTCTGTATCAATGATAAGGCGTTCCATAGCTCTTTCAAGCCTTTCAGCCTCATATTTGATACTGATCAATGATTCTGAGTTCTCTTTGGCCCTTGTTAAATCAGTGGAACACATGTTACTAATTTCTGAGTGTTTCGCACTCCCAAAACCTGATGTCTTTTCATATAAATCTTCAGAATCACTTTCACCTCCAATAGGTCCTTCTCTCCTTGGTTGAGGTAGATGACTTTCTTCATTGTCATACTCCTTCTTTCCTGTCTCACTCTCAGCATCACTATCCCTGGGACTGCATGATCGCAATCCTAGGTGAGAGGCAAGATCATAGCGCTGCACATTAGATAGCAGTACACGGTTTTCATACTGGAGCTTCATCACTTTTCCACTCAGTTCATTGATTTGCATCCGGGCTGACTTCAGTTCTTCTTGTAAGGATCCACTGCACTTGGATGCATTTTCATCAAACCAACCAGATTCTTGTCCAGGGTCAAACTTGAATTTATTCAATTCATTTGTTAGCTGCTTATTGTGATCTTCAATTTCAGAGATTGATCTCCTAAGAAGTTCTGCTTCTTCTTCTACGAATTGCAAATGATGACGCAACTCTGCAGCTGATTCCACAGGGTCACCATAAGGTGAGGTAGGAATGCTTGAAACACGTTCCTGGTTAAGACATACTCTTTCATACTGGCATCTCATATCCTCCATCTCAGCCTTAATTCCTCTGTTTTCCACTTCTAGTTCTACTAACTTTCTGCCCAATATGTTAGCTTCTTCTTCCACCAATTTTAAACGAAGCTTCAGTTCAGCTTCTCTTGTGCTGGGTGGCCCTCCAGCCTCTCCAATGGGGAGAGGACTTTCCACATCCCCATAGATGGATTTGTACTTTTGAAGCTCTTGTTCCAATTCATCTTTCTCTCTGCTTAGCTTGGCCATCTTCTTACGCATCAATACTGCTTCCTCTTTGGCAAACTGAAGCTGGCACTTCAAATCAGCACTGTCTTCCTGCCAATAAAAGCAACACATATGAAGATAAAAGGAAAAAGACAAACATGTTCTGGCCATAATTCTGTAAAGCAACGTTTTCTAACCTGTCATGTTGGATTTCAACACTATCATGAGTATATACAAACATAAAATTAGAGAAGGGGTGTGTTTGTGTGTGTTGTGTGTAATACAAATTATATTATAATTATATAATACAAATGTTGCATACTTTTAAATGAAGAAAAACCAATAATGTATAATGGAAAAATGGAAAATCCTTTTTTTACATTAGGTTATTCAGGATATAAACTCTTAAGATTCCTTTCCACAAAATAAGTATTTATTCCAGCAATAACAAGTTATAGATTAAGTGAAAAACCAAATTGTGTCCTTTAAAAAAAAACTATATACATAACTTCCAATAGAACAGAATATATGTAACTCAAGAGTTGAATTAAGAGCCCTTGGAGCTCTTAAACAGCTTGGCTGTTTATTTGCAGTCATTTCATTACCCAACTAGGAAACATCAATTTGAGTAAATGTGAGGCTTAACTTTGTCTAGGATGCTCATAGCTTCCCAGTTGAACCTATGGTGGAGTCTGTCCATGCGTTGTGAAATTAAGGAGTTTTCATCATGTCTTCTGAATATTTGTCAGTGTCATGGATATGCTCTGCTAATCTTCTGCCTGCCTGTCCTACATAGTAGTTTTTGCAGCTCTTACACTCTATGTTATAATTTTTTTCTTCTTCTTGGGCTACTAGGTCTTTTAGTTTATTTAAGATGTTTTGGAGGTCTGTAGTGGATTACTGTGCTATGATGATGCCATGTGATTGTAGTCTGTTTGTTGTTTCTAAGTTATTGATGTATGGTAGATACATAGTCTGTTGATTGTTTCTAAGTTATTGATGTATGGTAGAATAATAAGCAGAAAACAATATCCAAGTGAAGAAACTATCAAGGAAAAACTGAGCAAGGCAAGCTACTGTATCTAGGAGCAAATCCCATACTCTCACACACTGACCTAGTTGGGTAATGAAACATATGTATGCAAAGAAATAAGTCGTGAGAGCACCATGGACTCAACACTTCATAGTCCATCAGGCATGCCCAGATATCCCATGTCAAATGTATATTTTTCAAAATAGGGACAGCCAATCTGCTCCATTCTATATAGATATGTTATGAATATAATGCAATATTCATATAGGCACAACAAAGCCAAGCTGTTACTTATAATGCAGGTCAAATATCTCTCTGGAATTGGTAATAATATAAACTACTGTAATATTATATATCATCTATCTTTTGGCAGTCTTAACAGATGGCAACACTTGTTTCATTTTGTCAGAACTGGAAGCTAAGTTGGGTTAGACTAGTTAGTACTTGGGATGCCTGATACCAAAGAGATTCCAAGAGGGTAAGATAGTCTGGGATATCAAAGAAAACACAGAGAAGATGGCATCTGCAGAATACTTCTAAACTGTTGCCAGGAAAATTGCATAGATGTGTCATGCCTTCTTCAAGAGGCTGTATGTTACTCTTATGAAAAAAAAATGTAGGTATTAAATAGAAATTAAAAACAAAGCAACATTTAAAAGTGTTACATATAATCTGAATACCCATTCATTTCTGTTATTATTCATTGAATTTACTGAAATTTTTGTCAAGGAATCTGTTTCTGAAAAGTGAAAAAAGCAATTTCTTAAAAGAGGAAAATTCATCAACAATTGATAAGTAGCCTATTAAGGCCGTGTCACACTGGCCAACAGATGCAAAACGGACACAACAGAAGAGAAAAATGTTACATTCGTTGTATCCGCGCTCAAAAGGGGTGAAAATTTGCATAATTGGAGCGGACAACACGGACGCAGGGAGGACGCAGGGTGGATGCAAAGCGGATGCGGAACGGAAAAAGCGGATGCAGAACGGATGCACAGCGGATGAAGTGGATGCAGAGCGAAAGCCTAGCAGATGCACAGCGGAAGCCGAACGGATGCACAGCGTTAATTGCGCATGCGGGGGGGATGCATTGCGCAAGCCCCCTGGATATAAAGGGAAGCAGCTCACACGTCTAGCATTCAGAAGAAAGACCTGCTGCTGGACACTTCGTGTTCCTTGCCTGCATGTCTGCCTGCAAGCCTTGCTGCCAGTCTGCCTCCCAGCCTCCTGGGCAGCCTCCCTTCCAGCCTTGCTGGCAGCCTGCCTTCCAGCCTCCCTGCCAGCCTTGCTGCCAGCCTGCCTTCCAGCCTGCCTTCCAGCCTCCCTGCCAGCATTGCTGCCAGCCTGCCTTCCAGCCTCCCTGCCAGCCAGTCTGTCTGCCAGCCTTGGTGCCTGCCTTCCTGCCAGGCTTCCTAACAGGCTTCCTGCCAGCCTTGGTGCCAGCCTTGGTGCCTGCCAGCCTTCCTGCCAGCCTCCCTGCCAGCCAGCAACCCCACAACCATGGGGAAGAAGCGAAAGTCTCAGCAACCTGCCACCATCCCTGGCAAGAGGGACAGGGCCACCCTCCCGCCCCATGTCCCTGACTCTGCTTCTGCTGGGGCTTCTGCTGCTTGGGCTCGCTCTTCTGTTGCTGGAGCTTCTGCTGTAGCTGCTGCTGGCAGTGGTGCTTCTGCTGCGTACTCTGCTGAAGCTGCTCCTGGTCCTGCTGGTCCTGCTCGTTCTGCTCGTGCTCCTGGTCTTGCTGACCCTGCTGCTGGTGCTTACTCTGCTGCTGCTCATCCTGGTCTTGCTGCTGCTGTTGCTGCTTATGATCCTGCTGGTGAGGATGCTGCTGCTGCTGCTGCTGTTGGTGTGGAGGAGCAGCCCATACAACCTCAAAGTCCCTCTGATGAGGGCCCATATGGCCCTGCCAGAGGGAGGAAGAGGCAGACGCGTGATAGGGAGAGGAGGCAATACTTCATTGAGGAGGAACACGAGGATGAGGTGCTGGAGTGGCTGAGAGAGAACGACTATCTGTGGCGGAAGGGACACCGGCTGTACAGGGACACCAAGCAGAAGCAGGCTGCTTGGAGAGAGAGGGCGGAGAGTCTGGGCTACACATCGGATGTGCTCCTCGGCTGGTGGAAGCACATGCACACCTGGTACGGGAAGCTGCACCGCAAAAAATCTGGCCAGGCCAGGGTTAAGCTGACAGACAGAGAGAAGTACGTCATGGCCAAGTGCAGCTTCCTGGAGGGTGAGGTCCGCCACCGAGGAGCACCAGGAGCCCAAATCTCTACCCTCTCTCTCCGGCAGCCTGCTGGGAGCCAGTCCTCTGGCGGCCGAGAGTCAGTCCCTGTCTCCATGCAGGTATCTGTGGAGCGTGCCACGGTGGAGAACCCCCGGGTAGGTGTTGAAAGCGTGGTGGAGAGCGAGGAGGACTCCCTGATGCGGTGGGAGAAAAGAGACATCGAGTCCACCGCTGCCGAAGCCGCATCCACCCACACCTCCGCCACCACAGTAAGGCAGAGAGCCGGACCGCAGGAGGGGCAGAGCCACAAGGTCCTGGTGGAGATCAGGGACACCATCTGCACCAGCATAGGTCTCCTCTCTCAGCTGGTCCCCATCGAATCCTCCTCCTCCAACCGCAAGCCCTTCCTCAATTATGTGAACCAGACCCTCAAGGAGATGGTGGATCCCCAGTACCAGGTGGTGAAGGAGAGGATCACCACGCTGCTTAACAACCCTCCAGACCCAGAGGCACCTGCTCCCACCCAGTCCAGGTCTGCTTCTCCACCCCAGGTGATGTCCCTCCCATACCAAGGCTTCCCACACCCCCTCACCTACCAGGGCTACAGCTACCCCGAGGTCCAGCAGCACAGACAGCAGCCCTTACAGATGCAGGCACAGAGTCATCGGGCAACACCGCTGCCACCGGTTCCAATGATGCCACTGATGCCAACCTCAACAGTCCTCACCCCGTTGCAGAGCAGGCAGCCCCACTACACTACTCCTTCCTCCATCCCACAGCCAAGCCCGGCCTCAGTACATCTGTCCTCAGTACTGGGGCTGACACCCCATGGCATGGAGGAAGGACTTCTCAGCATCACGGGGCTGAGCCAGCTGTCCGACACCTTCCTCAACACACCGTCCCCTGTGGTCCTCTCGGGGCTAGGTACTCCAATAACACCTCAGACCAGCACTGCAGCAGCACCCACCTCCACAGCATCTGCTCCCTAAAATCTTAGCCTGGGCACACATCTCCGAGTGACCAAGAGGAGTGCCAGAGACTGTCTGCCTGGATATTTGTGGACACTTGACTTGGGTCATGTTTATTTTACAGCTTGTTGTTCAATAAAGTTTATCTTTGTTTCACACACTTGCTTCATTAATTTTTTTCTACAAAGTCCGGGTGAAAACTTTTAGAAATGGTTTAGCCTTTGCGTGCTTGTGGGATGGGTTAAGATAGCAGTGGGATGGGCAGGGATACCTGTTGGATGGGTTAAGATAGCTGTGGGATGGGAAGGGATACCTGTGGGATGGGAAGGGATACCTGTGGGATGGGAAGGGATACCTGTGGGATGGGAAGGGATACCTGTGGGATGGGTTAAGATAGCTGTGGGATGGGTTAAGATAGCTGTGGGATGGGAAGGTATACCTGTGGAATGAGCAGGGATACCTTTGGGATAGGTAGTAGCTGTGGGATAGATAAACCTCCAGTGCAAGCATAGTGGGACTGTATGGTCCACCCTCCCAAGTGCCACCCCTATGGCCCTTTATTATCAATAATAATGTGATAATTATCCACACATGTCAACATAAACACAACTCTTTATTAAATGCCCTGTTCATTGTAGGTCAACCAAACATACATGGCCCAATCTCATCCGTGTGATGAGACAGTCTAAAGGAAGCATCCATTAAGCATCTATCATCCTGTCTTGCCACACCACCGCTCCAGCTGGGGAGTTGCACCAGTGTTTCAGGAGGTTGCGCTGCTTCTTCGCCTCACGTGAGGCTCTGTTGGGCCCTTGAACATCCTCAGTGTCGATCAGGTTTCGCCCTTGCCTCCATTCCCCAGGCTCCATGTCCCCATTGCCTTACTGGAGGTCCACGAACCTGTTCTGCAAGACTGGGTAGCAGGTGCGCATGAGATTGTGCAGGATGCAGCAAGCTTCCACGATCCTCCTCATGGTCTCTGGGTGATGCTGCATGTTGGTGAAAAGTACCTGGAACCTGTTGGCCAGGATGCCAAAGGCGTTCTCCACCACCCACCTTGCCCTGGACAGCCTGTAGTTGAAGATCCTCTCTTCTCGGGTGAGGCATCTGGAGGTGTAGGGCTTCATGAGGTAGGTTGTGAGGGAGAAGGCGTCATCCCCCACGATGAAGTAGGGCACATCTTGCGTGTCGTTGGGCAGGGGTTCTGGATCTGGGAAGCCCACCATGAGGTTGCTTTCCAGCCCCTCCTTGAGGTGACTGTCGTTGTATACCTGGGCATCTGAAGATGAGCCGTTGCCTGAAACATCGATGTACATGAACTTGTAGTCAGCATCGACCATGGCGAAGAGGATGATGCTGAAGAAGCACTTGTAGTTGTGATAAGTGGACCCTAAGTTGGCTGGAGCTTTGCAGGCCACGTGCTTGCCATCGATGGCTCCAACCGTGTGGGGGAAGTTCCACTTCTGATACCACTGCTCTGCAACTTTCTTCGAGCCTTCTTCAGTGGAGGGGCACTGGAGGAGCTCCTCCTTGTATTCTTCAATGATGGCCTGCACCACTTCTCTGACAACAAAGCTGATGGTGCTGGGTGGCACCCTCCAGCCGTACTGCATGCTCCTGTAGGTGGTCCCTGAGGCCAGGTGGCGCAGATTGAGTGCCACCTTGAGCCCAGGTTCCAGGCTGGGCGGGAAGTTGGTGTTTGTCTTGCTCAACCTGGGTGTCAGGCGCTGCACAACTTCGTCAAACATGGCTGGAGGCATCCTCATGAAGTTCTGGAACGCCCGAGGGTCTTTGCTCCTGAGCTCCACCATCAGCTTGTCGTAAAGTACGTACTGCGCTCTTCTGGCGAACCATTTTCGGAGCCAGACTTTTTTTGGGTGCCTCCTTTTCTTCCTGTAGTACTGTTCACAGAGACTGTAGATGGTTTCGCAGTGTTGCAGAAGGATGTTGGCTGCCGAAAGCATTTTTTCGCAATCCACGGTGGACATGACTGGATGCTGTGGAAGAGGAAGAGGCAGATGAAGGCTGCAGAGGTCTGCACCACTGGGCTGCTGGTCTGAAAGTGCGAAGCAGCCGAGTTGCTCCCCCTTTTTATAGGCAGTGTAGGTTTTCCGCTAGGCATCCTCTAGGCATCCTCTAGACATCCTTAATATCCGAGATAGGTCCCCTCTGCGAACGTTTTTTCCGCTTTAAACGCTTTGTTTCCGTTCTGCATCCGTTCCGCGTCCGTTCCACTTCCTCCCTGCGTCCGGGCAGATGCGAGTTGCGCGGATGCATAGCGGATGCCTAGCGGATATAGCAGATGTGTAGTGGATGCGTAGCGGATGCAGAACAGACGAACTGGATACATTTTCCGTGCAAAAGTTTTAGGCAGCCTAAAACTTTTGGAGCAGATGAAACATCCATAAACGGATGCCGGACGGATCGAGAGGAAGCTAAATGGAGGCAGTGAGTACATCGCGTTTTCGAACGGATAGCAAGCTTTTTTGTCCGTTTTACTTCTTCTTTGCATCCGTTGGTGCAGTGTGACACGGGCTAAAGAGTACTTTAGAGACAAGTACTTTTCTAAAAACTATTTTAGAAATAGTTTTCTGGCATAAACGTTTATTCATAGAGCCAGATTGGTAGACTGAACTAGAAACTGAATTTTAGCCCTATTTTAGGCATAAAATCAACTAGGTGGTTTTAGGCTCGTTACTCTCTTTCAGTCTCAGGAAGGAAGCAATAGCAAACCATTTCCAAAAAATGTTTCCAAGAAAACTGCATGGACTTGTCCATGTAATGGCCAGGAGGCAAGACTGACTCAAAAGCACAAAATGTCTGTATATTTTGATTGTCATGCTGAAAATGAAAGCGATTATTACAGAATCAAGAAGATCAATTATTTTTTTTTATTTCTGTGACTATCCAAAATGTCTTTATTACTTTTTTTTAATGAAAAAACCTCAATGACTATCTTACATATGAAGCCAAACATCCAAAATTATTCTTATTACATATACAACTTTATATATACTTTATAATATGATAGGGGATAGCTGGCAGAGGAGGCATGCTGTGAATCCTGTCATTATTCCAGCCAGCGAGGTCCAAAGGAGGGCCTTCTCTGCTGTTGTTCCTGCTCTCCAGATTATCTTTGCTCCCCAATGTGAGGTTGGCCCCAACCCTCCTATCTTTTTGTAAGGGCCTAAAGATGTGGTTTTGTGAGTCGGCTTGGGGCCCCAGTGGGGGAACAGTGCAATGGAAGTAGTTGATTGAGTAATAATGGATCACCTTTCTCCCCTACTCCGCCCTCTCTCCATTTGTCTTTGGTTTTAATGTTCAATTTTTATATTTTAGCTTAGGTATAACTCTAAGCCACCCAGAGTTACCCTATGGAAATATGGGCACACAATAAATTGTATAAATAAATACAATAAATAAATATTTTATAATGGTATTCCAAATGGAAATACATAAGCAAAAAATGCAAATCCAGTAGCACTGAAGTTAAATAAGTAATGTAACAAAATCTCAGTCCAATGAAATACATAATATTAAAACAGATTTTGTTTAGAATAACACTAGTCTCATTAATTCAATTTCCTTAGAACTCTGGGATATAAAATTCCAAGAACAGAAGAAAATAGTTTTTTTATTTTATTTACTGTCTTGTATTTTATTTTTCCTATTGATATTAAATAATTTAACTATTATTTATCTGTTTAGTTCACTATTTGCCCTGTGAAATTCTTAAAATGTACATGTTTATATGTGCATGAAATCAGTCTGTTATGAATTATTGTCATTTTCAGTGTGGCATCTATCATATATCTGCTAAGATTTTTCCTGATTTGGATATTCACAGAAATAAAAAAAAGTAAAAGGAAAACAGTGTAATAAATAGAAATTTGTTTTCATGTATTTAAAACGCAAATGATAATAGAATATAACCATGTGCAATAATAGCCTCTTAACTAATTTTTAAAATTATCAAGAAAATTGCTTTGAAGCTACTTAAAATTGCTTTGAAGCTATTAAGAAAACTATTTGATAAATTGTTACATTTCTACCAACAAAACTTATAAAAATACGTTTTTTAAACTTGTTTGCAGATTGACTATGAACAGACGTATCAAGAGCTTAAATATGGGCAACCATAGTTTCTGCTGCTTTCCATAAAATGATGAAAACATTTTTGTGCCATCTTTTTTAAGTGTGCATGCAATGTTTCAATATATGTATATGTGGTGTGAGACAATCATGATTTCATGAGATTGATTGGTTTGACTCCCCCAATAGACATCACTGAGCTTAGGTAAATGACATTCCAAATCCAATTCCAAGTTTAATATTTATAGCATATAAAATTATATTTGTTTATTTAGAAAAATGCCTGTTTGGATTCAGTAAGATTTATTTTCATGTAACCATGTGTAAAATTGCAGTCTAAAAACAATTTTGATATTTCTTAATTTGTGCTTGTCTATCAATACCTGAGAGATAGAGAGGCAAAGAGTGAAAACACAACAAACACCTGTAAATATTTTTTAAACAAATTCCACAGCAAACATTTCAATTACAACTAACATGAATGCTATTGATAGCTTACATTAAATCTAGGTAAGTTTAATTTCCCATCTTTTCATGCCCCCCAGCCTTCTGTATTATATGGATACACACATAAACATTACATAAGTATACAATAATTGCCAAACTGCATGCTAAATAGGTTTGTATGCTAGGGAGAAAGACTATTAAATGTTACACAGCATGACAACAACAAACTAATACTGTAAAAGATGCAAATGAAAGCTCCATGCATTGGAATTTAAGTGAGCTTATTTGTTATTAGATAAACCCATAATGTGAAAATAAGCCAAACAAAAAGTGTTCCCCATTTTTAAAAATTCACCTAACAGATTGTGAAATTCATAGCAGCGGAATCAGATTTCTCTTAAAGCTTTCCTATATACAGGTAGTCATTGGCTTACAACAATTTGTTTAGTTGACCATTCAAAATTAACAATGTCACTGAAAGAAGTGACTTATGACTGTTTTTTACACTTACTTTTGCGGCATTCCCATGATCACATGATCAAAATTTGGTACCTTGGCAACTGACTCATATTTATGATAGCTGCAGTGTCTCGGGGTCATGTGATCACCTTTTACAACCATCTGATAAGCAAAATAATAACCGGAAAGCACTTAATAACCATATTACTAACTTAGCAATTTCAGTGATTCACTTAACAACTGTGGCAAGAAAAGTTGTAAAATGAGGCAAAACTCATTTAATAACTGTTAAAAACAACAAATTTTGGGTTCAGTTATGGTTGGAAGTCAAGGACTACCTGTAATTTATCCCCCCCCCCATTATTTCATTTACCTGGCAGAATTATACAAGCTTAAATTTTAAGATGAGCTATCCTAAATATGAGACAAAAAAAAGTCATATTCTTAATGAATCTAATGTGATCCTCCAATTTCAAGGTAGATTATCTGAGTTATCTGGGTTGTATTAGTTCTGTTAATATGAATGAATAATCATCATAATAGAGGGTGGTGGAGCCATCAGCCCCATACCCTTATTTGTATATAGCTTTGTCTGTTCATATAAAGAATTCTTTTAACATTTCATATAATGTATGGATGCATTGAATTGCATCCATACATATTGAATTATTTCTGCCTTACTATACAAAGGGCTCTCAAAACAGGACTTTCTCCTCAGACATCAGTATTGGAAGAGTGTAGGTGCATGGACACAGCTTGACTACCAAATAGCTTGAAATATATATTACATGCACACATGATGAGAAACACTCAGTATGAACAAATTAGGGCTGCGGTGCTAAAGCTGTGATGAGGCTGAAACTTAATCACAATTCCATACATAAAATATGTATATATTTTATATATTTGATTAGCTGGGTGATACAAACAAAAAAATAATATTCCATTACCATCTCCTCGATGGTTTTGGCCAGGCAGAATGCACTTACTGGAATGTCAGCAAAATGAAATGGCAACATAGCTGTTGCTCAGGAAACTGGGCCAGTGCCAACATTCCTACCTTATGCTGAAGAAACAGTTTTCTTTGTGTTCTGACCGCTGCTTGGCATTTTCCAAGAAGTTCCATTCTGCAACTCTGCTGAACAGAAACTTTTTTTTTTCAATAAAACTAAATGCAGAAAAAGTGCAGTTCTATTTCCTCTGTTCTACATGTTCTTGTAGTAGATCCTGGAGTAATCTAGTATAATTCTAGTTGTACAGCAAGATTAACACAGTAGCAGTATATTCATGTGCAAAGAACAGCACTGATAAGGGTTGCAAACTCTTCCTACTTTTCCATCATAATTGCATTAATGGATCATGTCCCAGCAGACCTATTTAGGATGACTCATTTTCATTTGAGGATTGGGACTCAGCAGGGTCAACACCAGGCTGAAGTGAGAGTTTCAGGTAACATTTGCCAACAAACTCACTCAAATCTTAACTCCTCATGGGCAGGAACAGTAGGGTTGGCAGAGGGAGAGTCTTGTGATGTGATCTGGAACTCATTTTATCGTATAAGTAAATGTGGTACCAGGTAGGACAAACTTCTCTACATATGAGCTACAACCCATGCTGCTTCAGAATTTGGGGGTATGACTGCTTGGATTAGAGAGTGATCAATACTGTTAGGAGAGGGTATAGTACCACTGTCTTTGAAAGATATGGTCGTATGTCTCTCCTGAAGAGGCCATCCCTGGATCTGGATCTGTTAGAAACCAGACTCCACTACTCCTTTTTGTGGAAGATATATAGAGAATGTTAGTGCTCCTACTGAAAAAATCCCAGAGAAACTAAATTATCTGGATTCTTTCCAAATCCTGGAATTAGGCCTAGGTTTGAAATAGAATCACATTGGCTTCACTGTTGGATGACTTAACTAGATATCCAAGCAACTGTCAATATTCTGAATCTCTGAGCTGCCTGTGAGGGTCAGGAGTTGAAAATATTGTTGCACAGTGAGTCTGATGTCATGAAATCTCATGGTGTGTATATATCATGGTATGGTAATCCATTTAAAATATTACAGCACTGTATATCTTGGCAATATAGTTCAGCAATGCTGTTCATATGGAATGTTTGAGTAAGAATGTTTCCAGCTGGTAGCGCAAGTCCACAGAAACTGTTTTACTGTTGGGGAATAAAAGCTTTTCAGGAAGCTGCAATGATTTTTTTTTTTCACCAAGAAGAAACCCAGTCCTTAAGCCCCAGCTATTTAACAGTATTACTATGAAAACTGAGTGAGGAGGAAAAAAAATACAATTACTTTATATTTAGTTGAAGAAAGAAATATCAGGCTTCAGAAACTTAAAACCTAATTCCAAGTGAGTCTTCATGGATGGCCTCAGTTTCCCATTTAAACAAGAGAAACTCATTTTCCTGATATCACAGGTTTTCTCCTGGGGTAAAAATACCATAGATTCTTTAAAAATGACACAAAATGTGTTTTTAATATGTTAACTACATTTTGTGTTAAGAGAATCATTAGTACATAACCTTGACAACAAGGACTATTTTTTCTGCTCCAAATATTCTAACAAGGATATTTTATTTTTTCATATTTTTTAATTTTTTTGCCTCTATCTGCAAAAAGAGTTATCAGATCAAAAAAACTTTAAAACAAACATTTCATATAAAAATATTATATTCTGAAATTGTATTACATGTATTTAATTACTAAAGATTGCTTCAGATAACAACGTTTTAGCATTGACATATATATTTATTGGGAACAATACCTGAGCAAATGCCTTCTTTTCTTTATGAATATCCCTGCTCCCTCTTCTTTTCAAGGAGTTCTGAAAGAACAGAGAATGTATAATAAACAGATTTTAAGAATGTACACAAGAGTCCAAAAATAATAATGTAAAGTTTTTTTGACCCTGCCATATCAATAATCGACTGCATGGCAGTCATTAATGTAGAAAGTTAGCACCCACCCTTCTCCTAGAAGAATTAATATTCTAGGAAATATTAAAAAGGCAGAATATTATATTCCTCTGGATGAGTAAAGGAGAAACATGTTTTAAAAGACAAAGCAGCTCCCTACAGCTCCCTGCCCTCACTTCAGCTCCAGGGGGATGGGATTAAGGCATGGCGCTCAGGAAATGATAGGATTAGCCCTCGACCCATCTAACAGCAGGGCTCACTACAATGCGAAATCACCTGAGAACATTACATCTCAGTAAGATTCAATCAAGCCTGGGATTCAAGACAATCTACAAAGTTACCCCTGCATGGCCCTATGGGAGTCTGACAACTGATCAAGATACAGTTCTCGTCACAGGAACAGGAAGCAAGTTCAAAGCCCAACAGAAGGTATAAATCTGTCTTCCTCTCTCACCCATTTTGCCCAGGACTTCAAACCCCATGTGGTCTTGTCCACCATTAAACCATCCTTCCAAGCAGTCTCCATGTTTCCAGTGTCTCTCTTCCCACTTGGGACTCAACCCAGATGGACATTTCTTCCAACTTTAATAAGAAAATGTATGCATTTTAGATTTTGCTTGCAGCATTAGGTCATAATAACAAAAGCAGGTATCATTATCCCACTGGAAATGTAGCTGGAAAAACCAAGTATTTCTAAAGATCTTACAGAGAAAATGAAGCAAATTGGAATGTTAGTACATGTTAGTATTCAACTTTATAATTCACAATTTATAAATTTATAAGTATTTTTTTTTTTGTTTTTAAAGAAAAATTAAGAAAACAAGCACAGGATGTAAGTCTTCTGAAGGGTTCAGGAGTGTTGATGAAACTAAAGTCAAAATCCTACATGCTTGGGAATCAACAGGATTTTCCTTAAAACTATGTAGGAGTAAACTTTAATTTAAAAAAAAAAACTCTAGTTCTCTGCCACTGAAGAGAAGGCTGTACCCACTAGGAACAACAGATCTTACTTGGTCCACTCCCTTCATCGGTTTACATAATTCATTCAATCTAATTCCGAGTAGTTGCCACTTGCTTATTCTCCAGCCTGACAGGCTCAAGGCCTGCATGGCTCCATTCTGTCTGTAAGGCTATGAAGTACCTGATGAAGTATGAAGTAGTACCTATGAAGTACCTGATCCCAACAATCAGCTGTTCCAATGATCAGCTGTGCCAGGATTTCCCTTGCTTATTTACTGCTTAGCCCAGGAGGCTTCCCTGAGGTCCAGGAAGGCAAAAAATGGAGGGAGGTGCTGCACCCTCCCAAGCTGTTTTTTTTTCCTTCCTGAGCACCTGGGAAGCCTTCTGGGAGCAAAAATGCTCTTCTGGAGGCTTCCTGAGGTCCAGATGCCCCAAAATGGAGCTTTGGGGGATGCTGTGTGCTCTCTCCAGGCTCCGTTTTTTTCCTTCCTGGGCCCCAGGGAAGCCTTCTGGAAGCAAAAACATCCTACCAGGAGGCTTCCCTGAGGCCTAGAAGGCCCAAAAATTGGGGGGTGGGGTGTGCTGCCAAAAAAAAAGCCATGCCCACCCAGTCACATGACCACACCCACCTAGCCACACACACATAGAACCGGTTATTACAAAATTACAGTATTCTACCAGTTCGCACCTTTTTGCTAGAATCGGTTGTTAACATTCTAAGCAGTTCGGAGAACCGGTAGTAAGAAGAAATTACTGGCCTAATCCTGTAAGGAAGGCAGGAAGGAAACATTCTGGTGTTGCTTCCAGAAACTGCCTCTCCATTAATCCTAATTACATTCTTGGCAGGACTAGACTTCCTATATCTGGAACTTCTCTGGAGTTTTTTTCCCCTCCTTTTTTGATACTTCACTTGTGTGAAGTGACCATTCAAAGTTACAATGGCAATGAAAAAAGTGACTTATGACTGTTTTTCACTTATGACTGTTGCAGCATCCCCACAATCACAAGAGGCCAGGCAAGGAGATTAGTGCATTGAGTGAGTGATGTTGAGTTGGCCACACCCAGCCAATAACATGACCACCAAGCCATGCCCATCAACTAAACCACGCCCACAGAACCAGTTGTTAAAAAATTTGAATCCCATCCCTGATCCCACCCTGCTTGGGAGTAAGGAAGAGTATAAGAGTTCAGTTTTTAAAGAAAGAATTTCAGCATATAGAATGACCAAGCTTATTAATTTGAGTAACCTTTAATACATATTCTGTATTTTATAATTATTCTTGATTAACACTTTTATAAATTTGATAATACATACTAGTACTGGTAACTGTCCTGGTCAACTGATTTGTTCATATTTTATATTGATTTTCTCAATAACTATAACTAATTAAAGAGATCATGAAATTCAGAAAAATCTAGGCATAATTATTTAAAATTGTTAAAATTATTTGAATAAAATAATAAAAAATAAAATAACCTTTTTTGCCCTCATAATTCTGTACAAAGTCAGCCAATGAGTTTCACAGATGAACAGATATTTGAATATATTACATATATTCTTTATCTTCAGACATTATTTGGACACCAATTTGCCATTCTCCTCTAATAACACTTTAAGAAGCAAATTACAGACTGATATGTGTTTATTCAGAAGCTTTCTTTGTTTTAATATTATAGACTGTAACTTTACTAAGGAGTTCTACTTTCCCTCCCCACCTGAAAAGAAATCTCTTCCAAATGAAGAGAGGAGTTTCAGCTTCAGTTTCACAGCACCAAACAGCTTTAGTACAGAATAGTTGAGCAAAGCCATGCCTAGGCTCCTTACTGTCTCCTTGCTTACACAGCAAATACTGTTTCAGTTCCCAAACAGCCTCACCCACTGACAAGATGCTAACCAGATGAATACCGATGGATACCGGTAGGCAGAAGCAGATTTCCCCCCCTCCTTATTTTCCTCCCTAAACCTGATCACATAGTTTCATAGCAAAGAATGGATATCAGAGGTGATATTAGACAGGTTCTGACCAGTTCTGGAGAACCAGTAATGGAAATTTTGAGTGCTTCGAAGAACTGGCAAATACCACCTCTGACTGGAGATTTTGCAGTATCCTTCCCCTGCCACGCCCACCAAGTCATGCCCACAGAACTGGTAGTAAAAATTTTTTGAATCCCACCACTGACGGGTATCGATACATATATACATACACTTTATATGTGTGTGTGTGTGTGTGTGTATCAGTGGAAGTATTCGACTGGTTCTGCCCAGTTCTGGGGATCCGGTAGCGGTGATGAGCAGCAGAGACTGAACCAGTCCTCTCCGCTGCTCTGTGTTTGGCCCACCCATTTGCCCAAGCTCCCATACTCACTTTTATGGCCAGTATTCGAAGTGCAGCTGCTTTGTGCGGCGCAGAATAGTGCTGCACAGCAGCTGCTGCAGCAACTACCATCGTGCAGGCTTGCAGGAGGCGAGTTAGAATGCCTCTGCGCCTGCGCAAAATGTGCATTTGGCGTGCACGTGCACGCAAAGTATGTGCATGCATGCAAAGCGCACCCACCAACCCACGCCCACTGAACTAGTGGCCACTTTATTTGAATACCACCACTGGTATGTATGTATGTATGTATGTATGTATGTATGTATGTATGTATGTATATGCATATGCATATGCTATGTTTCTTTTATTCAAAGAAAGCAACACTTCTAGCTATACTGGCACAATTTAAATTTAAATCCATTAAATTTAAATTTAATGGATTTAAATCCATTAAATCCACCAGAAGACATAACAATATTTTGTTAATGCAAAACAATGTATCATAAAAACAGAAAAGTTCTAAAATAAAAATGAAAACATAAAAAAGTCTAATTTGTTTTCAAAGTATCTATATTCAGTGTTAACTTATGAGTTAAAGTTTTAGAACTACAGACAATAGTTCAGTTTTTGCAGACTGACATAACTACTTCTTGCTATGTAATAGTAGAAATTCTGAGAGATGGAATAAACCATTATAATCCTCTTTGCAGAAGACATGTCTCAGGTAATCTTTATAATCTACTTTTATTCATCTATCCATGTACTGCCTACAAAAAGAATATTGTTTATTGCAACTGTACTTGTACTACCTTGTTTGACTATATTAATTTTGTCCAAATCTCATACCACAATTGAGCCAGAAATAGTTTCAACCTTCTACCAACGAAACTTAAAAGAGGTTTCTATATATAAAAAAATATGAATTCAAATAAAAGTCCAGTACTGGTTCCATCTCTTCTGGAGAAGTAAAACACATTTGTCCTACAATCCCTAGTGAGACATTCCTGGAAATGGTATAGGTGCAATAATAGTGGGGAAGAGGAGAAGCAGTCACATTTCAGGAGTACATACTGAAAACACAAAAGAATACAAAACACCTGGATTCTGAATTGTAGTCTTAGTGTATGACAAAATGATACAATTTCATATATTATTTTTTCTCAGATGCATGTACTAGTTTAAAGCAAGCTAAAATCTTCAGTAGCTGTAATTTTTAAAAAGGGAAAGGAGTAAACTTGAATATATTTAATTGTACAAAATTCTATATTAATCTGATAATGTAAACTAAAATAAACAGATCTTTGATTTTATCAAAAGAAAACAATGCTAAGATGGGTAGCCAAATAAATACATAAATACATACATACATACATACATACATACATACATACATATTTTATTATCTGATTAGAACATGTCTAGGTCAACTCCGAGGCAGTGAATTTTAATCATTAAGCTTGTGAATTAGATTTGATATAAATTATATGTGCTATTTTTTCTGGCACCATTCTGAATTTGTTTAAATAGATCTCTGTACTCTGTCAATCAATTTAACTGCTTCAGAGCTTTTTATCAAGTGTCTAAAATAGATACCATACCCTGCACAAAATAAGAATTCTGTGAGCTCTAATGACTCAATATTATTTTTTTCCTATTTCTTTTTTCCAGCATACTGTAACTCAGATCATGAAGCTACATGATTATTTTTGTTACATCAAACATTATATAATGCCATATATTCTGCAGAATATCTAAATTAATATCAAGGGTAGTCCTCAACTTATGACAGGTTATTTAGCAACCATTTGAAGTTACAAGAGATACTCCAACAGTTATTTATGATCTAGTCCTGTAGTTACATCCCTGCAGTTTGGCCTTATGATTGATGGGAGAGACATTGCAGAACAAACATTCCACCTAGTCCCCCCCCCCCCTTCCCATCCTGTCCCACCAGATTGTCACAAGCATTGGGCCTGCTTTGCCATCCTGCTGGGTCCCACAAACTCCTCCCCACTCCCAATCATCATTTGCTCATTTATCTTTTGAAGATATCCAGACCTCAGGAACTTAGGGTAGGAAAAGAAGAGAGGATAGTCTATTGCTGGGTCACATTGCACAATCAAGGACAAGTCCTGCTGGTTTTCCTTTCATTGCTAGTTTTAGCTCCCCCAATGTTAGCTGCTAATGCTGGGAGACTAAGACTAGCATTGAAAGGAAAACCAGCAGGATGTTTCCTTGCTAGTACTAGCCTTAGCTCCCCCAGCATTAGTAGGGCTATTGTAGCTAACACTGGGGGAGCTAAGACTAGCAATGAAAGAAAAACCATCAGGACCTCTCCTGCTAAGCACTAGCCTTAGTTCCCCCAGCTTTAGCAATGCTAGTGAAGCTAATGCTGAAGAAGTTAAGATTAGCAATGAACAAAACCAACAGAAATTCTTTTCCTTCGTTGTGCTACAGGGCCCAGCAACAGAGCGGTCTGTTCTCCTTCCCTATCCTGACCTCCTCATCTTTGAGGATATTTAAAAGGTAAGTGTGCATTTGTGATGGGGTAGGGTAAGGAGGCAGCCCATAGGGGACCCCAGAGGGCAAGGAGCAACGCATGGGGTATTTCAGAGGGTGTGGGCCTTAGAAGGCCCAATGCAAGTGGACCTGTGCCTGCACTAGGCCTCTAAGGGTCTCCCTCACCCCTGAGGCATCCCATGTGCCATGACCCACGTTTGTTTAACAAATGCATTGGGAAGAGCAGGATTTGGGGACGGGTTGTTATTTGAGGCAATTCAATTAATGTTTGTCCCAACTTACAACCTTAATGAACCCTAGGCTTCATTATAGTCATAACTCAAGGACTACCTGTATATTGTGGTTAAAACCTACATGTCTTTCTGATCTAGCAAGAGTTTTCATATGCCTTTAATTATGCAAGAGGGTATATTGATAACGAACTTTTTGAAATTGCACAGTTTTGACCATGAATGAATTTCTCTGCTCAACACAGAGATATTACCAGATCAGGGTGTGATTCACACTGCCCAGCATGGAATAAATATTCAATATTAATTCCATGATATTCCAAAATATTCAATATGCAGCCAATCTGCGAATGGCCTTTTCGGCCAATCAGAATAGTGAACTTGGAGCAAATACAGAACAAATATTGTTTTAGCTTTTTCCACCACAATAACTTGAATTTTAGTCGCATACTCTATTAATAGAAAAGTATTTAATTATTTCAGTTGGCTCTTTTTTTGGTGATACAAATAGTTAGACTATGTTCAATGAGTCAAAGATTAGAGTAGGGGAAAGAAAGTGTAAGCACTCTTATCCTGGGGTTTTATACTGGCAACCTGTGGGAAAGCAACCACGAATAAGAATGTGCTCAAAATATACAAACCTAAGCTAATGCATCTTTTGGCAACCCAAAACACCTTAAATTAAAGCACAAGTCTCCTTAGAATCAAACTTCATTCCTGTTGACTGTAAGAACAATATTGTTTTGTTCGGAAAACACACGAGGTAGACCGGGTTCCAACAACAAATACTTTATTCTTCAACTAGTTAGTAAATAGGAACACTTGGCTGAAGCTGAGGCCAGCCTTTTATACAGGCTGGCTTGCCTGCTTGCAGCCAATGGCAGTTGTTTAGATTTGCCGCCTTTTAGCAGCTCTTTGGATTGGTTCCTAGTGAACCAATCCAATGTTCATTTTATTGGCCAATCAGGTTTGTAGATTTGGAGTCTCCCACTTTACATATAGAACACCCCTCCCCCTTTAGTTCAGTCCTACGTGGTGACGTAGTCTCGTAGGTAGGCGGGGCTTTTCCGGACTCGACTTGCGCGGTTCATTCTTAGTGAAGACTTCGACCGGTTCGGATGGGGCTGCTGTGTCGTCCGTCCTTCTCCCTGGAACCGTCTGGAAGGGTGAGTCAGCCATTTTACCGCCGCCTGAGTTTCTTAGGCTGACGGTTTTGCCGCTCCCTCCCGTTTCCTCTGGGCAGGTCGAGCTGGCTTGGCTGGCCCCTTCCGATGGGCTCTTCACGCAAGTCTCTCCAAACAGTGAGTCTTTTATTTGCTCTTTTTGTTCGTATGTTTCATTGGGTTTGGTTTTAAACAGTTCTTTATTTATTTCTCGCCTTTCCCCCCCCACCTTGGTTTGCAATTCGCCGGTTTTTTCGGTGAATGTTTGTAAGTCCGTGGTTCTCTCTATAATTCGAGATCGAAGCTGGTCTATGTGCCGCTTCCATTCCCTGCCATCGTCTAATTTTAATCGGTAGGATTTGGGGCCTGTAATTTGGATAATCTGTCCTGGTAGCCATACCGGGTCCCCGGTGAAGTTTTTAGCGTATACCAAATCGCCTATTTCGAATTGTCTGAACCGTGTAGAGGAGTCAGGGGGGTTTTCTGGGGTAAAATTTGGGTGTAACCTATCAAGGTGAGATCTTAATTTTCGCCCCATAAGTAACTCTGCTGGGGACTTATTGGTTATGGTACTGGGCGTTATGTGCTGGAGTGTGAGCAAACGGTTTACTTTCTGTTGGACATCTCCAGCGTCCATTCGTTCCAAACCTTCTTTAGTAAACCGGACCATTCTCTCAGCCCTGCCGTTCGCAGCCGGGTGAGCCGGCGCGGTTAGGGCATGTCTTATACCTAGGGAGGCTAGGTATTGCTCAAATGGTATGCTGGTTAGCTGTGGCCCGTTATCTGAGACAAGAACGTCCGGTATGCCATGGGTGGCAAAAAGGTTGTCCAGCTTTTTAATCACAGTTTCTGTTGTCGTTGATGGCATAACTTTTACTTCAACCCAATTTGAATAGGCATCAACGACAATCAGAAAGGTATGCCCCTTGGTAGGACCCGCGAAGTCAATGTGTATTCTTGACCAAGGTCCCCGAGGGGTTTCCCAGTCCTTAACGGGTGCTTTTGGTGGGGATGGTCTAATTGCCTGGCATTTGTGGCATGAGCTTACCCAATACTCTATGTCCTTATCAATACCCGGCCACCAAACATAACTTCTGGCAAGGCTTTTCATCTTAACCATTCCGGGGTGCCCTTCATGTAACAACTTAAGTACCCTGGGCTGTAATTTGGCAGGGATTACTACCCGATCACCCCACAACAAACACCCCTTTTGGATTGAAAGTTCAGTCTGTCTGGACCGGAAAGGTTTAAAGTTTTCAGTTTTTTGATTCTCCGGCCAGCCTTTACCTACCCAGCTAAGAACGCGGGCAGTCAATGAGTCTTTCACGGTGGCTCTGGCGACATCATACGCTGATATGGGTAGATCGGGGCAAGTCTCGATTTGTAGCGTTGTCATCGCTGGTGCTGGGTCTGCGTCGGTTGCTGGTAAGGGTGCTCTGCTCAAAGCGTCCGCATGGGAAATTTGTTTCCCTGGCCGATGTGTCAGAGTGTAGGAATAAGCTGCTAGGAACTCTGACCATCTCGTCATTCTTGGGGACAGTATATTAGGTGTTGGCTTGTTTCCCGCCAAAATCCCCATTAGCGGTTTGTGGTCCGTTATGATTTGAAAAGTCCGCCCATATAAGTATTCGTGGAATCGTTTTACTCCAGCGACAATTGCTAGAGCTTCCCTGTCCAATTGGCTGTAATTCCGCTCGGTTTTTGATAGAGTCCTAGAGTAATATGCGACGGGTGCTTCTCTGCCATCAGGTAGTTGGTGGCTCAGGATGGCACCTACTCCATAAGGTGAGGCGTCGCAGGTCACTGTTAATGGCAGAGTGTTGCTAAACTGTATGAGAACGTTTGTTGATGTTAGCAAGCTTTTAATATTTTGGAAGGCTTTTTTTTCTTTGTAACCCCAAGTCCAAGTTGCCTTTTTGTCTAGCAGACGGTGTAACGGTTCTGCTATAGTGGCTTTGTTTGGCAGGAACACGTTATAAAAATTAATTAATCCTAAGAATGCTTGTAGTTCGTTTTTATTTCTTGGTTCAGGAGCGTCTTTGATTGCTTTAACTTTTTTATCTGTGGGGTGGATACCCTCTCCGTCTATTGAGTAGCCCAGGAATTCGACGCTGTTCTTAATTAAACAGCACTTTTCTCTTTTTACCTTGAGGCCAGATTCCCTAAACTTAGTTAATACTTCTTTGAGTCTGTTCCTTAATTGAGTTTCATCTCTGGCCGAGATTAGGACGTCGTCAAAATAGGAGAACGACTCCCTGTATGCCATTTAGAAGGCGTTCCATCAGACTCTGGAAGACGCCAGGGGCCACGCTTACTCCAAATTGGAGCCGGTGACATTTGAATGCGCCCTTATGGGTGACTATAGTCTGTGCTTCTGCTGTTTCTGGGTCCACTGGGAGTTGTTGATAGGCTTGTGCCAAGTCGAGTTTGGCGAAAACTTTGCCTTTCCCCAGGGAATGAAGCAAATGCTGGACTACTGGCACCGGGTATGCGCTTGGTTGTAATGCGTGGTTCAGGGTAGCCTTATAGTCACCACAGATTCTGATGGACCCGTCAGGTTTAATGGGTGTGACAATAGGCGTTTCCCACTTGGCATGGTCCACAGGTTCTAACACCCCTTGGGCTATTAATTTGTCCAGCTGTTCCTCTATTTTTGCCTTTAGTGCAAAAGGAACTCGCCTGGCTTTTATTCTTCGTGGGGCTATTTGGGGGTTTAGATTGAAAGAAATGGGATTTCCCCGATACTTGCCAACTGAGCCGTCAAAAACGTCCTGGAATTCTCGGATGAGGTCGTCTTCCCAGCCGGTTGTAGTCACTCGATTGACCCCGGTCATCCCGATGCCCAATGGCGCGAACCATTCGATGCCCAGGAGGCTTGGTCTGTCTTGGTCGACTATGGTCAGCGGAAGCACCTTGACGTGATGTTTGTAGGCGACTCGGAATTGTCCCATGCCTACCACAGGGATTTGGTTTCCCTGATAGTCCTTGAGGGTTAGGTGCTGCTTCTTCAATTCTTTGGGTTTGATACCTGGGACTAGCTGTTTTATTGTGTCCCACGATACCATGGAGAGGAAGGACCCCGAGTCCACTTCCATCTTGCAGTGTTTTCCTTCGATTTTCACGATGACTTTAATTTTTTTTCCACTTTCCGTCTGAGCGCTCTGTATAATGACAGTTTGGTGTGTATTGGCTCGCTTCTCTTGTTGCCACTTTCTCTCGGCTTGTTTAGGCTCGGCTCGTGTTGGGGAATTTCTGCGTCTCGTCGGGCTGTAGTATTTCTTGTTCCTGCAGACCTTCTCGATGTGCCCTCGTTTTTTGCAATGCCGGCAGATGGCATCGAGAAATCTGCATTCGGCTCGGGGATGGTTTCCTCCGCAGCCAGCGCATTCCTGCCAATTTCTCCTTTCGTGCTCTTTTTTGTTTGTGAGCAAACGGTGGACCTCGTCGTCCTCTTCGCTCGATTCAATTGTTTCGCCCGACTCTTCGTAGTGGGTTGTGGTGGCAGGGTGCTTTCTGTCTTTGGTTGGTGTTTCTTCGCTGTGTGTGTTCATCTTTTTCATGGCTACGGCAGATTTTTTCGCGGCTTCAGCGGCTGTGGCTTCCGCGATGGCTTCGGTAACGGTGATGTTGGGCTTGTTGAGCAATTTACTCTGTGCGGTCGAGTCTCTCAGGCCCAGCACCATGCGATCCCTCATCGCCTCGTCTATGTTCAAAAATTCACACTCACCCCCTATTTGTCTGAGGGCAGCGATGAAATCGGCGACGGTCTCTCCCTCTCTCTGGTCTCTGCGGTAAAATTCGTGTCGCTTTATTTAGTTAGACACCATCGGAGCGTAGTGTGCTTTGAGGAGTCTTTGCAATTCTGTCCACGTTAGTTGTTTAACGTCTCGGGGCTTCGCAAGGGCCTTTGCCATCTTAAAAACTGTTGGCCCGCAGTGCGTCAGGAACACAGCTCTCTTGCGTTGCTCTGAAATGCCTTCCATTTCATTGCTTTCCAAATACATTTGGAAGCGATCAGCATAGGAATCCCAATCCTCTTCGTTGGGATTGAAGGGTGCGGGCGGTGCGTTGTTTCCAGACATCTTGGTTGTAATCTGGACTTCTTATCACCGCGTGCAGGTTTTTCCATTCAGGACGATCCCATCCTCGTTGCCAGTGTTTTGTTCGGAAAACACACGAGGTAGACCGGTTCCAACAACAAATACTTTATTCTTAAACTAGTCAGTAAATAGGAACACTTGGCTGAAGCTGAGGCCAGCCTTTTATACAGGCTGGCTTGCCTGCTTGCAGCCAATGGCAGTTGTTTAGATTTGCCGCCTTTTAGCAGCTCTTTGGATTGGTTCCTAGTGAACCAATCCAATGTTCATTTTATTGGCCAATCAGGTTTGTAGATTTGGAGTCTCCCACTTTACATATAGAACAAATATGAAGGAAATTTTGGTAACAACTGGACAGCAAATTTCCCTTCCATTCTATCCCCTATACTAATATTTTCAGGTAATCACCTATCCTTCTGATCTACACAGGTTTTCTAGGTCAGCCAAAGTTATGCAGATGCTACTAATGATTTGGGTTAAAGTTTAGCCAACATGAAGCACTGGATAATTTATGTAATATACTAGAGTAAGAAAAGACCTGAACTGTTTTGCAAGAAAGCCAATGTAGTGTCATGATTGGAGAAGTAGAGTATATAGGATGAGAGAGATTTAAATGAAAAACAATTAGCTCAATAGGTAATTTAGATGTAAAAGTTGATTACCACATTGTTAGATTCAAGAGGTCATTGTGTAAATTGCAATTGCTAATTCTTTATGGTTTCAATTAAAGTCTCAACCTATTTTACATGAAATAATATTGCTTCTAAATTAAAAATACTTTAGTCCATCTTCTCACAAAAGACAACTTTTTAATGTAACAGCTATCGAAGAAGCTGGCATTAGGCAAACCACTATCATTTTTTGTAAACCTACAGTTGTGACACTTAAATGGAGAAAACCATATATATCACCTTGAAGAATAAAGTAGCTATAATCTCCTCAACTCCAATTATACTTTTAGTCAGTACCATCACCTTTCTTTTTGTTGAATGTTACACAGACTTGATTGCATGTTGTATGTGGTTTTATTAAGTGATCAGAGTCAAAGCCCCACCTTCAGTTCTACCTGCTTTTTTGTATTCTATCTAGATTAGAAGAAGCAATAGAAAAAGGAGATTTGTCACTCAATGCTTGCAGCAGTTCTTGCTGCAATTGCTTTGAAATGCAAATGGCAGAATGATCCTTTGCATCTTAAATGCCATTCATGTATATTTACTTCTGCTTTAGCAGTCTATAAAAGATAAACAGCTGTAGACTCAAGCACAAACACTTTTTAAGAGTACTTCCTAATGCTAAAACTAGCATATTTCATTTTACAAAGAAACGGGGAAATAGAGGAGTATTTTAAGACCAGAGAAATAGTGTCAGAAAGAACAGACTGATATTCTTTTTCAACAGGCCAGAGGCCTCACAGGTACTCCTATGGTTATATTTTAAAGAAATTAAAATAATTAAAGGAAGGGCAGGGAATGTTGTGGGTCCCATTCCCTAGGGAGATACATCTGGTGGGGCCTAGAAGGACCTTCTCCGTGGCGGCCCTCTGTCTCTGGAACATCATCCCCACAGAAATTAAAAAGGCCCCCACTCTAGCACTCTTCTGGAAGGCGTTAAAGATTGGTTCTGCCTGGGGAACCCAGAGTGGGATGGAGCACATTAAATGGCTCATGTGAGGTATGTTGCCAAGACAGGGTGTTGGAGGGTGATTTTAGTATATTAATTTATTATATGACTTCTTTTATTAGTTTTATTGTTCTTATATGGGGTTTTATATTCTGTAAGCTGCCTTGAGTCTCCATGTGCGAATAGGTGGCAATATAAATTCCCTAAATAAATAAATTACAAGGGATCTAATCAGATGTATTTCATTTGTCATCTTGTTTGACTGTCTCGTCTAACAACCAATAAGTGCTAGAAATACTACCCTCATATGCATCTAAAATGCATAACAAAATATAGTCTCATATATAGGTTAAATGACAAATGGTAAAGGCTTTTCTATTTTGACTAACATTATATACTATCTATTATGACTTCTGATTTAACCCAGAAGCTAGAGAAGGCCCCCAAATCTAATCCTTCCCTTTCAGACTTTCTTACAGCCACAGGGAAGAAATGAGCATAATTATATCTTGTCTACTTCCGTGACACTCTGAAAACAAACCTATCCATAATCTCTGTAAGAACAGATTTTCTTTATTCAATTAGCAGCCCCACTGCACCATTTCTGAAAGACTGGAAAAAGATTTCCATTGATACAGCTGGACAAGAAAAGGCACACATATATAACAAGTGTGATCATAACATTAAGTAGATTGAAGCAAAATCATAATTTGAGGAGAGAAGTATCATATTTGTTATTTTATTTTTTTCATCACTAACATTAATGTTCACTAATTTATTTCAATATATGAGAATATTAATAGAGAATATTTAAAATCTTGCATCATTACAAGATTTGTCAAGTTTTCCAGAAGCCACCTACTCTATATTAATAGAAAGAATAGAATAGAATTCTTTTATTGGCAAAGTGTGACTGGATACACAATTTGTCTTGGTGCAAATGTCAAGAATCATCAGGTACAACACTTAATAATAGTCATAAGGTACAATAAGCAATCAAATCATACCAGGAAACAGTCCATATAAATCATAAGGATACAAGCAACAAACTTACAGTCATACAGTCACAAATGGGAGGGGATGGGTGATAAGGAGTGATGAGAAGATTAATAGTAATATTAATGCAGACTTGCAAATAGTTGGACAGTGTTGAGTGAAATATTTGTTTTGCAGTGATGGCGTTCAGGAAAAAACTGTTGTTGTGTCTAGTTGTTCTGGTGTGCTGTGCTCTATAGCACGGGTCTCCAACCTTGGCCACTTTAAGCCTGGAGGACTTCAACTCCCAGAATTCCCCAGCCAGCAAAACAAAGCTGGCTGAGACCCCTGCTCTATAGCATCGTTTTGAGGGTTGGAGTTGAAACAGTTTATGTCCGGGATGTGAGGGATCTGTAAATATTTTCACAGCCCTCTTTTTGACCTGTGCAGTATACAGGTCCTCAACTGATGGCAGATTGGAAGTAATGTTTGTTTTGTTTTTAACTTCATTGGAATGTGAGTACATGCAGAGTGGTATGTAGTGTCACACTGGTGAGATTGACAGCCATATAAACTAATGTATACATTTTTAAAAAATATATCAGAGCATGCACACAGACTCGGAAAACACCAAAGTGGCAAATATAGGCATTATAGTTGCAAACCAGGGACAGATTGTTCCTCTTAATAGCCAAACATGTATTTTCATTAATATTCTCTTTTCCCACAACAATTGATTGAATGCTCAAGATAATTTAGAATTTACCTACTTTAAAAGAAATGAAGCTTCATATACTAAATATACAATGGTGAATCTTACACTTTATGATTTTCTTTTTTACTTAAATTACACATTTAAGTAAATCATTTCTTTTATCGGGAATCTTATCAGACATTCAAGAAGATATGTGTAGTGCAAATGAAGGAAATATCCTAAGAAGATTTAAAGTTATACTTATAGCTGCCTGCATATTGCTTTACATATAAATTATAATTACATCTGGTTGATAATTAGTACAACTTTAAAATTATTAATAAAGCAGTTGTTTTCAATACTATAACAGAAATATCTATATTATTTTAAAAATATTTATGAACACTCAATCTAATAGCTAATATTTATGAACACTCGATCTAATAGCTAATATCCTGTAAAATTTTCCTTTTTTTAGCTATATACTCTGTTAAAAACATTTTTTTTTTAATTTCTTTTATTCAGACAGAAAGAATAAAGCATGAATGGCAAATTTTCATGATTGATTTAGTGATTAGGTGCCATCAAAATTTTCTTGACTTAGTGACCACATAGATAGATGTGCTCTCGGATGAACTATCCCCAACCTGGTCCTTCAGGTTTTTTAATACTGCACCCATTACCACTATAACTATAATAGAATATTTATAGGGTCATCCTTACTGGTTATCATTTTTTTCTCATTCCTTTCACCTTGGCAATCATTCTAGACTGCTCCAGAAAGATCTTTGTACCATATGTTCAAAGTATGGTAATTTGAATCTAGTATTGTGCCTCAAATGAGGCACTGGGCTGATTTACTTGATGGATCTTTTTTTGTTTGTATAAGTGTTTTAATTTGTTTCCTTGGCTATTTATGGTATTCACATAAGTGTTTTCCAATATGAAAGTTCAAAAGTGTTCTGTATAGATACTAGTAGACTCCAAATACTTCATTCCGATTGGTTAACAAAAACTAAAAGGGGATTGGTTCAATAGGGACCAATCCACGGAGCCGTCCAAGGGCGGCAAAACCAAATGCTTGTCATTGGCTACAAGCCGGCAGACAGAAACATATAAAAGGGCTGTCGCGGCTTGAGCCAATGTTCCATTTTGCAACTATACTGTAAATAAAGACTTGTTGTTGGAACCCGGTCTACCTTGCGTTTTTCCGGACGGAACACTGGTGACGAGGGTGGGATCGTCCTAAACGCGAGACGGAGCACGCGGTGACAGACAAGCCAGACAGAGAGAAATGGCCGGAAACAATGCACCGCCCGCACCCTTCAACCCCAATGAAGAAGATTGGGAATCTTACGTACACTGTTTCCAGATGTACCTAGAGAGCAATGAGATGGAGGAAATCTCAGACCGGAAAAGAGCTGTCTTCTTGACACACTGTGGGCCCACGATTTTTAAAATGGCCAAGGCTTTGGCAAAACCCCGAGATGTCAAACAACTGACGTGGACCGAGCTCCAAAGAACATTAAAGGCCCACTATGCACCAGTGGTGTCAAACTTGATAAAGCGGCACGAGTTTTATCGGAGAGACCAGAAAGAAGGCGAAACCATAGCTGATTTTGTAGCTGCACTACGCCAAATAGGGGGAGCGTGCGAGTTCCTTAACTTAGATGAAGCGATGCGGGATTGAGTGATATTGGGGTTAAGAGACTCAACCATACAGAGCAAGCTACTGAACAAACCCAACATATCAGTAGCCAAAGCTATTGCAGAAGCCTCGGCTGCTGAAGCCGCCAAAAAATTGGCAGATAAGATGAAACAAATGAATGCAAGTAACGATGAAAAAAGCCTGGCCAGAGGAAAAAAACAACCTCCCACAATCACTCATTACGAAGAACTCGAAGAGACGTCAGAATCCGGGGAGGAAGACAACGAAATCCACCGCCTATACACTAACAAGAAAGGGCGCAATAATAGAAATTGGCAGGAATGTGCTGGCTGCGGGGGAAACCATCCCCAAGCCGATTGCAGATTCCTCGATGCCATTTGCAGAGCATGCAAGAAAAGGGTGCATATCAAGAAAGTCTGCAGAAACAAAAAGAATTACAGCCCAAAGAGACAAAACGACTCCCCAGCAAAACCTGAGCCAAGACTCTCCGAGAGAAAGTGGCAGTGAAACAGGCAAGCCACTAACCGGGAGAAAGCATACCAAACTTTCACTATCAGAAGCGCTCAGACGGAAAGCGGGAAGAAAGTAAAAATAGTTGTAAAAATCGAAGACAGCCCCTGCGAGATGGAAGTTGATTCTGGATCGTTCCTATCCATGGTGTCGTGGGACACCCTCAAAAAACTAATTCCTGACATCAAAATTAAGGAACTCCAGAGACAAAAACTGACCCTCAAAGATTATCAGGGAAATCGAATTCCTGTAATCGGCCTGGGACATTTTTGAATCGCTTACAGGCAACATGTCGCAGTACTGCCATTAACAATAGTCGACCGAGATCGACCAAGCCTCCTGGGTATCGAATGGTTCGCACCATTGGGCATCGGGATGACCGGAGTAGACCGGGTGGCCGCAACTGACTGGGAAGAAGCCCTGATCCGAGAATTCCAGGACGTCTTCGACGGCTCCCTAGGCAGGTATCGGGGAAGCCCCATTTCGTTTAGTCTAGACCCACAGAAAACCCCTAAAAGACTAAAGGCCAGACAGGTCCCTTTTGCTTTAAAAGAAAAAATAGAGGAACAACTAAATAAATTGATAGATCAAGGGGTTTTAGAACCGGTCGACCACGCTAGATGGGAAACACTAATTGTGACACCAATTAAGCCAGACGGGTCGGTTCGAATCTGTGGCAACTACAAGGCTACCCTGAACCATGTGTTGCAACAGAGCGCGTACCCGGTGCCAGTTGTGCAACACCTACTGCACTCTCTTGGGGGAGGAAAAGTTTTCGCCAAACTAGACCTGGCACAGGCGTACCAACAGCTCCCAGTAGACCCCTTAACGGCGGAAGCACAAACAATAGTGACTCGCAAAGGGGCATTCAAATGTAACAGACTCCAATTTGGAGTAAGCGTAGCCCCAGGCGTTTTCCAGAGCCTCATGGAACGCCTATTAAATGGCATAAGAGGGGACGTACCATACTTTGACTATGTCCTAATTTCAGCCAAAGATGCAACACAACTAAAGAAAAGACTCAAAGAGGTCCTAAATAAATTCAGAGAATCTGGCCTTAAAGTAAAGAAAGAAAAGTGCTGTCTAATGACTGATCGCGTTGAGTTCTTAGGATATTTAATTGATGGAGAGGGCATACACCCCATCGAAAAAAAAGTAAGAGCTATAAAAGACGCACCAGAACCAAAGAATAAAACTGAGCTGCAGGCATTTTTGGGACTGATAAACTTTTACAATGTGTTTCTACCCCAAAAAGCCACAATAGCGGAACCATTGCATCGATTACTGGACAAGAAAACAATTTGGACATGGGGCTTAGAGAAAAAAAAAGCTTTCCAAGGAATAAAAGATTTATTAACATCAAACACCGTTCTTATCCAGTTTAGCAATACACTGCCATTGACGGTGACCTGCGACGCCTCTCCATTCGGAGTCGGTGCCATCCTGAGCCACCAATTGCCTGATGGGAGAGAGGCACCCGTCGCATACTATTCTAAGACCCTGTCCAAAGCCAAGCGTAATTACAGCCAGTTGGACAGAGAAGCTCTAGCAATTGTCGCCGAAGTGAAATGTTTCCATGAGTACCTATATGGAAGAACTTTTCAAATCGTAACAGATCACAAACCGCTACTAGGAATTTTGGCAGGAAACAAGCCTACACCGAATATTCTGTCCCCACGAATGACTAGATGGTCAGAGTTCCTGGCAGCCTATTCCTATACTCTGACATATCGCCCAGGGAAACAAATATCCCATGCAGACGCTTTGAGCAGAGCACCATTGCCATCAACAAAGGAAGACCCAGCACCAACGATGACAGCATTACAAATAGAGACTTGCCCCGATCTACCCATATCTGTGAATGATGTCACCAGAGCCACCGCGAAAGACCCATTGACTGCCCGCGTACTTAACTGGGTAGGTAAAGGCTGGCCGGAAAACCAAAAAACTGAGAACTTTAAACCTTTCCGGACCAGACAAACTGAACTTTCAATCCAAAAAGGTTGTTTATTGTGGGGTGATCGGGTAATTATTCCTAACAAATTACAAACCAAGGTACTGGGTATGCTTCATGAAGGCCACCCAGGAATAGTTAAAATGAAAAGCCTTGCTAGAAGCTACGTTTGGTGGCCAGGTATAGATAGGGACATTGAATACTGGGTAAACTCGTGCAATAAATGTCAAAGAATCAGGCCGTCCCCGCCAAAAGCACCCATAAGAGACTGGGATACCCCAAGAGGCCCCTGGTCACGAAGCCACATCGATTTTGCGGGTCCTACCAAGGGGCATACGTTTCTGATTGTCGTGGATGCATACTCTAATTGGCTGGAGGTAAAAATTATGCCATCTACAACAACAGAAACCGTTATAAAACAACTTGACAAACTCTTTGCAACCCATGGCCTACCAGATGTCCTAGTGTCCGATAACGGGCCACAATTAACCAGTCTCCAATTTGAGCAATACCTAGCCTCCCTAGGTATAAGACATGCCCTAACCGCGCCGGCCCACCTGGCTGCAAATGGTAGGGCAGAGAGAATGGTCAGGTTTACCAAGGAGGGTTTAGAAAAAATGGACACTGGGGATGTCCAAAATAAAATAAATCGATTACTCACCCTCCAACATATCATACCCAGTACTACAACCAACAAAACCCCAGCAGAATTACTGATGGGAAGGAAACTAAGGTCGCATCTGGATAGATTGCACCCAAATTTCACACCAGAACCCCCCCCCCCTGACTCTTCCACCCGATGCAGGACTTTTGCAATAGGCGACTTAGTTTATGCTAAAAATTTTACTGGGGACCCATTATGGCTACCTGGACAAATTACACAAATAACAGGCCCCAAATCCTACCGACTAACGGTAGACGACGGCAGGGAATGGAAGCGGCACATAGACCAGCTTTGCTCCCGAAACATAGAACGAAATGCAAACACACAACCACACATAGAAAAACATGACAAAATTCAAACCAAAGAGGGGGGAAAATGCGAGAAATCAATAAAGAACCGTTTAAATTAAACTCCGAAAACAATAACAATCAAAAAGAGCAAATAAAAGACTCACGGTTTGAAGAAAGTTGCGAGAAGAGTCCTTTCGAAGGGGCCAGCCAGGCCAGCTCGGCCTGCCCGGAGGAAACGGGAGGGAATGGCAAAACCACTGGCCTAAGAAACTCAGGCGGCAGTAAAATGGCTGACTCACCCTTCCAGACGGTTCCATGGAGAAAGACTGGAGAAACAGCAACCCCATCCGAACCGGTCGAAGTCTCCGACAGAAATGAACCGCGCAAGTCCAGTCGAATCAAAAGAAGCCCCACCTACCTGCGCGACTACGTCACTACGTAGGACTGAACTAAGAGGGGAGGGGTGTTCTGTATAGATAATAGTAGACTACAAATACTTCATTCCGATTGGTTAACAAAAACTAAAAGGGGATTGGTTCAATAGGGACCAATCCACGAAGCCGTCCAAGAGCGGCAAAACCAAATGCTTGTCATTGGCTACAAGCCGGCAGACAAAAACATATAAAAGGGCTGTCGCGGCTTGAGCCAATGTTCCGTTTTGCAACTATACTGTAAATAAAGACTTGTTGTTGGAACCCGGTCTACCTTGCGTTTTTCCGGACGGAACAAAAAGCATTAGTACTGTTTTTATCCTGCTTCTTCAAAATCCAATTTTCTTTCTTTATAAATTCTTTACTGATTTTTTTAAAAAAAATAAAACATAAATGAGCAAAAAGGAAAAGTCAGAAAAAAATCAAGATAAAAGTACAGAAAGAAAAAAGTAAATCGAATAGAAAAATAACACTTTAATTGGTAGACATGTAGTTAAAATACATCAAATTCTTCCTCCAAAGTTCATAATAATGTATGTTAATTCCATAATCCCATATAAATTCGGATATAATTAAATCCCAAAATCAAATTTTCATTTAGCTTCTTGCAAAAACTCCAAAACTGGTGTGTTCATGTAGAAATAAAATTGATCAAAGTCTTTAATCAAAGCTGTCAATTTTATCATCTCTACCAGTTCCACCAGCTTCACCATCCATTCTTCTATTATTGGCATTTGTAAGTCCATCTACTTTTATGCAAACGTTATCGTACATACAAACAAAGTTTGAATTACTTCTCTTATGCTACAAACATTTTCTTTATTGAATAATGATTATAAAGCATTCATATTAATTTTGTCTGGTAGATTAAAATATTAATGTGGATTTTTATCAAAGGAATAGTAAGAAAATAGTTCCAGATATAATAGAATATTTGAAAAACATAATGAAAAACAAGCCGTTAATCTTCTTAGATGCAGACAAAGCTTTTGATAATTTGAAAGCTGCCCTTTTTGTTCAAAGTTATGAAAGGTATGGACTTTGGTCATAATTGTATTCAAGGAATTACTTTTCATGTAGATTGTTCTTATGTGCTCTGCATGTTACTGACTTTGAAGATTACTCAGAAGCTGTACTTCGTAGAAAATGCAGTAGTCTGTTTGCTGTTGACTGAAAGCTGCTACATACCTACATCTTTGTTGCTACAGACTCTGTATTATTTGCCAATAAGCCTCTAGCTACAATTGAAATGCAGGTTTTGGCTACTTTAAGATGGCTATGTCATTCAGTAATCTTATCTTAGTGAGATTATTGAAGGTTTCTTCAAAGGAAGATTTAAAGGATAGTAGGAAACTTCTGGTTTTTTGTTGTGTTACCAACCATTTGGAACAGCCTTCTACAGGAGATCTACATCAGCAGCCCCCAACTTTTTTGGCATCAAAAATTTGGACCAATTTTGTGGAAGATGTTTTTTTCCATGGACTGGGGGAAGGGAGATTTTGGTTTTACTCACTTGCCTGCGGTTCATCTCCAGCTGTGTGGCCTAGTTCTTAACAGGCCACAGACCAGAAGTGACCTGTGGGCCAGGAGTTGGTGACCCCTGATCTATATGACATCTTTTCTCTTGAAGTCAAGTAGTTTCTGAAAGTTTTTGCCAAGTATTTTTTAACCAATTAAAAAATTGGATAAAACTTTCTGTTATTTTTTTTTCTTCAAGTTCTTTTTAGCTGTATAAATTTATTTCATCTTTGTTCTGCGTGTTTTCCACTTCAAGTAATTTTGAATTTGACTTTTCTCTGGGATGTGTACATCTTCTAATACTAAATATTTTTGAGTAGTATAACTATTATGAGCTAATGGTATTTTATGAATAATCAAGACACGCCTCATATTTTTCAGATGAGGATGTTATTACAGCACAGTGAAGTTATTATGGGCAAACTCCCTTCAACCCTGAATACATGGATATTGTCTTAATTGCATGAGCCATGGGGATTTCAGATTTTTTTTCTAAAAAAATTGCAGTGTGAAAATTGAAGCACAATAGAAGTAGAGACGAGCTGCTAAGAGAATGCATGAAATTTATTTGCTGCAGTGTTTTTTTTTTTTGTGTGTGTGTATGTGTCTTTGTTTTATCTACAAGGAATATATTAAGCTTCAGTCAGTTAGTCTTGCTGGAATTTCCAACAGATCTACATTTTCAACATTCTTATTCATTCCCAAGATTAATTTGAAGTTATTATTGATCAATTAGAAGACAATTTTGTGACCTAACATATAGCGTTTCTTATGTGATAATTACAGATAAAATACAAAAGAATATTCTCTCAGAATATTCTTAACAGAAAAACATCCTTTCAAATGTTCTGCATAATAAACATGTTACAGACTAAATTCTTCTAAGCTTAGCTTTATGTTATTAGCCACCCACAAGTATTAATATTAATCAAAATGAAACTGTATTTTCTTATTTGCTTCTTTGCTACCCAAAGAGGTAGCAGCATCTATCTGACATCTACATAATCTTGAAAAGCAGAATGGGACCTATTTAATATGGGACTTAACCAGAAAATCTCAGCCTTGCAAGCTAGACTGCAAAAATAAATGTTTGTCTGTCTGTCTGTCTCTCTGTCTGTCTGTCCATCTGTCCATCCATCCATCCACACATACACACAAGTTTATTCATCCATTCCTGGATGGAAGCACTAGTAAAAAAAATTTATTGTGGACAAGAGAACTATCAACTTGTAGTCAAGCTTGACACAAAGGAAATCTCACTTTGCTTTTTTCTTTCTGCCCTGCCAAACCTTGTCTCTAAACCCTGCTTCTCTTGTTTAATTTCTATCCTTCTCATTTCATCCTGCTAACTTTGTCAAACCCTGCTTCTAAAGCCAGCATTTTGTCTACCTCCATCTTCTTTTCTGTATCCTACAAAGCTTTCCTTCCAGTTCTGCCAAACTGTAATTCCCCCATTATGATACCCTGAAGCTGTTACATAGATCTACTGCTTAATGGTCTTCCGGCTGCTGACCACTCATTAGTTTAGATTAGGGAACATCAAATCTCAGGCAGCAGAACAATAGATAGATTTCTAATTAAGGAAGGAAAGTATGAACAAGTATCAATCAACTGATCAAATGTTTTTATGAAAGTAATACATTTATAACAAATGAACAATGTAATATACAGGTGAAACTCGAAAAATTAGAATATCATGCAAAAGTTCATTTATTTCAGTAATGCAGCTTAAAAGGTGAAACTAATATATGAGATAGACTCATTACATGCAAAGCAAGATAGTTCAAGCCATGATTTGTCATAATTGAGATGATTATGGCTTACAGCTCATAAAAACCCCAAATCCACAATCTCAAAAAATTAGAATATTACATGCAATCAATAAAACAAGGATTGCACATAAAACAATATCGGACCTCTGAAAAGTATAAGCATGCATATGCACTCAGGACTTGGTTTGGGCCCCTTTTGCAGCAATTACTGCCTCAGTGTGGCCTGGCATGGAAGCTATCAGCCTGTGGCATTGCTGAGGTGTTATGGAAGACCAGGATGCTTCAATAGCGGCCTTCAGCTCTTCTGCATTGTTCGGTCTCATGTCTCTCATCTTTCTCTTTCATAGATTCTTTATGGAGTTCAGGTCAGGTGAGTTTGCTGGCCAGTCAAGCACAGTAATCCCATGGTCACTGAACCAGCTTTTAGTGCTTTTGGCAGTGTGGGCAGGTGCCAAGTCCTGCTGGAAAATGAAGTCAGCATCCCCATAAAGCTTGTCTGTGGAAGGAAGCATGAAGTGCTCCAAAATCTCCTGGTCGATGGCTGTGTTGACCCTGGACTTTATGAAGCACAGTGGACCAACACCAGCAGATGACATGGCTCCCCAAATCAACACAGACTGTGGAAACATCACACTGGACTTCAAGCATCTTGCAGTGTGTGCCTCTCCATTCTTCCTCCAGACTCTGGGTCCTTGGTTTCCAAATAGCATGCAAAAGTTGCTCTCATCAGAAAAGATGGACCACTGAGCAACTGACCAGGTCTGTTTTTCTTTAGCCCAGGTAAGATGCTTCTGATGTTGTTTGTTGTTCAGGAGTGGCTTGACAAGAGGAATACGGCATTTGAAGCCCATGTCCAGGATCCATCTGTGTGTGGTGGCTCTTGATGCACTAACTCCAGCCTCAGTCCACTCCTTGTGAAAGTCCCCAACACTTTTGATTGGCCCTTTCCTGGCAATCCTCTCCAGGCTGCGGTCATCCCTGCTGCTTGCGCACCTTTTTCTTCCACACTTTTCCCTTCCACATAGCTTTCTATTAATGTGCTTTGTTACAGCACTTTGGGAACATCCAGCTTCTTTTGCAATTACCTTTTGAGGCTTTCCCTCCTCCTGGAGGGTGTCAGTGATGGTTTTCTGCACCACTGTCAGGTCAGCAGTCTTTCCCATGATTGTGATTCCTGCTGAACCAAACTGAGAAAGCATTTAAAGGCTCAGAAACCCTTTGCAGATGTTATGGTTTCATTAACTGATAGAGTGGGACACTGAGCCTAGAATGTTGAACCTTTTCACAATGTTATAATTTTCTGAGATTGTGGATTTGGGGTTTTCATGAACTGTAAGCCATAATCATCACAATTAAGACTAATCACGGCTTGAACTATCTTGCTTTGCATGTAATGAGTCTATCTCATTTTTTAGTTTTGCCTTTTAAGTTGAATTACTGAAATAAATGAACTTTTGCATGATATTCTAATTTTTCAAGTTTCACCTGTATTTTAGTTTAAAATAGTGTAAATTTATTTCTATTTCTTTTCATACTTCAATGTGAAATTAAATAGGAGTCCATTAGTCAATACCACCAACTTTGTCTTCTGGGTTTTAAAAATGTTCAGAAACTAAAATCTAACATGAATGTTAAGTTGTTTCAATTCTAATTCAAAGTATTGGCATTTATAGTCACAAAGATGCTAGCTTTTACATGATAAATTGTTATGAAGTATAAAATATTTATTTATCATTTTCAATCTGGGAGACCTTCCAAATTTATTTATTCTTCAACCTCTATCAAACTAGAGGAAGAACCTAAAGCAAAGGTCATTCGTTTTGCACAGCTTTTCCCAATGCAGTGCTTTCATAAATATTAGATATCAAATCTCATAATTTTCAGCCAATTTGGCTAAAGGCAAAAGACAATGGAACTGGAAAAGAAAGAATCTGTACTTATGCTGAGATTACTATTCTGATTTGGTATTTGTTATTTCAGGGATACAGATACACCTTGCTTAATGACTGCCTTCTTCAGTGACTTATTGAAATTATGATGATGCTGAAAAAATAATTTTATGACCAATGCTCACATTTACAAGCTTTGCAGCATCACATAGTCATGTGATCACTATTAACAGTCAATACATATCCTGTGTTTGACCTGTTTACTTATTTTTTTTAGAATGAACACAATTGGAGAGGAAGGGATTACAAGAAAGTAAGAAAGTTCACAATGGTGAATTCACATTGCAAGGAATGCAGTTCAGTAATGCGAGCAGCCCTGAGCATACTGAGGCTAGCATGTGACACAAATAGACCAATTTATTCTTTATTGTATGCCTGGTCATTCTCTTGTAATCCCTTCCTCTCTAATTTCTCCACTGTCCTAGTGGGGGGTGAGGGAGAAAAAATAGGTCATGGGATTGTCTACAGAAGTCACTTGTTTTTCCTTTTTCCCTTCCTCATAAGAGATTGCTTAAATAAGCAAACATGGGAGGAAAGAGAAAAATCAAACCATCTCTATCTGCAATTTCTCAAGTGCCTGATTTCTTTTTCCCCCTCTACTCTCTCCTCACGGAACAGAGAGATTGAAGAGAGAGGGATTACAAGACAGTAAGCAGGCACACAATGGGGAATTCAGTGTCTCTGTGCACAATGGACTTTAGGTTGCTTGTGCCATTGTATTCCTTTTAATATGTATTTTCATTTATGTGCCTCCTTACTGTCTTGTAATCCTTTCCCCTGCAATGAATGTAAATATAAACATAGATTTCCTTCTGTCAAATTATCCCAATGCTAGGGCGAACATTCCAGATGAGGGAATGATCGGGAAGCAATTAAAAGTAGAAACAGGCAGGCGCTGTAATCTGGCTATCCCAGCACCTGGTGACCATTCCAAAGGACAAATGGTGAAAAGGAAAGCATTTCCCACTTGGCGATTATTTCACTTACCAACAGAACTGCTAGTCTCAATTGTGATTACTAAAGAAGGACTACCTGAATTTAAGTTACATATCTTATGATCATCAAGTCTACCAGATAATACAGTTCGATCTGTAATATTTTGAATTATTTATCCCAAAAGGCAATGCACTGTCGCTGTTCTGGTTTTGACCATACTTTACATTGCTAGCAGTTGTAGTGCTGGCAATTTTTATGCACTGCAATCAGTTGCTGGCCTGCCACTTTGGTGTTGTTGTAAACATTGTTAAATGTGGGTTTTATATATAAAATGAGTTTCTGAATTTTTTCTATTTTTATGTAGGGGCTCCCTAAGAGTTCAAAATTATTTCAAATGATATTCTAGGGTGAAAAGGTTGAGAAAGGCTGATTTAAATTTGGAGGATTATATTAATGTGTGATGGATAAATCCCCATTATTTCTGGAAAGCAGTATGTTTATAAAATGATTTCCTCTCTAAGATTATATATTTGAAACTTGTTTCATAAATTTAAGTTCTTTTTGTCTAAGACACCAGGGCAAAGAAACACATACAACTTTATAATGTTAACATATACTATACTTCTAATTATATTTTAGATACTTAGAAATTTATTATTTTAAATAATCCATAGTTTTTCAAGATTTTTATGAATGTTTTACATTCAGGATAAAATTTTTATGGTAATTCAAAAAGATTTTCTTAAACAGTACATCAGACTTATGTAAATAATTTGGTCATTCTAAATTACAGATAAATTATGCGAAATTGTGTGGACCTCTGGTTACTTTCTCATAGCTCATGATGTATTGTTATATAAAGCATTGCTTCATTAAATAGGTTTTAACATGCTTAATTATGAAATGAATTAATTCAACTTTTAAAAAAAATATAAAAAGTTCATTTGTTCTTTACTATTGTCCCATCAGTGATAGAAAGAAGTGGTAATGAAAAAAGGGGCAGTCTTCTGACGCATTACTATAAAATCACCAGCTTAAAACATGTATTATAAGTAGCTGACCTATCTACTTAATATAGATCTACTGTGATGTAAGTTCAATGAGACTTGCTCCAAGGTAAATGTTTAGGATTATACTCTGTGATTGTTTCATTTCCTCCCATTGCAATCTGGAGGAGTGAGCCATATTGATGATTAAACTCCAGGCTACTTTATTTACAAATACTGCCAGAGGCAACTACCTGCTGCAGCAGTCCATCAATTTGCCAGAAGATTTTTTCTCATCTAATAATCTGTAGCAAGATAGCATATTATAAAGAGAGAATTTTATGTTATGATAGCTTTTTGAATCCTTATCCATTAGCCTACTAATTGGGATGTAATAAACACTGATCCAAATTACTGACCCTTGCTGCCCCCCCAAATTTCAGTGTATCTATTGGATGGCCACAATATCTGAAGGGTATGAGTAAATATATATTGGGATGGAAGTGGAGGGCTGGCATAAAAACTATTTCAGTTTAAATTAAAAAAGTCTCCCATGAAAATATGGCAGTGAAATTGATTGACATAAGAAAGGGGCAACTAAAAACTGACCCAGTGATCAGGATCCACCTTTCTCTATAAGTCTATCCTCTATTTTATTAATGTTGTTAATGCCAAACTGGTCAAAATAAAACATTTATGATGTATGAATGAGGATAAAGAACTTGTACACAGGACAGAAACCTGGAAAGTTGGCAACAATGAATGAAGGCAAATATACATGGCCCAGGATAATGTTGCAGGATTCAATCTGGCTCAGTCGCTGGGACCAGATGTTTTGTCTTCTGAGCTTTCGGACTTGTGCTGGAGCCCTTCCCTAAGGAAACTTCTCTCTCACCAGAATGTGTTGTTTTGGGCTATTTTATTTGTAGTATTTATGTGGTGCCTGGACGTATGTGGCTTTTTGGTTGCCGATTAAGTTGTTGGCTGTTGTTTCCTTATGCTGCCAAGTCCTCTGGCTCTTAAGTACCTGATAAACTGATGATAAATCAGCACTCCTGTTGATTGACAAAGGGTCTCTTTCTCAGGCTTCAGTCATTTCCCTGGCTATTTTTGTATCCCTCAGCCAACAATCTTAAGCCCATGTCACACTGCACCAACGGATGGAAAGAGGATGTAAAACGGAGAAAAACGCTTGCCATCGGTTGGTTAACGCGATGCATCCGTTCTGTACTCACTGCATGTTTTTCATACTCTCTATCCGTCCAGCATCCGTCTACTGTGATTTCATCCGCTCAAAAAGTTTTGAGCTGCACAAAACTTTTTGAGCGGATGAAGTATCGAATGCGTCCGTTCTACATCCACTACGCATACGGGGAACATCCGTTATACGTCCATTGTCATCTGTTACGCGTCTGCTATATCTGCTAGGCATCCGCTGCGCATCCGCGCAACTCAAATCCGCTCCAGCGGAAAACGGACACAGGGAGGAAGCGAAATAGACGCGGAACGGATACACAGCGTTCATTGCATGGACGTAGAAAGGATGTAAGTGGATGCAGCTCGCATATAAAGCATTAAAACGGAAAAAACGTTCATATAGTGGAGGTATCTCGGATATTTAGGATGTCTGGAGGATGTCTAGAGGATGTGGAAGGACACCTAGTGGAAAACCCATATTTCCTATAAAAAGGGGGAGGAAACTCAGGGTCCAATTATTTCAACTACAAGGGCTTCTTCAGCATCATCCTCTTTGCCATGGTCGATGCTGACTACAAGTTCATGTACATCAATGCTTCAGGCAACGGGTCAGCTTCAGATGCCCAGGTATACAACGCCAGTCACCTCAAGGAGGGGCTGGAATGCAACCTCATCATGGGTTTCCCAGATCCAGACCCCCTGCCCAACGACACACAAGATGTGCCCTACTTCATCTTGGGGGATGACGCCTTCTCCCTCAGAACCTACCTCATGAAGCCCTACACTTCCAGATGCCTCACCCGTGAAGAGAGGATCTTCAACTACAGTCTGTCCAGGGCAAGGCGGGTGGTGGAGAATGCCTTTGGCATCCTGGCCAACAGGTTCCAGGTACTTCTCACCACCATGCAGCATCGCCAGAGACCGTGAGGAACATCGTGGAAGCTTGCTGCATCCTGCACAATCTCATGCGCACCCGCTACCCAGTGTTGCAGAACAGGCTCGTGAACTGCCAACAAGGCAATGGGGACATGGAGCCTGGTGAATGGAGGCAAGGAGTAAACCGGATAGACACTGTGGATGTGCAAGGCCCCAACAGAGCTTCACGTGAAGGGAAGAAGCAGTGCAACCTCCTGAAACACTGGTGCAACTCCCCAGCTGGAGCAGTGGAGTGGCAAGACAGGATGGTAGATGCTTAATGGATGCTTCCTTCAGCCTGCCTCATCACACTGATGAGATTGTGCCATGTATGTTGAGTGGCCCTACAATGAACAGGGCATTTAATAAAGAGTTGTGTTTATGTTGAAATGTGTGGATAAATGATTAAATTGTAATTGATAATAAAGGGCCAGAGGTGCGGCACCTGGGAGGGTGGACCATACAGTCCCACTATGCTTACACTGGAGGTTTATCTATCCCACTGCTATCCTTACCCATCCCACAGCTATTACCCATCCCAAAGGTATCCCTGCCCATCTCACTGCTATCCTTACCCATCCCACAAGCATGCAAAGGCTTAAACCATTTCTAAAAGTTTCCACCAAGACTTTATTGACTAAAAGAACTGAAGCAAGTGTGTGAAGCAAAGATAAACTTTATTGATAACAAACTGTAAAAGCAAAATGACCCAAGTAAAGTGTCCCAAGCAAAGATAAAATCAACAGGTAGCAACCCAGTCTCTAGCACTCTTCTCAGTCACTCTGAGGCATGCCCATCGTCTCAGGGGTGAAGGGTCCAGGGGCTGTGGAGGTGGCAGTGGCTGGAGTGCTGGTCTGAGGCACCATTGGGGTGCCTGGCCCTGAGAGGACAACAGGGGATTGTGTGTGGAGGAAGCTCTCAGAGAGCTGGCTCGGTCCCGTGATATTGAGAGTCCCTTCCTCCATGACATGGGGTGTCAGTCCCAAGACCAATGATAGATGTTCTGAGCCCGGGCTTGGCTATGGGGTGGAGGAAGGAGGAGTGTAGTGGGGCTGTCTGGTCTGCAGTATGCGAGGTGAGGCGTCAGTGGCATCTGTGGCATCGGTGGCATTGGTGGCACCTGTGGCATTGGTGGTATCGATGGCACTTGTGGTGTGCGATGTACCTGTGCCTGGACTGAGAAGGGCTGCCTGTGCTGCTGGAAGTCCTAGTATCCGTAGCCTTGGTAGGTGAGGGTAGGTGTGGTAGGTGAGGTAGGTGTGGAAAGCCTTGGAAGGCCTGTGACATCACCTGGGGTGGAGGAGCAGACCTGGAGTGGGTCAAAGCAGATTCAGCTGGGCCTGGAGGGTGGTGCAGAAGACCTGTGATCCTCTCCTTGATCACCTGGTACTGGGATTCGGGCATTTCCATGAGGGTCTGGTTGACATAGGTGAGGAAGGGCTTTCTGTTAGAGGATGGGATGTCAGACTGAACCAGCTGAGAGAGGAGATCTACGCTGCTTTTGATTGTGTCCCTGATCTCCAAGAGGACAGTGTGGCTCTGTCCCTCCAGTCTGGCTCTCTGCCTGCTTTCTGTGGAGGTGGAGGTGGAGCTAGGTGTGGGTGTGGGTTGGTCTCTGGTGGCAGCGGCTTCTTCTTGCTCCAACTGCATCAGGGGGTCCTCCATGTGCTCCGCCATGGGGAGTGCAGTTGTTGGGGGGGTCTCCATCGTGGGGCGCTCCATAGATATCTGCCTAGACACAGCAGCTGACTCTTGGCCAGAAGAAGACTGGCTCTCTGTGGGCTGCCTGAGAGTGAGGGTAGACACAAGGGCTGCTCCTCGGTGGTGGGTCTCACCCTCCAAGAAGCTGCACTTGGCCATCACGTAGGTCTCCCGGTCGGTGAGCTTGACTGCGGCCTGGCCAGACTTCTTGAGGTGCAACTTTCCATACTAGGTGTGCATGTGCTTCCACCACCCGAGGAGGACATCTGAAGTGTAGCCCAGGCTCTCTGCCTTCTCTCTCCAAGCCGCCTGCTTCTGCTTGGTGTCTCGATAGAGCCTGTGTCCCTTCTTCCAGAGGTACTCATTCTCCCTCAGCCATTCAAGCACCTCCTCATGTTCCTCTGCAATGGAGTACTGTCTCCTCTCACCCTTATCTCGCGAATGCCTCTTCCTCCCTCTGGCAGGGCCTTCTGGGCCCTCATCAGAAGGGCTTTGAGGTTCTAGGGGCTGGTCCACCACACCACCACCAGCAGCAGCAGCACCAGCACCAGCAGGACCAACAGCACCAGCAGCACCAGCAGGACCAGGAGCAGCACCAGCAGAGTCAGCACCAGCAGAAGCACCAGCACCAGGAGCAGCACCAGCACCAGCAGAGTCAGCACCAACAGCAGAAGCCCCAGCAGAAGAAGAGTCAGCGCCAGGGGTGGGATGGTGGTCCTGGCAGGCAGGAGTAGGCACAGGCTTCCTCTTCTTCTTCCCCATGGTTGTTGGCTGAAGATGTGTCTGGCAGCAGGTCTTTCCTCTGAATGGTGACCTGCTTGTGAGCTGCATCCTTTTATATCCGCGGGGCTGACGCAATGCATCCTCCCTGCATGCGCAGTGAATGCTTTGCATCCGCTAGGCATCCGCTAGGCATCCGCTAGGCATCCATGATGCATCCACGTCATCCGCTCTGCATCCGCTCTGCATCCGTTCCTTCCGCTTCAGTGTTCTCCCCTGGAAGCCCTGCGGATGTGTCATCCGCTTCCATCTGCTTCCATCTGCTAGGCTTCCTATGAACATCCGCTTTACATCCCCGCTCCATCCTCCCCACGTCCGTTCTTTTCCATTGTTGTCCGCTCTGTTTATGCAAATTTGGGGCACTTTTGAGAGTGGATAACAACAGATGGAAAATTTGCTCGTCCGCTGTGTCCTTTTTACATACGTTTTGCATAGGTCAGCCGATGTGACCTCGCCTTTAGTAGCTGCAAAATTGAATGAATGCCCTTGTTCATTGTAATGAGAGACTGGACTACCAATCAGTTTGTGTCACCTTGTCTGACTGCTCACTTGTGTTCTTGCAATCTGGTGGTTAACTTCTAGTGGTTAGTTGGCTGCAAGGTTAACCCTGTTGTGGCTATCAGTTCTCAGTATAGCATAAGCATGAACTGAAGAGGTAAGTTGAACATTCCATTGTCTTCACAAAGACAGCCTATTATTTTAAGATTTTAGGATATGTACCTGATATTAAATCATAGAGACAGAATGGAGGACTTGTTGTTGATATATCATCTACCTTATTGCCCAAACAGTCAGTCATCTTCCTGAGCAAGTAGAATGATTTGGGGCAGTGCCAGAAAGCCTAAGGGACTTTTTGGAAGCTTTACAATTCATATCAAATCTGTTTCATCATTGGAATTTTAAAGGTACTATTTGCCTGTGATTTACCATTTCCTTCCACCTTCAACACTGACTTGGTTGTGGGAATTTTAAAGGTACTATTTGCCTGTGATTTACCATTTCCTTCCACCTTCAACACTGACTTGGTTGTGGGAAGAGGACAGGAAATTTCCTCACCTAATGATAGTGGGATTCAGTTAATGACAGAAACCTGGAATGCAGGGATTGCTGTCAATAAACAACATGGTTATGCTTTTCAATTGCATTGCTTAATGATATAAATTTTGGTCCCAACTACCTATAGAATAGCAAAGAGCATTTAGATATATTTACCTCACAGTGCTTTACATCTCTCTCTAAGCATCAGCATCTTGCCCCCAACAATCTGGCTCCTTGTTTTACTGACCTCAAAAGGATGGAAGACTGAGTCAACCTTGGGCTACTCAGAATCGAACTTGTGGAGTGAGCAGTGAGTTACCTTGTTGTGCTGCATTCTAATCACTGCATCACCACTGCTCTATGTACCAGAACATAGAACTGGTTGGAATAGCAAATACCTTTTGGAGGTAGCACATGTTTATTGCTGTGATTGTGACATTCTTTATAACTATTATTGCTTTACAGCTTCATCATTCTTTACACCTATATTCTTAAGGAAGGCACTTCAAAAAGTTGTTAGCTATGTAATTTAATATTTATTTGATGCTTGTGAATCAATGCAAGGAATGAATGTCATGGTTCAGAAACTTGTTATTCCCTTATTTGTTTCAAATAATAGCTCAGAAAATATCAAGTGATGGGACCATGTTGCACACAGCTGACATAAATCTTCATTAACTGGTTGGTACCATGGTATAATTGCCTTTCTTTTGTAGCAGCACGACAATATCTCAGAGAGTTCTAAAAGAAATCCACAATCAGGGCTTTGTGAAGCATCTTGATGCTAAAGATTGCTTTTGCTATTTTGTATTTGTATTTTCTTCACATGTTTAGTATCATTAGGAAAAGATAAGCACAGTTTTAAGTTTCTTAATATGGTTATGCATTTTAAGTAAAAATATTTATTGGAATAAATGTTTTGATTTATATAACTACTTTTCCACTTCCATATTTGTATTATGTAAAATATGCCTAAAAGAGGTAATGGCATTTCCAACTGCAGAAATAAATCTAGCTTTTATGTTACTTGCTTAATGATCCTTTTACTTTCATAAGGCCCACAAAACAAAAAGAGTACCATCAGCTGTTCATATAGTTGTTGTCCAGAAAATAAATCCCTCTATTGAGGGTAGTACTGTCGTAGAGGCAAAATGTAAGGAGGATTAAAAATAGAGTGGCAGCTGCAGAATGATTTGACAACATTGTAAAACAAGTTAGTAAGAAATGAATGAGATCTGAAAAAACATTTAACATACAAAAATGTTATAATATCTTGCTAAAAACTAATGGTTGGAATAGTTTTAGTGGTGCAGAACTATATAACTATGGCTTAATTGTAAAATATAAGGAACAGGTTCTTCCCATCATTTTTCTTGCCAGCATACAACATGAACATCTGCAGAGCATCATGTTAGAGAAAAGTGGAATATATCAAAAACTAATCTTTCAAAATGTTGCATTTACAGATCAATTGGAAATCCAGATTTTATTTATAACTAAAGGATATACAAAAATATAATAAAAATGGATTCTGCTAAGATTACATAAATTTGTTGTCATGCTCTTTTGGGTTGTAGCCAACTCCTGGTGACCCCATGGATAAAAGCTTCCCAAGCTATCTTTTATCTCACAAATTATGCAATTCTTGCAGGTGCATTTCTGTAGTTTCTGGTATTCTGCCTATGCCCTCACACATTGTTAGTCTTTTCTTTAATTTGAAAACATATGGACAGACTTAACCATAGTTTCAACTGGGAAACTGTGACATCTTAAACCAACCCAAGTCCAAAAACGCAGAGAATTTCTGGAAGCCTGGAACTCTGACAAAATTGGTGATCAACAGATGCATAGATATAAACAACATTTACACATTGTACAAAACGGTCAATCAACAAGCCACAAAAATGAACAAAAAGACAAAATACCTCCCCATGAGCAATCAACATCCAGATGAGCAACACCAAGATTAACATCAAATCAACAATCAACAAGTAAACAATACTCCAATCAAGGAACTGCCAATCAAACTAACAGTAAACAATACTTCCTCCAACATGACAGGGCAAGCCACAGGAATATAAATTGAGAGCAAATCCCACTCCCTTACTAGCACTGATGATGTTACCTATGATGTTGGGTAATGAAATGTCTGCAAGAAAACAGAGAGCAGCAAGGACCACATATTTCAACCCCGAGCTACAAATATTCTCCTTTATCAGTCTGATGTGTGTTTCTGTCAGGGTGGATAAAAATCAATGGTATTTTTTTTTAATTGGATTTTTAAAATTTAAATCGGATTATTTTATTATGATCAAATTTATTTTAATAAAATGCTTTTGGAGTAAAAAAATCTATCTGAAGTTAGTTTTCTATTTAAGATACATTAAAAATTTAGTTAATTCAGCAAGAAATGGAGCTTAGTTATGTAGCATGAGGCTGTATATTCTACAATGTTGGGATTGTTGGTGAGTCAACAGCAGGTCAGAGGAGGAGCCACTGCAGGACAGAGATGACAGGTGCTCTTTAAAAATTATGGTTTAAATTGAGTTGATTTAAAAATAAAGCCTTTTTACTAATGATTTAAATCATGATTTAAACCCACCCTGGTTTCTGTGATTAGTAGTTGGTAGCCTGATCCATAGTCAGCAAATTTAAATGTTTCATACCAATTTGTTCTTTAAGTGATCCATATCTGTAGTTTGTAGTTTTGATGTATGCATTAGTATAGGATCCAAATTACTCTTTATTCATTTATCAAATTTAGAAACTGCCCATATCATTCACATTGTAAGCAATGGCAAATGCTATGACAGCTTTTCACTTTATTTCTAATTCCCAAAGTAACACTGTTGCCACTTACCTCTTTCAATTTATCTAGCTCATTTTGCAGTGCCTGTTTGGATATTTCCACCTCAATCATTTGTTGACGAAGAACTTCATTTTCATCCTCTGCTTTAGCACGCTTTTCCTCCACATTTTCCAGTTCATGGTGCAGCCTGACAGATACATCTTTGGCTACCTGTTTTTTTAAAAAGCAGAGTCATATTTAATAATTTAAAAAGAATAGATAACCCAACACATTACATTAATTAAGAAGAGATAAAGATGTCAGGCTTACTGATCCCATCTCCTTCCATAGTCGATGCTATCTAAATTATTGCTTGAATCTATAAAAACAGTATGGAATTAGACTAGATAGTCATTATTAGATAGTCATGGGAAAATATCAACAAATAAGTTTTTTTCCTCTTTTTCCCTGGTTGAAGTGTTATGAAAGGAATAAGTGTTCTTTCTGGTGAAGGAAAAACTCTTCCAAATCCAAGATAAGAAACTAGTTATCAAAACAAATATAGCCAATTATTATATATACATTTCTTTCTCCAAAATGTCCCATAAATGTTTTTAAAATAAATCTATCCATTATCTAGATGATGTACATGTTATTTCAATAATATCTCTTTTTTTTAATTGTTCTGTTTCACTCTGAAATGAAAAATGAAGTGAAAAATGCTAACTGTAAAAATACAATTATGTACTAATAATCACATCATTAATCACATATTATTAATAGTAATAATAGTAGTCGTAATATATTAGCGATAAACAAATTTAAATACTTCAAGATCAGTATTATCCACAATATTCTTAAATTAATTATTCCACAATGTTCTTAAGTTAATATAAACTACAACTTTAAATTCTTGAGGTATTAAAATCAGTTAATATCATATTTAATATAACATAATAAATCATATAACATTTGGTTTGCATTTTTTCCAATTAAGAAAACATATGTATTATTACAGACAAAGTACCTATCACATATAGTAGAAAGGAACCTTGCTATGTGTGTGTGTGTGTGTGTGTTTGTAGCCTTTTGTTCTTCTCATATAGCTTATTCAGCACAATTTGGAGCAATGAAAAAATATTTATTCAAGCAATGGAAAACTAGGCCTAGTTCTGAACCATTTTAAAACACAGTCCTTCAAATTGCACATAATGGAAGGAATATTTCAATGCTGCTTCACAGAAACATTTCCCTAGGATTAGAAAGGTAGCACCTCATTTGAAAAGTGTTTCTAAGTTTTAAAGTACAATTATACAGTATTAAAACATGTCCTTTTACATTATTTATAATTCTAATAAATGAATACATGAATTGAGTTATATCAATAAATGAAGCTCTAGTTTAAATCTGGCTTCGTAACATGGTTATCCAATGCAGTTGTTTCAAAACAAGTTGAACAATGGGTACAGAGAGGTGCCTCAGTCAGCTACTTCACTGTTGTATTCTAGACAAGCTACTGTTTCCAAAAGGGACATACATTAAGTTTCTCATACAGAAGTTATCCAAACGTGAGATGACCAATATATAAACAATTGTAGCTTGGTTGCCCTATATATGAAATAGCTTACCTACTATAAGTACGATATTTTTGGCCATGGGGTCACATGTATATCTATGTATTCTTTCAGAGTTATGAGACTGGGGTGTTATAGAAATCAAATTGATAAATAAATTGACTATTTACAATACAAAGAACTCTTTGATTTCCATTTATAAAATGTGATGTCCTTTTCTCGTTCTAAAATGTCAAGTGACATACATCTTGCAATTAGGCAGAAGATGACTTTATTTGTGACTTAAATACCATTAGATCTAAATTCTTCACCCACCTTTAGATCTTGTTCTAAGCTTCTGATTAATTCTCCATCCACTTGACCTGTCTGTGCAACTTTCAAGCTTTTCTGTTCAGCTTTCCTGAGACGATATTGCAAGATACGACAGTTCTTGTTTGCACGATCCAGCTCTCGTCGAAGTTCTTGTAGTTGGTAAACATCTTCTTCAAGATAGCTGTCACGCATCTCTTCCATTTCAGCCCGGAGTTCATCCAGTTCATCCTGTCATAACCCAAAACAGTGAGATAAATCCATAAAGTTGCTTAGTCCTCACTGAAAGACATGTGCTTTTTGTAAGATTTGTATTGTAATACCTAGCATTTATAACAGCAGTTCTATCTCTATTTACTATTGTGATTGTAGAAAAAATCATGTTGAAATTGTATTAAAATCATATTGAAACATTTTATAATTTCCCTCTTAAGAAATAATGTAAACAACAACTCTCTAGACCAGAACAAAAGTGTCAAACATGCAGCCTGCAGTGGCCCACAAATGTCCTGAGTGTGGGCTGAGCCAAATTAAAGTGCAGCTGGGTAACATTTAAAAAAATACAAAAAAATACAACAAAATATGAACATTGAATTTTAAAACTAAATACTTAATTTAGTCACCAATCACCAAAACTCTGCACTTCCAACTTGCCAGGAGTACCATGACAGGAGTTCCCTCACAGATTGCTCTGCAGCAACCTCAGGCATCCTGGGCTGCTGCAAATAAGCTGAGGCAGCAATATTGTACTTTTTTCTAGACAGCAGGTGGCCAATCGGTCTTCAACCAATAACTGATCCGCTCCAGACCTCAGTGCCCCCAGGGTGTGAAAGCAGATTGAATTTCTCTAGTCCCTTCAAAAAAGGTTTAATTCGTATCTGTTTGGGTTGCATGACATCCATGTTCAAAATTTCAAATTTTAAATTAATAACAATTAAAGTTTAATCAAGTTGAGAATACATTCAGGGAAGAAGGAAAGAATGAGGGAAAATGAAAGAGAAAGATGATTTAAATGCTTTTTGTATAATGTCTTCCTTTTTCTTTTCATTACTATACCAAATTGTAGAAGAAAAGGAGGGAGGGAGGATTAAATGCTTAGAAAATATTGATTGCAATTATAAATGACTATGACTTTATATTATAATCTGTGGAGATGTACATTTGGTGCAGTAGTTAAAGTGTTAGATTAGAAACTTGGAGATGATGAGCTCTAGTCCTGCCTTTGGGCGATCTTAGGGCAGTTACTTTTCTTATCCTTGGGAAGAAAAGAACTTCCAAGTCACTTCTGAAATATGCTGTCAAGAAAAGTACAAGAAGCAGTTGCCAGAAATCCAAAGTGACTTGAAAGAAAAAGTTTCCAGCATGTATGCCATATACTATAATACTTTCTACCTTTTGTACTTTAACTAAGAAATACATAAAAATATAAATATGTCATTATTATATATATTTGAAATTTACTCTTTGTACTGTATTCTTGTACTGTGGTGCACAAATTTGCACTTGGTTTAAAAAAAGCTGCACAAAATATTTTTCCATATGTCAGAAAGTAGAAGGAACATAGCAGGGAGGTGATAAGTGGAAGTAGGAGGTATGAAAGTGATTTGTGTGATAATTTGGCAATAGGCCAGGAAGCTTAGAATGGAGTGGGAAATATTCCACTCCACCTATAAATATTAAACATAAATTGTCAAATTTGTAATAATATTTCTTTGTTATGTATTAGTTAAATCTATTGTCTATCTAGTCATTATATTGATGCAATAATTCAACAAACAAACAAACAAGGTTTTCAAAGTCAATATGCAACCTCCAGGGATCCTTATATATGTTCAGTAGTTAGTATTTCTGATATTACTGGCCCAGAGTACTTCTAAGAAAAATGCTTTATATGCCAAAAATAATTATATGCCATCAAGTCAATGTCGACTATCTCTGTCAGAGATAGATTTGTCCTTAACCTAATCCTTTAGATCTTCCAACGCAGGTATAGCCAATGTAAAAGAGTCTGTTCACCTTACTATTAGTCTTTCGCTTTCCTTCCACCTTTCTCATCATTAGAACCTTTTCCAGAGAGTTAAGTCTTTGCATAATGTGTCTGAAATAGGATAATTAAACAGTCATTTGTGATTCAAGTGAGAATTGCCTGGCTTGATTTGCGTAATGATCCATTTGCACAATGTTTGATTTATTGGCTTATCAGTGAGGTTCAGGATTTCAAAGTGCTTCTTTATTGAAAATGATGGGTATATATGTTCAAAATCATATAGCGGAAACTGGTTGGCTTTCTTCTACTTTTTTAACTTGGATCTTACACTTGAGTAGTTCATGATTTGATCCACAGACAGCATCTGCCCATGCTTTTGATGCTATTACTGAGCCTTTCCATCTCTTTTACTAATAATAAAAATAATACAATCAATTTGGTCATTAAGGAAAGTAGTAACTAAGTGAATCAGCAACTGTGCTTATTATCTTTTTTCAGCTTTCCTTTCCTTTTTAGACCTGTGAAAGTGGTAAATATGAGAATTGGTGGCAAAGTTACATTTTCATCATTGTGAAACTGTGAACAGTCACTAAATGAGGCTGTCACTAAATGAGGATTACTTGTATAACCAAATTGATTTTTATATACTCTATCTAATGGCTTTATATAGAGGTGTCATTTTGGTTATCTGAAGAAAGTGTTAACTATGAAAAAAATTGGAATGGCCAAAATTAATTCAGTCAGTCTCCTGTTTTATTTCAGATTTTTAAACCATACAATCCACCTACATTTTTACATTTCCTCTTTAATGTTTCCAACTTTAGTAGTGCAGTCTCTAATCACAAGCAACATATTTTGCCTCCACGTTCTGTCATTTTCAAGTTGAATTTGAACATAAAACCCATCTCCTCTTCCTCTGCATCAGTGATTAGGGCATAAACGCGGATTGTCATATTAAAGAACTGTCCACAAAATCTGATACTTAGTCACTGATTGCATTGTAGCCAAGTTCTGATCTTCCCAGATATTTCTTAATTATAAAAACAACCATGATTTTTCTTTTCCATGTCCTGAAAAATAAAGTGTGATCTTCTGACTATATCTAATCCTGGTCAATCTCAATTTGCCAAAACCTAATCTATCAACCTGTAGTCATTTCACGTCATGTTTCACTGTGTTCAGCTTTCTTCTGTTGCTGCTTCATGTTGCATAATTCCACTGTAATTCTGTCTTTACAGAAGAAACACACAGTATATCCATGGAAAATATAGAAGCATTTCCAAACTGAAAACAATTACTATGTCATTATTGTTTTATTTACTAACTCACACACATGTACATACATCAACATGCACATACATATTTATGAATTTAAAAAATACTTAAGGTAAGACTGAACTAGAAGGTATCTCAGCAAGACACACTACTAATCTAGACTGTCCTGTATACTCTAACAAAGCAGAATTTAATATATGTTATGGAGTTTTGTGATGAATCAGACTTTGAATTGTAGAAAAAGGAGCCAGTGGGATCTCAGTTATCTGCACATGAGGCTCAGAAATAGAAAAACATGCTGGAGGATGAGTCTGGCATTCTGGAGCAGTAAAATAACCAGCTATCATTACAGAAGCACAGTAGCAGGCTGAATCAACTATTTCAGAGGCTGAGCAGAAAGAGATCCTTCTGCACACGCAGAAAGATCAAGTAAATAGAGCAACAACATCCAATAGGCTGCTTGAAAGAAACAGCCATGACTCAGGAAAATAAGGATGTCTGAGCCAAAGAAATGCTTCGGAGGCAGATTTCTGTTGGCAAACAGCTTAGCAAATTTGAATAAGAACCCCCTTAAGGTTCTTGCAAACAGTAGGATCTATAAACCTGAAGTCTGCTTACCGTCATTTTAGTAAATATGTCTCTGTATGAGTCACATTGATAAGGATTAATATTATTTTGCCTCATTACTTATAATTAAGGTAGGATAACTGGAAAAAAAATGTCAATATTTTTCTGGAATTGGGCTCAAATTAACAGCCTGCTAAAAATGGCTGTCAGAAGAAAACAGCATGGTGTAATTTTGAGATTTCAGATTTTACATTAATGCAGTAAATGTGTAAAAAAAAAAAAAACCGAACAAACTGTAATAGGTGGCATAAGCCAAACAAGTGTCCAAACGTTTCTGCTGGATTACAAACACAAGGGGCCATAACCTAATATCTTCTACCTGTAGAACAGAAGCGTTGAAGGGACAGATGATTAAAACTCTTGCCAAACACAATTTTCTTCCTCTTGAAGTTAGAAAGCCAGGTTTTCCTAGCTGATCTTTGTTCTCTGGAAGCAGAGGTGACTAGGGGAGAAAAATTTAAAAACCTAATCCAAATTGTGGAATATGAATCTTCAAGTATCTTAGAAAACAAAAATAATTATGAAAAAGCAAAAAGCTGTGATTTGATGTTAATGCAGTGTTAACACTGCCCTATTCTTTAATGGGATTTGTTTGTTTTTGACATACTGTGTTGTATAAATCCAACTATTTTTTTTTGTAAGTTTTTGACTAACATGATATTGTGATAGTTCAGTAACTGAGTAGAAATGCTATCTTAGGTCTCTAACTCGCTAACATAACTCCCTAATTCTGTAAAAGATAAGGGTAGTTTCTAAATGAAATAAACACAGTGGAACCTCGGGTCCGAATGCTCTTGTTTGTGACCAAATTGGGTGGCAAACAAAAAATCCACCCGATTTTTGAATCAGGTCATGAAGCAAAAATTGGCTGGCAAACAAAATTGGTGGGGAAAGATTTGCTTTCCGCACCAATTTTTCCCTTCGGCACCAATTTTTTTTTACTGCGCGTATGCACATTCGGACGTGCTTCTGGACATGACCAAATCAGGTTGTTGTTGTAACTATGTATCATTTATGTGTTTGCAACTGTGTATCATTGC
>BLBF01000002.1:62211702-62253385 GCA_015471245.1 Laticauda colubrina | reverse complement strand
TCTCTCCTTCGCTCCCTATCATGAGACGCCCATCTAATGCGGGATAGAAGATACCGCAGGTTGTGACCAGAGTCCAGGAATAGATTATGGTCATGACCCGAGGCTCCACTATATATGCATGCATGCTTACATGGATACATGCTTTTCAAGTGTATCTTTAAAACATAGCAGTGGTGATAAGAGCTATAGCTATGACAAGTTTGAAGCAAGGTGCAATAGGGATATCACACAACAACTTGTTTCCATGACACAGTCTAGCCTTGTTAGGAACTCCATTAGGAAGCAATGTCTTCACTGTTTTTTCTAGGTCAATGATACCTGACTGTTCAAGTATCTGTTCAGTCATACAGCCGCATATAAAATATCTGGTACGTAACACAGGTAATCTTTTACTTGCAACAGTTCATTTAGTGACTTCTGAGTTACAATGGCACTGAAAAAAATGTTTTATGACCATTTTTCACACATGTGACTGTTGTAGTGGCCCCATGGACATGTGATCAAAATTTGGATGCTTGGCAACTGGTTTTTATTTACGACGCTTGCAGTGTCCCACAGTCATTTGATCAGCTTTTGCTAACTTCTGACAAGCGAAGTGAATGCGGAAGCCAGATTCACTTAAAGTGTGTTACTAACTAACAACTGCAGTAATTCACTTAAACACTGTGGCAGGAAAGGTCATAAAATGGGGCAAAACTCACTTAACAAATGTTTCACTTTGCAAAGTTAATTTTGGGCTCAGTTGTAGTCATAAGTCAAGGATTACCTGCATTATTGTATAGGTCATGAAAACAGATTCTTTGATTATATGCCTACTATTTCTTTTGCATTTATGACCCAACTTGGTTTTGTAAAAATGTGTAACTTGCTACTTTAGGAACGGCCAATTATAGCTGTGTTCATGTATTCTGCTCTCCTGAAAGATTTCTCTTAGTCATATCTCTGACTCTTAGTATCTTTGAGATAGTAGCTGGGCCCTTTAATAATAATTCATCCATGGTGGCATTTATTTATTAACCTTTTAGCTATTTCATAATTCTTTTTGCAACAAAAATAGGCTATGTGGCATTTTGTAACCATGCCCCTTGCCACTTTGTGAACATTTTAGTATCAATTTACAGGAACTATATGTTTTTTCCTATTATTTCAATATATAGTCTTTCTACTCCTCTTACCACATTGATTGGAGGACTTAGGTTTAGTCCTGCCTTCAATTATTATACTTTCTATGAATTAATATAGCTCCTCACAGTGTTCTATAATTCTTGAGGGGGCTCTCTACTTTGAATTTCTTCTAACTGGTAATGTATATTAACATAACTATTTATGTATTTCAAATGGTTGATATTCAACTACACTCTTGAAGACCTCTTTTCAGTTTAGTGTACTGGTAATACTTTGTCCTCTGTCTAGCCTATTGACTCCATTACAACCATTCGTTTTGTCACCATTCAAAGTTACAATGGCACTGGGGAAAAAAAAGACCTATGACTATTTTTCACACTTAAGATAATTGTAGTCACCCCCCATTGTTACATCAACATTTGGATGCTTGGCAACTGGCAAGTATTTATGGCAGTGTCCCAGGGTCCCGTGATCACCTTTTGTGACTACCTGACAAGCAAAATCAACGGGGAAGACAGATTCAATTAACAAGTGTGTTACTAACTTCATAACTGCAGTAATTCACTTTACAGCCATGGCAAGAAAGGTTGTAAAATGGGGCAAAGTTCACTAAGCAACTGTCTTGCTTAGCAACTGAAATGTTGGGCTCAATTGTGATGTAAGACGAGGACTACTTGCATTGCTGATTCTACAATTGACTTGTTTATTAATACCAGTAAAGCTGCTTTGGAAAAGGTTCTTCTGAAACTTATATTGAAAGCCAGGCCTGGTTGATCATGGATATCTGTAGATCTGAGTAGAGACAGGGCTTAGATGGCCAGAAAGTTGTTTGGGGAGAGTTTGTTCTCCCTGAGCCACAGGCATGCATAAACTAGCTATGGTTATGATTGATATATAGTTGATATAATTGATCTAGCAGTGAGCTAGATGCCCCAATGGTGCTTTTTCAGGAGGCAACTGGTAGTGCTCCTGGTTCCTGTAGTCTTCAAAGAAATCTCTTCAAAGAAAAAACAAGAAAGTCAACTTGCCTCCTGAAAAAGCACCTTTGGGACAACCATGACCTGGATGACAGAGAATCTCTACAGACTTTTAGCTATTCAATTTGGGATGAGCACCCTTTGAATGGTGTGGGAGTAGGACAGGAACCAGGAGCATTATTCAAGTGATCTGAGGACACAGATAAACCTCAAAGTGCTTCAGTGACCCTCTAAAAGGATGCAAATGACCAGCTGTCTGCAAGGAGTATAAATCCTTCCATTCCTCTCCATCCAGTCAGAGCTGAAGAAGCTTTTTTTAAGAACAGATAGAATTCTTTATTGGCCAAGTAAATTCCTTATGGAATTTGTCTTGGTATAAATCCTCTCAGTATACATAAAAGAAAAGATACATTTGTCAAGAGTCGAGAATCATAAGGTACAACACTTAAAGGTAGTCATAGGGTACAATAAGCAATCAAATCATACTAGGAAACAGTCAATATAAATCATAAGTATACAAGTGATAAAGTTACAGTCATACAGTCACAAGTGGGAGGGCATGAGAGATAAGGAGTGATGACAAGATTAACAGTAATAGTAGTGCAGACTTTGTAATAGTTTAACAGGGTTGAGGGAATTATTTGTTTAGCAGGGTGATGGCTTTCGGGAAAAAAACTGTTTTTGTGTCTAGTTATTCTGGTGTGTAATACTCTATAGCATCGTTTTGAGGGAAGGAGTTGAAACAGTTTATGTCTGGGTTGTGAGGGGTCTGTAAATATTTTCACAGCCCTCTTTTTGACTCATGCAGTACACAGGTCCTCGATTGAAGGCAGGTTGGTAGTAATTGTTTTTTTCTGCAGTTCTAATCATCCTCTGAAGTCTGTGTCTGTCCTGTTGGGTTGCAGAACCAAACCAGACAGTTATAGAAGTGCAGACGATAGACTCATCTTGGATGAGAAGCGAAACGTCTTCAAAGAAAAAACAAGAAAATCCAGATGCCTCCTGAAAAAAAGCACCTTTGGAACAACCATAACCTGGACAATTGATAATCTCTACAGAACTTAGGCGAGATGTTTAGCTTGGATGTGCCATTTTTATTCACCTATCAAATCCTTCCCAAGAATGTGGGACAGTCAAATGTTGCTGTTTAATGAGGTTAAAGATATTGTTGCAAGATGTAAGCTGTTCCAAATAAAGCTGTCTTTTGGCTGGTGGTGATTTTTCATTGCCAATAATGCTTAAGTGGTGCTCCAGATGTCTTTTGGGATTGCTTCCAAAGCTTTCTTTTGCTACATTTGTTCTACATCTATTTCTAGGTTTTTGTAGTTTGTATCGTTCTCACGTTCTTTCTCTTCTATTCTGCAATTCTTATCTACAATTATAACATCAGATTCCAAACATTTTGAGGAATTGTTCCACTGCAATGATGTTAGTCCATGATATGATTTGTGTTTTTTTTATACTTATACGTATAAATTTATACTTGTATAAATTTAGCCATAATAGTTTATCAATTTACCTGTTTATATGCAACATTATGGAAATAGTGTTTAATTAAACACATTGAAAATAATTGAAACATTATCTTAAAACTATTAAATATTTCTCCACTAAGCAGCTTCAAATTTAGATTCTTAAAGTCTACTAGGGACTGGTATTAAACATTTAAATATAAGAGAACTTATTAATTGGGCAGTAACTACATTTCTAGCTTCACAAATAAACTGTAAGTGAAATTATGTCACTTTTATTTATATTTTTAAGCAGGCATCTAACTTTCGGGATCCACATTTAGAAATATTTTTAGCTGCTTCTTTCCACTAACAAGCATGTTTCATTATGACATTAAGACCCCTGACGCTGTAGAAAAAGAGTAAAATAAAAATTATGATTGAAATTTCATATATTTGGTACATACAGATGCAGTTCTATTTTATGTTGCCTTAAAATCCCATTGAATTCAATTATGCTTACTCTCTCTATAGTCCATAGCCTTGCTAGATATAGAAAGACAAATTATAGTTTCATTTAATCAGATATATATGGTGGTCCATGTTAAACTTTGCAGTAATAAATGGTAGTTGTAAAACTGCAGGAACTGGCAGCTTCTTTGCTTTGTTTACCTTATGAATTCAGTTTTATTTATTTAAATAAAAACTCTAGCAGTTTGGCAGAATAAGAGAAAGAGATCTATAAACAATGGTCACCAAAAAGCTTAATATTAAAACAACTGAAAATGCTGCCATGCTCTAAACACAGATTGTTTTCCTTGAAGTTGTTCTTCATGAACCTTTCAGAATGGGGTACCAAAAGGGCATAGATGTGGGAAATAGGCAGGTCGGAGGAGTTGAAGTGTCCCAATGGTCATAAGTACAGGTGGGTTGCCAAGAACCCAAATTCTGATCACATGATAATGGGCACTACAATGGCTATTACTTTGGGGAGCAGTTTAAGTGTTGCTATAGTTTCAACTTGTTGCTCAATGAATGGTTGAGGACTATCTGACTTACTCTTTGAGATGTATTTTACATCTTGTTGCAACTCAAGGATTGTCATTATCTTCAAAGCCTTATATGTGTCTGACTATTTAAGTTATTGTTACCCCAGGTAAATTCTGCTTGCTCATGTTTATAAGATTTATAAATGTATGTTTATAAATTTTATAAACTATATATAACATCTAGAGTGAGGTGATTTTAGTTGTTCCTGTGATTTAAATGGCTTCAGAAGACTAAGCTTAAGGAACAGTCTTACCAAGATTGTTTTTTTGTTTAAAAAAACAATCAAAAAGTTTAGAAAACTTAACTATCTAAATTCTATACTTTATTCCAATGAGTTTAATCTATTTGAAATATCACAAATTAATATATGAGTAATCTAATATATTTGTATCAAAATATACTTATTAATTCATTATGGAGCTACAGTTTTTAGAACAATGAACACTTCTCAAATGTTTTGCATTTAAAATGTAAAACAATTATGATTATTACAGAGTCAATTCGTTTTCAGTTTTCCTACACTTAAAATAGTTTTTTTAGTGGTCCCCAGTAGTCATCTGGCAGATTATATGTTAATATGATCTATTAAGAACTACAGATGGCAATCACTGTCACGTTATACAAATAATCCACTCAAGCTTCCTCTGGACAATGTGATGCTTCAGTAGAGCCACAGCTGTGACTAACAAGACACACAGACCTCAAGCATTGTTCACCAACCTGAACTTTCCCTCTAGCAGCTGACTGCAAAGAGTTTGTTAGGTGAGATTAAATCTTCCTCACAACAAAATAGATTATAGGGCCAGAAGAGTAAAATATTCATTTCTTAGTTTGTCACAAAAAAATTATTATCCTATGAAGCTTCTACAATACACAATACAAATGTAGCTTTTCTATGTAGTATTTTGTGGCTTCATTTTAAAAATAGCTGAGATTATTATATATTCTAAAATAACATAAACTTCAGTCATGAGTCAACGAGGTCAATGTCAAACCATCAAGTGCCTTTCAAATCTTTCAAAAACAAATATCATTTAAATGCTTTGTACAATGATGCACTTAGAAATATAAAGTGATAATACTTTAAACAAAAGGTTGCACCAGCATTTATTTTCTGGACGATAAGATGCTCTGGACTATAAGGTGCACCTAACTTTTGGGGAGGAAAACAAGAAAAAAAATCTGCCCCGCCTCCAAGCAATTTACCTCCTTGCAGCAAACAGCAAACAGCCTGGTCAGCTTCAGCACATCCTGATTTAGCATGAGCAGCTGATTGGCAGTTGGATTGGCCTCCCGGAATAACACCCATCAGCTGTTCCAAGCTGTGAGGATTGCTGCTGCCCATTGTCACCATTGCCATCCATCGCTGCTGCCTCACATGCCCCATTTTCAGTCTCTGCATGTCCCACTTTTGACCCATTCCAAGTGGCAGGATTGCTGCTGCCGATTGTCACTGTCAATAGGCAGCGGCAGCAATCCCCGGCACCTGGAATGGGCCGAAAATGGGACATGTGGAAGCCAAAAATGGGGCATGAGTAGGCGGCAATAGATGGCACCAGTGGCAATGGGTGGTGACAATTCCTGCAGCCTGGAGCAGCTGATGAGCGGTATTCCAGGAGGTGATCCAACCGCCCATCAGCTGCTCGTGCTAAATCAGGCTGTGATGAAGCTGACGATGAGGCTGTTTGTTGCTTACTGCAAGGAGGCTAAGGCCGGTGGGTGGGGGCTGGCGGGTAGACAGGGCTTTGGCAACATTCATGCATAGACATTTCCACCCACTTTTGCAGGTGGGGAGTGTGTCTTATAGAACGAAAAATACGGTATTTATTTATTATTCATTCTTCCTATTTCTTAACCTCTCATCTCCTCAGAGAGGGGTTCTGCATGTAAAAATTAATCAATAAAATTAACATTAAAATCAGAATAAATTTAAGATTAAAAAGTTTTAAAATTATAAAAATAACGTGAAATTTCTTAAGGTCAAGAGATTGCGCAGGATTTTCCATAATGTGATGGGGTGAAGCTGGTTTTGTAGATAACCTGGCCCTATGCCATGTTGCGCTTTATAGGTGATGACCAACACCTTGAATTGGACCCAGAAGCAAACTGGAACTCAGTTTGGCTCACAGAGCAAAGCTGTTATATTTGCCCTTCTTTGGGTACCCAGCATGTTTTGTGTGTGGCCACATTCTGTACCAGCTGAAGCTTCTGGATATTTTTCCAGAGTATTCCCATGTTGACCGTGTTGCAATAGTCCAATTGGGAGATGACCCAGGACATGAGAGGATTGGACAGTCACTTGGAGATAACTTAATGTAGATATTTTCAAGCAATTTCATTTACTGTTCATAACCCTGACCCTCTGTCTATCTACTTTCTATAACAAAAAAACATTGTTATAGAACATTGATTAGGGGCTGAACTCTTTCGACTGAAGCTATACTGCCCACAAAAGCCCTTTAAATAATATAATGCAGCAAGGAAATAGAATAAGAATATTTATGTTTGTAACCATGTATACAGTAAGTAGTTTAATGATCTTTTTCACTGGTTTTATTTAATCTTGTAGATTTTATTTAATCTTGTATTAATCTTGTTAATACACTGGACCTCTTAAATCTGGATAAAAATAGAACAGATGAGGCTACTGTTTCATGTCTGTCTGGCCATAAACTAATCCAGTCTTGTAAAGTATCCATAAGAATGATGACCGGGATGACACTATCAGATACCTTCTATAAATAATCATAGTCCTTTTTGTTATTATTTAGCCTTTCCTTGCAAGCTTTGTCGATTTATAATCCATTAATTTGGCCTCAATTCTGACAAGAGCCTTCAATCATCAGAACTCCTATAAATTATATTATTATAAGGCTACAAGCAGAAGGTTTTGTTAATGCAGACTCAAAATACAATATTCGAAATACAATATTCATAAAAGGGTGAGTCAAGCGGCACAGTATTTGTGGTTACCAAATCAGCTCAGTTTCTTTTATTTATAGATCTTTCTGAGCATAACTTCACTGCTTCAGTGCCAGAGGATCAGACTTTGCTGAAGTTCCAGCTCATAAAAACCATCCAGGACCATTTTAAACAGTAACTTCAATATATGGATGAGAAATTTTAATATTAAGAGAAATGAGTGATACCTTTTTGACATTGTTATCTTTCTATCATAGGTTCTTGCACTTATGGCCATTAATAAATTACTAATGAGTTTTGTTCTCTCAAGTCAACCTTAAACTCTTTGAGATTTGATGAACAAGATCCCTGGTTTTCCTTGATAGAAATACATAAATACAACTTTCCTGTTTAGCCCTGCAACTCTGGGATTACTTCATGGGTTTTCCTTCAGGTATTAACTAGGTCAAGCCCAGCTTAGCTTTTGAGATCCTGCTGAGGATTTTTTATGGAACTAATATGCAAATCAGATACCACCAGTGGTTAAATAGAGAAGTTGAATTTTAATTAGCTAAAAACAAGTACAGTGAGCATGTATTGTCCTCATGACATTTTAAAAAATAAAAATGTTCACACTCCCCAGCTATATTGTTTATTTCTTTGTATCTAGGTTAGCCACAAGTCTAATACTATATCCTAAGTTATCTGAATTAGGATATTGTGCTATATTTTCATTTAAGCAATGCTGAGAGTGAGAAAGAACAAATTAGGATGGTATTCCATTTCACTTCTTTCCAAATGGTTACAACTGACACTGGTGTTGCTATTCCATCTCTGCCTCCATCTTTCTCTGGGTGACCACATTTAAAATCCAAATTCTGAACAGCAATATTCTTGTCATAATGTTCACCTCTTTCTAAGCCCTCTATCAGATCTTATACTCTTTGGAAAGTATCTGCTAATTATTTATACTTACTGATCCAGTAGGTGAACTATTCTTGTTCCCTGAGAGTGTGTCTGCAACCTAGATTTAACATTAAAACTCCTGTGGTTTAACTAATCTAGCTAAAAGCTGAGAGAGAGACTACCAGTGATCATAGGACTGGGGTCTCCAAACTTGGCAACTTTAAGACTTGTACACTTCAACTCCCACAATTCTTCAGCCAGTTGCAAGTTTGGAGACCTCTGCCATTAGACATAGAAGACAATGTATCCACTTGCATATAATAGTAATATTTAATTTGTTATGTGAATAAACTTAAGTAAGTTATAAATCCTGATAACATCCCTATCACTGCCACAGTAGGAACAATCAGAAGGAATAATTCTGAAATATTTATTCTTACTTTCTCTTAAAACTGGCATTATGTTCAAACATTATACCATAGTTATTTTAATTATTGTTTAGTAAAATTCTGTTTCCTAATTCCTAACCTAACTTGGTTTCCATTAATTAACCATGTTCAAGTTTCACTGAGGCTTCATTTAGTGAATTTGAACCTATACATTGGGAAAAAAAATAATAAAAATCTACCAACCTCCTTCCCAGGTAGACCTGAAAGGAACTAATTCTATTTTATTGTAAGGCTATATTAACAGAATCTTGTGAGTCTGAATGTACAAATCTCCCGCAGTCTCTTTTTACAGCCTGGTTAAGTTAAGGGAAATGCTTTCTGAGTTTCTTTTTTTAATGCAACTGTGTTACACCTAGTGTCTATTAAGGAAGATAATGTAACATATGAACCCAGGAGTCACAAGAATGACTTCACTAACAGCACTTACTCTTTGTTTCTTTTGCTTAGGCTTAGTAAAATGCACAAAAGCATCCACTGTGGTTTAAAAACCAAATTTATGATTTAGCTTTATATGTCTAAAACCAGCCAACTGTGCTTATTCAACAAAGCATGACTTAGTTCAGAGACAAACAATCTTTTTGAAGGTAGGGGCAGCAAAAGTACAGGGAGACAGAATGTTATCCTTGTCAAAGGATTTTTTTTTTTTGTTTAATGAATACGCTTATCAACTCCTGAAATTTACTTTTATGCTCATTTTTAATCAAAAAATAGTACCATTAAAACAGTGGTTTTGATTGCATAACCTTATAATGGCTTTCAAAGGCTGCAAAAAGGTGATTTGTCTACATGTAAAAGGAGATTCAATCATCCAAGCCAGAAGTATTTTAAAAGGTTAAAGCAGGGCAACTGGATCAAAGTTTAAACTTTGGCCCAGTTGCCACAATTTAACCTTTGTCTACATGTTGCCCATATGTATTTATTCTAATCAAAAGGATGAAAAACGTGCAATGAAGTAACAACACAAGCCCTGGCATTTTCTACTTGCATCAGTACATTGAACATAAATAAAAAATAGAATTTGCGTCATAGCACGCATTTAATCATTCACCCACTGAATATGCTAATGTTGTTGCTCAGTTGCCTAGCTCTGGCTTAACATGATGCATAACTAAGTCATAAACTCATTTATATAATATATAGTTTACAACAACATCTAAACAAAGTAAGATATACTTGACATACTCCTTAATTCTGGAATTCTTAATCCTAACCCTTTAACTAATTTGTTGCATTTGTAAAGATCTTCCCAACTGGCTTATCTTGTCAATCAATTTGTGTTCAAGAATTGTTGTGTGTCTCATTATGCTGCATAGCCCTCACCTTTAACAAAACTTTTAAAAAATGTTATTCCAGGACTCAAACTACAGTATTTTTTTCTGTGAAACAAAAGGCTACTTATTTTCACCTGGTTTATTTGTTTTTATAGCTTGAATAATTCTTGCTTCTATCATTTGTGATGTGGTGGTCAGCATGTGATACAGGCCTCCATCCTGTTTCATTTATTTGTTTGTTTGTTTGCTTGTTTCTCAGTAGCCAAGAACCATTCATTTATCTTTTTAAAAAAATATACTAACCATAACCAGTCTAAATGGGTATGCTAAAACAAAAGTACATGTATGGTTTAATGGGTTTTCCTTAAAAAAAACAAAACACTGAGAATTTGCTTTTCTAACTTCTTGATCCAGAATACATATTTAACCCTTTTAGAGGACTGCACAAGGTACTGCATTTATCCCATCCCATTATTTCTGGAGAGGATATCATAACAACACAGGCACTGAAAAAGACTTGCAAAAAACAACATACGTTGAGGCAAGATTATCACCCTTTTTGTGATGGAATTTCTGCCTCTTTATCTGCTGTCTGGAAGGCATAAGTTTAGCTGAGGCAAATTCCCTATCATTTAATATCCATAGCAGGAAAAGCCTTTGCTCTTTGCTGCCAAGCAGCTGTTATATGGCATAGCATAAAAAAATGTTGACAATTCTACATGCAGAAAGTCTTTCAGTGTTGACTCTCAGCTGTCATTTCTTTCATAAACAATGTTTTATGAAATGCTTGATGGAAAGAAAATCAAACCCAGCTGTTGTAACATCATAATCAACTTTTTTGATTCTATTTTTGTCTTTATAGTTTTTATAATGATCAATGATTATACTTCTTAAAAGGCAAAAATAAAATCATCTAAAAAATCCTAAAATAATCAAGTAATAACAGATATGAAAAATAATCACATTCAATCTAATTTTTAATTTGAGAAGGCTGGCACTGCAAACCAATCCATGTAAATCCTTCCTTCCTTCCTTTCCTCCCTCCCTCCCTCCTTCCTAACTTCCTTCCTTTATTTCTATCAAGCTTCTTAATCAATCCATATAAAATCAGGTAACATTTATTTATTTATCAATCAATTAAACTTCTTAACTTTCTATCTCCCTCATAGAGGGGGTCTGGCAGTGTGCAATTTAATTAATATAATAAAACAAACTGTATAATTTAAGATTAAAAAAATAAAAAATACAAAATAACATTATAAAATTACAAAAAATAGAGAGTTCCAATATGGGGAAACTAGGCCCCATGGCTGTATGGGTCCCCTCCCCACAAGGTACACAGCCAGGTTTTGACCCTTTTGAGAAAGGCCAAGAGACTCAGTAGAGTATTGCCTTTAACTGTCATTCCTATTATGCTACTATACTGAATCACCTGGCAAAAGATGACTAAGATACCATACTAATAAATAATTAAAACTTCAGTAATAAATATAACAATTTAAAACTTCAGTGCAATTATATGCAACTCTAATTTTTATTTCACTGATGTCAATAGGCCTTGCTTATGCTCTATGCTGATGTGTAAATTGTATTATTGTATAAGTAAAATACAAGGCAGGTTTGGAATATGCAACTTCAATTTAAAAACAAAACAATATTATTTAGCATAACTGATATCTCACTGCAAGTAAAAACCATTTGAGACTGAATCTGTACATTAGAAACTTGAATTAGGTGGCAATCCTTGGCACATCAATGAATTTAACCTGAGTTTATCTTAAGTAAACATGCACAGGCTAATGTTCCCAATTTCTTTCCTGTCACTTTCTTCTTAATGTCAAAATATAAGTTTCCATAAAGGAAAAGTCATGAAACTTTATAGTAGTCGGATGTCTGTTTTCTTAATAACTCTGTCTAAACTCTTGTAGCACTTCAAAGCAGGATTTGAAGAAACTGACATTTCCTATACTTAATCCCATACTCTCAATCCTTGCAAAGTTCAAGTACCAATGCCTAACCCTATCACTGAGATGGATTGACAGCACATCTTACTTCTCAAAAAGCAATTTTCCTTTGCCCACAAAAATATATTCATCAACAATTCTATTTTTTCTATTTCTATTCTTATTCTGTTTCTGCTTTTTTTCCCCTGGAATTAAAATGCTTCATAAAGAAAATCCAACTCTTTCTCTATTTACCTCCATGATTTTAAAGAAAGTTTCTCTCGACTGGTACCTCCAGATATATCAGCTTTCAACCCCAAGAATTCTCAGCTACTACGAAGTCCAATAACTCTGGAACACACCAGTTGGGAAGTGCAAAACTGTTTCAGAATTCGACATATTTAAGCTACACTGAAGGGAGTTTGCATGTCTGTATGTTAAAAAGTTCGATGTGACCCAATTTCAGTTGCACCAAACCAAATAATGTCAGGTTGATTACTCATTAAAGTAACAGACTAGCAGGGAAAGCCAGGTTCTAATCCATCTCAGACATAAAAGCACAACCAGAGGTGAAGGCAACTCTCAGTTCAACTTGCTTTGTAGGAATGTTGTAGGGGGAAAAAAAAAACAGAAGAAGCTCTATGCACATCACCCTTGAACTCCTGGATGAAAGAGAGTATCTGAATGTATAAATAATACAATATCTGCAATAAGAAAACACTGTGGCTCTAACCAGCTTCAACTGCCTTCCTCTGTAGAATAAATAAGGCGAAAGTATCGGTGAATAATGATGCACCCACCTCCAAATGGTTCTGTAGGGACTTCAACACACAACCTTATTTTCGACAAACCAAAGGGCTGACACAGGACTGTTGTCCCAAAGGTGCTTTTCCAAGAGGCAACTGGACTTTCCGGTCCAGTTGCCCCTTGAAAAAGCACCTTTGAGACAACCATGAACTGGATGACTGAGAATCTCCACAGACACAGGACCGTTGATTTCTTCAAAGTAACGAAGAGCAATGTCCTACGAGCAAGGGGGAAATACCGGAGCTTCTGGTGCCCAAATACAATTGTAGGACAATTGGCTTCGGAAGTTCCTTCATTTTTTGTTTTTTTCAAGGTGGCCTTTTCTCAGCAACCGGTCTTCCGTCATATTTAACGTCCCCAACCGGCCCCTCGGTCCCCCCTTTCAGGCCCAGTCTTCCCCCTCCCTCCTCCCTCCAGCCATTTACCTTGAGGTAATCGTTTTCTGAGCGCAGCTCCTCTATCTCCCTCAGCAGCTCTTCTTGGTCTGCCGCGAGCTGCCTTTCGTAGGAGGGCACCACCATTGGGAGTTTGCCGCCCAGGCGCAGGCTCCCAGCAGGCTGCGCACTTTTGGCGGCCGCTTTCTCCGGATCTCTCCCCCAAAACACCTCCTCGCCATGGACGGCCGAGGGGGCCGCCGACGCCGTGGCCGGCCCTTTGCTCGATTGCTCCGGAGAAGGCAAGGAGCGTTGGGGGCCGCCGCCCGGCCCTGAGGGAAGGTGGGGAGGAGACGGCGGCGAGTCGCGCTCCCGGTCGCTCGAGCCGGTCCCGGACTCGGCATCGCTGTGGGCGGCCTGAGACAATCTCTGTTCATCGGAGAGCGGCTCGGAGGGGCAGTCCGAGAGGTCCGAGCTGCTGTCCGTGTGGCTGATCCTGGCTGGGGACAAAGCACCTGGCTGAGTCAAGGAAACACACGGCCTCCCTTTCTTGTTCTTGCCGGACGGGTGGCTGCCTTCAGCCCCGACCTGTCTCGCGATGGCCTTGCCGCCCGCCTGGTCCTGGGCCCGGGCTGCTTTCTTGCTGGAGAGGACGGATTTGGCGGTACCGACTTTGCCTGGGGCGCCGGCTCCCAAAGGCGCCGACGCTGCCTTTGCGCCTCGGGCGCAGCTGCGGCGGGAGAGGCGGCATTGGGGTGTCAAGAGGCCCGGCGACTGCGGACGGGGTCCCCCCTGCTGGGGCTGCGGCTTGCCCGACAGACTGGGCGATTTAGGAGGCACCGGCGGAGGCTTGGCCGAAGATGCCCGGACGTGGAGATCCTTGAGGAAAGGTCTGGCAGGGGAGGGAACTCGGTGGAGCCGTTTCTTCTCGGCGAGCGGATGGTGGGGACTCTGCGGCGAGGGCGGCCGCGACTTGAGAGGCTCGAGGAGGCTGGTGTCGTTTAAAGTCTCCATAGTCCCGGCTGGTGGAGGAACAGCCAGGGAGTGGCGGACACTTGAGGCTCCTCCAAGCTTTGCCAAGAGCAGGAGTAAGCGGAGCGGGGACGACGGTCCTCCTGGCGAAGCCCAGCAGCAACCGCGGCTTCCTCAGCTTTTCCCGGTTGCTCTCTCATCACTCCGACTTCTTTCTCACCAGAAAGCTCACACTTTTGCCTTGGCGCTATTGTGATTCAACCACACTTCTCATCCTGCCTGTGCCGGCCTCCCCTTTCCCGCGCGCCGCGTCGTGGCCACAAATACAAAACCACAATCCGTAGCAAAGCTTATCTCTCTCTCTCTCTCTCTCTCTCTCTCTCTCTTTCTTTCCCCCAGTCCTGTGGATGCTCTGCATCTACCAAACGTCGCAGCCTGCAACAGCGACTCTCTTCCCGCCTCCTCCCATGAAGGCAACCGTTTTCCGGATATCTCCTCCGCTTCGCTAGCTCACAGACCAGCGCTCATTCATCTCCCGGGAGCCCCCCCCCCCCCCTCCTCCTCCTCCTCCTCCTCCTCCTCCTCTCGGTATCTTCCGATCTTTCCCGGCTTCTTCCTCCTCGCTTTCGCTCCTGAAACAGAAAAAAAAGGAAGAAGAAGAAGAAAAGAAAAAAAAAACTGCAAACGCCGCTGTCTCCCTTATTGACGCTGCCCCTTCTGTGCGCATGATCCTCCCCTTCTGACACCCAGCCAAACTGCTCTCGGCGCAAGCCACTTTCCCTTTCTTTCCCCCCCCCCCTCCAACCAGAGCTTTTTAAAATTATCATTATTATATCATTAAAATTATATCATTATAAACGGAGAGGGGGTGTTAATTCAAAGAATCAAGTCCTTTTCTTAACCGTTGCTGCTTGGCCAAAACAAGCCCTTATATGGGATCAGCAGCATCCGTGTACTTCTGTGTACCACCGACTGGAACACATGCTGACACACCAAACAGGTTTTACGTTTGGATGGAGGGCAATCAGGTAATATTACCGGACATTCACCATTGTGCTGCACAGATAGGATGGCGTCCCCACTGGTGTTCTTAACACTTGCCTTAATGTTTTATTTTTCTGAAGTGGGTTGCTACGCATGATGACCAGACGATGATGATGATGATTTTTACTCATCCGTGCTGATGATGATGATTTTTACTCATCCGTGCTGATTGCTGTTTTCAAGACGATGATGATGACTTTTACTCATCCATGTTGATTGTTGTTTTCTGTTATACTTGTAACTTTTAGAAATCTTTTGAAATTATCTGTTTTTCTTATTTCTGAAGTTATTTCTATGATATCATGTCCCAAGAATATCTTCTCCAATGTTGAGAATGAAGTGCTCTCTATCAGCAGTTGCCAACTGGTGGTCTGGGAGAACATTTTGGTGGGCCGCAGAGAAATCTCACCCCGAGAGCAGCCCCCCACAAAGCAATTAATCCAGGCTGCGCAGAAACATAAGGCTGCTCAGCCCACGATGGCCCACAGGAACCCTCCCTGCCCACTCACTCCTTACCCGGCAAACTTGCCTGCTAAATTGTTATCTTTTCCTTTTTCCGACCATCAGCTGTTCTGCTGTGCCGGGAGATTTAGATTAGCTAGGAAGCAGGAAATGGTTGGATGTCTTGCTTTTTAGCTAGTCTTTAAATCTTTGGCTCTGCTTTTAAGCACAGCCGAACCTCCCTTAGGACTGAAGGTTCTGTTATTTAGTGGCGATTCACAGCAAGCAAATTTGAAGGACTGAGCTAGCCGATGGCAGATAGATAGATCACTGAATGATTCTGTGAGCAACTCAATCTGCCTGCCTACTTTGCCTGATTTTGGGTAAGGCTGCTCTTTTTTTATGAAAAATTCAATATTTATATAAATATTCATAATATTTACATACAAACCATGCCTTGCCAGTCACATGACCACCAAGCCACACCCTCAAATTAGGTCATGCCCACAGAACCTATTCTATCCTGTACAAAGGCAGATAGATAAACCCCACAAAGCATCCATACAAAGTCTTTTTTATTAGTTCATCAGGCATCCTCAATAACTCACAGTTATGATGAGATTCTTCTCAATGTCCAATCCTTTGCATATCTGTCTTTCTGGGTAAAAAGATGGTTATCTCTTATCCCTTTCATCCCATATCATAGAAGCAGGGGGTAGGGATGCTTCCATGAAGCTGTGTTCAGGCAAGAGTGAAAAAACCTCTCCCAACCCACCAAGGGTCAATTCAGTGACCAATCAGGGTTACAGATGTGGCCACATGACATGAACTACATTTCCTAGGATACCTTAACTACATTTACCATGATGCACTCCCTTAAGGGGACAGCTCTCAATTCCTAACTAATTATCCCAAATCCCATTAACTCTAGCTGGCTGGACATCACACAACCGATTAGTGGTCCCTGGGGTTTAAAATTATGAGTTTGGTGGTGCCTGAGGTCCAAAAGGTTGGTGACCCCTGCTCTATATTGTCTTTAGTAGTAAAGTTGCATTTGGGCATAGATCAAGTAAATCAATGTTACTACAGTATGTGGAGGATAAAAATAAGAGCTGAACACATTTGATAAAAAACTATTGGAAGTATATATATGTAAGGCTTTTAAACATTTATTTTTTATTTATAAGGCTGCCTAACTTAATTCTAGGTAGTGTACAAATTAAAAAACAGATAAAACACCTAAAACAAAAACTAAACATAATAAGCATAACTAGGAAATAACATCCACTCTAATTAAAAGAGATGGGAACAATGATGTATCCAGAACTTGGGGGTGGGGACACACAATTTTTTTAGAGATTGTTCAAAGGGTTGTAGGAGTAGGGTGAATCTGAATGTCTTAGGAAATATTGTTCTAAAGGGAAGGAACCATGACAGAAAAGGCCTGCTTCCTATATCTCATTAGATGATGTTGCTTAGTTCAGGGTCCTACACTATTATTAAAAGAAAAAAATGTTTACTTGAACACAACCAAATTTCTATGACCTTACCTTTGCTTCTTTTCTATGATTTGAGCTTTGCTTCTTGATCAGAGATTCCAGGATCTTTTTGTTTAGCAAGCAGGCCTCATAACCTGAAAAAGATTGAAAAATTCTCACTTAATAGACAAAATATAAAACACTGAGGGCTTCTGCACCAGAGACAAGTTCCTTGTGTGTCTAATCAAACTTGGCCAAATAAAGTATTCAATTCAATTCAGTTCAATTCAATTCAATTCAAATGCACCTCTGTTGGATTTTATATGGCAAGTCCCACAGGCAGCCAGGTCCTGTGTCATGAAGCATTTAATAAGTAATAACTAGCACCTTGAATTGCTCACTGGTACCCAGTGCAACTTGCATAACAGACGTTCTAGATGAGTATACAAAGGTGCACTCATAACTGCTCGTGCTGCTGTCTTCTGAACTATCTGTAGCTTCTAAGGAGTCCTCTTAGGAAATTCCATTAAGAGCAGATTGTAATAAACCACATGCAAGATGATTAAGGCATGAATGACCATGGAAAGAAACTTGTGATCCAGGAAAGGGTGCAGTTGGCACACCAAATAAAACATTATTAGCCACATCTACTGTTTTTGAGAAGGAGCTATGAGCCCAGGAAGTCTCCAAAATTGTGTACCAGTTCTATGGGAAAAATTCACCCTGTTCAGAATCAAATATGGAAAATCTCCAGCACGGGAAGAATCATACACCCATATCCAATGGGTTTTCTCAGGGTTCAGGGCCTGTTTCTTGCCATGCAGACCAAATAGTTCCAGGCACTTCCTAACATTCCTCACCCAATTGGCAGATGAACTCATTATTTCATGTAGATGTAACCAACCACTGAGACACCTTGTTAGGAATGTAGGTCACCTAATAGTTGGGTTGAAAAATATATAAACCAGGATAGACATTTTAATACTGTCTCTTCAAGGGAATCCTAAAAGTGTAATTGGGGGTGGTTCCTCAAAGGGCCATAAGATGGAGCCAGAAACCTGGGTTGTCTTGTTCCTGTTGTTGTCCTTTTCTAGAGAGTATTGCTGTTCCTGTATTGACTGTTGCTGATCATAGTTGGATTTGATGTAAGTCTGTTACTGAACTGTTTTTGATACTGGACTTTATTATTGGATTATCCCTGGACTGCAAACTGATTGCTTTAACTGTGAATGACTTGGACTGTTTTGTTGAACTTTGCTTAATGGTTTTACTGGAAGTAAAAACCTACATTTTACTGTACAGTGTGGCTGTATGCTGTTTGTGTGTTATTCTTCACCACTTTCACTACGTCTCTCTGTGTGCGCTCATTCTCCTAACGGGGAATTACCTCAACACACCTCACCAACCAGGACTTTAATCTTTTTCCCACCCACCAACATTCTGTAACAAGCCAAGGAGAAAGGGAAAGAACCACCACAACAAAATTACTCACACTCCCCAAACCCTAGCCAATCCAAAATAAGCAGATAATCCGCTACCTTCAGGAATCTCTGAAGCTCTAGATTGACTATTTCTCAACAACCTTACCACAAAAGGTGAATATTGTCAAACCACTGAGATAGTGATGACTTCCTGAGAACATGGATACACTTGCCTCTTTCAAGGCAAGAGAAATTATACCTTGCCAAGGATGAATTTAGCTGAGACATCCTAATAAGAATGATTGTCATTGCAAAGAAGCTGAAGAAAGATGGACTGCTGTAAGAAAATCACACAGACTGACTACAAACAACAGTATGACAAAGTATCAACAATTGTACATTGGAAGATCTGAATTGTACATTGGAAGATCATTTGCTTGCAAGCAAGAACGGGGGGGGGGGCATAAAATAGTCAAAGTAATTGAAAATAAAGAAGCTAAAGTACTCCAGAATTTTAGAATTCAAACAGACCGCATAACATTTAGACAATTGTCAATAAGAATGACAAAAAAAAGTCTGGACAGAAGATGTGGCAGTACCTGCAGAAAAGAAAAGAAAGAACTGGAGAAGGTAACAAAATACAAAGACTTGCAAATATAAATAGAACAACTGTGACAAAAGAAAGCAAACAGTACATAGTACAGTAATAAGCGCTGTGGATGTACCCCCAAAACCATTGGAGGACTATTGACAAAATCACCATCAATTACAAATGGCAATTGAACTGTTTACTGAGAACAGTTTACATCCTATGATGATACTGTTAACACCATCAAATATCAAACATCTTTCTATCCTAAGTCCTTGGCAAAGATTTCATAGATGAATAAATTTGCCAAATTCAGTCTATAAAAATATAACTGTGCAATAAACTTATTATTGTTGTTGTTGTTGTTCACAAAAACAGTTGTTGTTGTTCACAGCAAATGAAATAACTATGCTGGGTTTCATATCACAACTCACTAGTTGAACACTTCCCAAGTGTTTAGGACTGCGTGAAGTATCAGCGGATTATGTGAGCAGATCCCAGTAAGGTGGCCTTCTGCAGCTGACCAATGGTGATTTTGTCAATGCCAACTGTTTTTAAGTGCTTGCATAGGTCTTTAGGCACAGCATCCAGTGTCCCAAGTACCACTGGAACAACCTGCACTGGTTTATGCCAGAATTTCTGCAGTTTGATGATAATGATGATGATGATGAAAAAGATTGAAGCTCTTCTTTTAGAAGAACACAAACCTCAGATGTGCTACCTACCATATAGAGAATTTTATTTCTATTTTTTTTTAAAAATGCTTGCAGAAATAAAGAGCTTTGTTTTTCTCTGGGAAAAATAAAACAAGGTTAATTTTAAATATATATGAGTAACTAGTATATTTGCAAAATTTGTTTCTTTTACTGTAAAAATGCTCTCTGTGTTCATAATTTGGCTTGATTTATCCTTGATAATTTATGAATTACTTCAGGAGTGATGCAGACATTGTGAATACACAGCTTATTTTCTGGAGAAATTCCTTGTATTAAGAATTAAGAATCTTTCACCATAAAAGTAACCCCAATTCAAGAGGAATGATGGACTAAAGATGGCCAAAAAGCTGAGAGAAGATCATTTTCAGGTCAGTCTTTAGTGCTGGCATGAATGTCATGAAGTAAATGTCCCCCTTCTCACTCCCCAGTCTGCAGATGCTGCAATTAGGAGCATAAACTTTAACTTTGTAGATTTAATTAGAAGGCATTTTATTCAATTCACTTTCTCAATGAAAAGTCAAATTGAATTAGCTAATCAATTCAGATGCCCAATTGATAATTCTCATAGTTGCCTTGATTTAAATAAATGAATTAATTTAATGAACCAATTAAATTTGTGCAGATTATGATAGTTTGCTTGAACACAGATATCCTTTGACAATTTTTATTCCAAAATTTGATGGTTCAATGAATTTCTGAATTTTATATCCATTCAACAACCCACAGTTCAAAAGTGTTTGTTGAAACAATTAACTGTAGCTATAAATCAATTATGGTTTTATTTATTTGTATCCTGCCCTTATAATTTGTACAAAACTCAAGGTAGTGAACATAGCCAGCACACCTTTTCTTTTCCCCACAACAACTCTGTGAGATGGGTTGAACTGAAAGACAGTGACTGACCCAATGTCACTCAAATGGCTTTCATAGTTAAACTGGGATTTGAATTTATGTTCTCCTGCTTTCTATCCTGGTGCCCTGACCACTAGTCAAAACTGGCTCTATATCAAATAATGCATAAAACTTTCATATTAAAAAAATTCTTATTTTTTGTGTTTTGCTTGCAAGCAGTATCATTTCAGGTTGCTTTTGCAAAGAAAAATAAACTTGAAATAAAAGCCATAACTGAGACATCAACATATCGTGATCAAGAAAATAGCTTTAGATCAATAAAACAGCATGTAACAATTTACCGATGCTAATAATAAATATTCTTATGTAACTTAACATTCATGTCCGCCCATAATACAATGCCAGATGTTTGAAAACTCACTTGAGGGAAAGGGCTGTATAAGGGAACTGAAAAGGAACTTCACCAGTATCTGTTTTTTTTAGATAAAACACTTGAACTTAAATCTTCAGATCAGAATAGAGTAGGGTAGAGTAGAGTAGAATTCTTTATTGGCCAAGTGTGATTGGACACAAGGAATTTGTCTTGGTGCAAATACTCTCAGTATACATAAAAGAAAAGATACATTAGTCAAGAGTCAAGAATCATAAGGTACAACACTTAATGATAGTCATAGGGTATAATAAGCAATCAAATCATACTAGGAAACAGTCAATATAAATCGTAAGGATACAGTCACAAGTGGGAGGGGATGGATGATAAGGAGTGATGACAATATTAAAAGTAATAGTAGTGCAGACTTTGCAATAGTTGAACAGTGTTGAGGGAATTATTTATTTAGCAGAGTGATGGCATTCGGGAAAAACTGTTCTTGTGTCTAGTTGTTCTGGTGTGCAGATTAAACAGCTTAATCAAATATCTGAGTAAAGGGTCATGAAGAAATTCCCTAAAAAGTAATTTTGAACTTATAATCCACACAAGACTTGGGCTAAACAAGTTATACTTTCTAATCCTTTTTCTTTCATCATATGCTCCAAATTCCTGGGACATTGTGTACATTTAGAATTTGACAGCATGCAATGGGCATGCCTTTGGAATATATGGGGTTCCTCCTTTCAGAAAATATAAAGAAGTCTATGGATTTATCAAGTTCCAAAGCTGTTTGGATCCAGGATATCTTCTCATGAAGAGGAAGTCATTTCCCATAGGCTACAAGTTATCCTTCCCCTTGATTCCGCATGACAATTGTCATATAGTACATGATGAAAAGCTCCTGTGCTAGTTGTACACAGGTAGGAATATATTTTATTGTCTCAGTTATAGAAAAAAGTAGCTATACTGGGATCTGTACTTCTGTATGTTATATTACCACGGATGTCATATTAAGCCATTATATTTACTGTAGATAGGGGTGAAGAAATAGCATTTCAACTGTGTGTATGTGTGTGTATTACATTTTGTTTAGTGTTTAGCATTGGAAAGTGCTTCAAATATGTGGATTAAAGGTGAAACAGATTCTTATTTTTAAATACTGTAGAGGTTGAGAACTTTTTGGCAGCTGAGGATTTATAACAAGGTGCCAAGATATGCAGAGTGAATAGGCTGTGAGCTGAAGAGTGCACTGTACTTTTCACATTCTTAGAATCTGAGATGTTGGAACTGAGAGATTTTTAATATGCTAACTGTGATATAGTTTGTTTTTAGAAAATGAGGTGCTTAATTTCATGCTTCTTCATGTTATTTCCACAAGACATTTGAATATTAATTTTCTGATCAGGTTTGAAGTATTTTTCTATCAGAAATTAACTACAGGTGGTCCTCAACATACCAGCACAACGGGATCCAATTTTTTTTGTTGCTAAGCAAGACAGTTGTTAAGAAAATTGTGCTCTATTTTACTTGCCACAGCTTTCTTGCCACAGCTGTTAAGTGAATCACTGCAGTTGTTAAGTTAATAATATGGCTGTTAAGTGAATCTGGCTTCCCCATTGACTTTGCTTGTCAGAAGGTTGCAAAAGATGATCACATGACCCCAGGGGCACTGCAGTCATCACAAATATGAACCAGTTGCCAAATGTCTGAATTTGGATCACATGATTAATGGGGATAATGCAATGCCGTTGTAACTTCAACGGTCACTAAATGAAGTGTTTTAAGTCGAGGACTCCCTATATTAAGTGTAAATAAATAAAGGGTTTTTTTAAAAAAACAACTGAAATTTGTCTTAGGAAGTACAGTATCTTTATTTTAAGAAAAATGTGTTTATCAAAAAACAGCATTCAACAAAATTCCTTGGCTTTGGCTTTATATCACTACATCTAGAAAAATAATAATAGTTGATATTACAATCTTCATTGAATTCTTAAGCTAGAGTAACATTCCTGGAAGATCTTCTAACATGGCCTTTTTAGCTTAAAAGCTCTAGTAGCCTACCCATTCAGTAGTTCAGATTAAGTATTCCACAGTTAGCATTCATTGGTGAAATAAATGTGCACTAGATTGGAAAGGGCTTGGGAAGATGCAACTGATCAGTTGCCCATCTCTTGTCTTTGCTGGCAGTTGCCCTCTGTTAAGTAGGGGTCAGTAGAGCTGTAGAATCAATAGAACCGGGATGCCCAGCCTGCGGTCCCAAATCCATTTTGCAGTTTCCAAAGCCACAACAAGCTTTAGCAGCAAAGTTGCTATTTTTGGCAGTGTGGTTTTTTACACATTTCTTCAACATCAAGACTGGTGTAATGTATTAGACCAGAGGTCTCCATACTTGAAAACTTAACGACTTGTGGACTTCAACTCCCAGTATTATAACCTGCACAGTTGAAGTCCACAAGTCTTAAAGTTGCCATGTTTGGGGACCTCTGTATTAGACTATGCAAGGCTTAAGGCACTTCTCCATCCTCAAGTCTTGCAAAGCTTAAAAAGTCCTTTTCTTTTCCCAGGGGAAAACAAATCCATTTCTTTGCTGTTCCAATCTACATTGATGTCATAAGCTATTTTTTTTAGAAGCAGTTGAATTTTACATATTTATTAATCAATAAAGTCAAGGTTTGTTGTGTTTGTACTGAAGAAAACATCTTAGGTACTGCAGAGAAAAAATAGATCATATAATTTTTGATGAATACACTCCTGAACATCTTCTGCTGTTTATTAAAATCATTTTTTATAATAAAAGACCATGGGTCAAGCACCTGATTCATTTGGAATAAAGCCTCAGATCGGATCAAAGGCTGAATACTTTTAAGTTACTTGGCACCATATTTCCAGGTGATAAATATAAAATGTGCAAAGGGAAAACAGTCATCCTTAATACATAGAATATCTCTGAGCCCAATTGCTGCTGCTGCTCTTGTTGGTCTACATGTACATATTTGTAGACTTATGTGCAGATAACTGAAGCAAGTAAAATAAATCTGAGTTCTGTCTACTTATCCTTGAATACAAACTTTGCTGACAGTCTGGACCTCATAAAATTAGCACTGATGTTAACAGCTTAAAGTTGTTTTCATTTTTCATTTTTTAGAACGAAGTGACTGAGTTTAGTGGCAGAACTCTCCCTTGTTTCCAATCTTAAAAAAAAACAACTTAGCAGAGTATAGAAATAGCTGTTCAGTACTGAAACAACATAGACATTTATGACTTCTGCTAAAAAAATTAAACAGACACTTCTATTGATTTATTTGACAATAGAATATAAGAGATAAAAGGTACTTTGGAGAGATCTAGTTCAATACAGGAATCTACTACAGCCTCACTTGGTAGATGGCCATCCAGAGGAAGAGACACTGTCATCTTTCCTGACATAGTATCTTCCATTATTGAACAGCTTTCATTGTTACAAAATGTCACCTGTTGTTCAACCAAAATTTTCTGCCTTACAATTTAAGTCCATTGTTTATTATATTTTGTTCTGGAAGAATGCTAAATAATTCTACCCCGTGTTCTACATAACATACATAACCTTCAAATAATTGAAGACAGTCATTATATCTTCCTTCAATCTTCTCTTCTGGAAGTGACACATATCCTGTCTTTCCATATGACTGTTTGTATTTCTGTTAATACAATCTAGAATTGTATGTGCATTTTTGCAGCTGCCCGACACTCATATTTATTTATGATGCAAGATCCTTGCTAAATGTATTTCTCTCAGAGTGGTTCTCTCATGGCTTTGAATCTCCTATCCAAATATAGATTTCACAATTGTTCCTGTTGAAATTAATTTTGCTGATTCTCCTCAGTGTTCCAGCTTATCAAGAATGTAAATGCTGAATGTAAATGCTGCTTAGAATGTTTCCTATTCCTCTTTTTAATGATCACATTTTCTATCTACTCAGTGCTTCCTTCCAGCTAGACCCAAAGCCATTGGCATATACTAGGACTAGTATAATTGTTCAGCTAGCTGTCTGTCCATCTGATGGTAATGAAGTCCATTCCACATTGTGCAATCTTACTAAGTAGAATCTCATGGAAGGCTTCGCTTAAGTCAAGGTATCCTATGTCAGTTAAATTTCTATGGCCAGTTAGGCTGGTTATAAAAAAAGAAATCTAGACTGTTTTACTGGATTAATAATTGCTATCATTAATCATCTATATTCATCAATGAAAGCAATAATCAGGATTAGTGAAACAAATTTACTTTCTTTTGGAGTTGACTTGTAACAAGCAATTTTCCCTATCCATTTCTTATAGCTGAAAAGCACAAATGTGAAGGCAAATAGACCAGGGGGATGAGTAAGAGATGAGTGAACTGTTAAAAAGGGAGATTCAGAAGAGGCTGCTTAATCTTGAGAAAGAGAAAAGTATGAGAAAGAAACTCAAAATAATCCTGCCTTGATTTGTTTTGTTTAAAGCAAACTAGAGAGAAACTTTGACAAACTTTCAAGATTCTGTCATTCTATTTTACAACAATAAAATACATTGCAGGAATTCTTTCTATGCCTGTTTCTTGACCTTGCTAAACTTTGAGGGCTGACAGTGGGTTTCAAAATGGAAACATGCATATCACCTTAGATTATAGGCCCGGATATCAGTCATTGGTCTCACAATATCTCCTTCCAGATTACAGTAGACCCTCTGGTCACAAATGCTTTTAACCACAACCAAATTGGGTTCCAACCAAAAAATTCACAAAATTTTTGAATTTGGTCACAAACACATAATTGGGTGGTGATCAAACACGATCCCTGACTCAGAAATTCCTGAAGATGAAACATTGGAAGATGAAGAAATCACCAAAGTTATGGAACGAATTATGGTTGTAATAAGAGGTTCTATTGTACAGACTTCTGGGACAGACCAATACCAGTGCATAACAGTGTTCCCAAGACTCAATCTTGCCAGATGGCCCAGAAGGATACTATTAACAATGATATGAAAACTTGCTAAGAAATTCAGAAATAGTAGGGCCACTGTTGCACAATTACTTTCCAATAAAATCACTACTCAGAGTTGTTTTTTAAGATTGGCAAGCAATAGAATGAATGAACAAACGAATGAATGAATTCAGTAAGGCAACCACATATTGTAATCTGTATGGTATCACTATAAGAGATTAATTTAGTTAATATTCTAGAAAACTCTTATTGTTGCATTTGATAATGAAACTTTGATTTCAGTATTTTATCTAATCTGAGAATAAATTGGTGTAAGTTCAGAAAATTATTCAGATGTCAAAGCTAAAGCAATCAACATTATTATATCAATTAATATAACAGTTACTTGTAATCAACAAATTTTGTTGATAATCTTATCAACAAAACAAATTTTGTTTACAATCTTACAAAACCTCATACCTGTTCTGTAATAGAAGAAAAACAAACTGTTCACAAAATTAAATAAGCTTATCTTGCTTTCCTTATAGCAAATAATACTTCTGGAAACTCAATCCATTCAAATGCAGATTTTCTAGAGTAAAATGGTTTACCTTTCACTGACTCTATTAACAAGAGCTACATTGCATAGTAAATTGGAATGAATCAAATTTTATTTATGATTGCTCACATGTAATATAAATCAGATTTATTAACAAATGTAATGTTGGAAAGCTACCATAAGAAAAATCAATATCCCATTCCACAAGGTATTATCTTTCTTTGCTAGCAAGAGGTTTTTAGAGTTATAAGCCTTGTGATTGCCTTTACCATGCCTGCTTTTCTATGCAATTTCTTGCCCTGCAATTAAGCCACACTATTAGTGGAGCCTGATGGAGTAACTGTATTACAACTGTCAGAAGGAAGACTTTCAAATATTTTTTTTTCACTTTAACCATGGGAACTTTGAAAGTACTGTTTCAAACTTCTGTTTCAAACTTGTCCTATAGTAATAAGAGCATGGAAGAAGTATCAGTCCAGTCCAGTTAGCTATTGTATTTTTTTATTATTATTAAGTTCTGGATTCACACATATTATTATGACAGAAATAAAATGTGCCATGCAAGTTAAAAAATGCTGTAAAACAACATAACAACAAAAACCTTATATGTCTTAGCGCTGTTGGTAAATTCCACCAATAACTATCTGTAAGACAATGGTAAATCACAATTTGCACTTTATTTTGAAAAAAAACAATACTTTATTCAGCGTAGACAATTTCACAAAGGTTCTCTTTTTTCCACTTGTCAAAGAACATTGACTTCTTTCCTAAGAATAAAACAAAACAAGCAAAAATATTAACCAGTTAAAAAAAGTATGTTGTGTTGAATACCTTCACATATTGCCTCAGAATACAGATAATTGCCACAGCATTACATAATAATATACTGTATTATAAAAATTTTAACAAATTTTGAAGAAGAGCGTACCAGTATTAAATACAATCTATATAATAAATAAGCAAGAATTGGTTTCTGTAGCATGCAATATATGTAATTGCTAAAGTAAAAATAAACAATTTGCAAGCCAAATGAAATTAATAGAGGAACAGAGTCTCTGGAAAATCATATCAATACTTCTTCATGTCCATTGGCAATGGGGGAGGCCTGAATTATGAAACATCAACTCAAATCCTAGTCCAGGGGATACAGGTAGCCTTTGACTTACAACCAATTGGAAAAGCCAGATTTGCTTAAAGGCTGCATGATTTACTTAACAACTGCATTGACACAGTTGCTTAACAACAGTGGAAAAAAAGGTCTTAAAATGGGCAAAACTTACAGAACAACTGCCTTGCTTAATAGAAATTTGGGGCTCAATTTTGGTCATAGGCCAAGGACTATTTCTGCATTTAATGAAGGATGTATTGGAATATGAATACAAATGTTAAAAATTGGTAAGCAACACTTTTAAAGTGCTCTATATTAAAGACAGGTGAGTTCTGGGACAGAAATTCAAAATGTGTGCAGTACTGTACCTCAGTGAAGATGGGTTGATATATAAATACAATATACAGTATCTTAAAAATCACAAAAATATTTTGGTTAAGGTAATATTGCATTGAAAGAATCCACTTTAAAGACACTTCTGGTTTTGGATCACCTGTAGTGATCCAGGTGGCACTTTTAATCACCTGAAGCTGATATATTCCTGAGGTCCAAGATGATGTTAGGTTTTCCTGTCCAAGGGATCATGTTACATCAATTGTGTAAGATACATTGATTACCAATTTGCTTCTGAACATAATTCAGAATATTATTGATTGTTCTTATGGACCTTCATAATTCAGGATAAGAGAAATATAATCTCCTCCCATCATGTTACATGTTCTATAAAATCAGTAAAAGAGTCTACCTCTATATACAGGTAGACTTCAACTTTCAACAGTTCATTTAGTGACTGTTCAAAATTACAATGGCACTGAAAAAAGTGACCTATGACCGTTTTTCACACTTATGATTGTTGCAACATGTTCGTGGTCACGTGATCAAAATTCAGGTGCTTGGCAACTGGCTCATATTTATGACTGTTGCAATATTCTGGGGCCATGTAATAATCTTTTGAAAACTTCTGTCAAGCAAAGTCAATGGGAAGCCAGATTCACTTAACAACTTCGGCAAGTTGTAAAATGGGCACAACTCACTTAACAAATGTCTTATTTAGCAACAGAAGTTTTGGGCTCAATTATAGTCATAAATCGAGGACTATATGTACTAGGAAGAGTACATTTAGTAGCATGTTTTTGCCTACTTATATTGAAGCCAACATGCATTCAGCTGCGTATGTGTTCAGGTATTTCTTCTGCAGATATCACATAATGTAAAGATACTTCAAGAAACTGATATCATTATAATGATGCTGGCAGAAGGAAGTGGGCTTATATGGAAGTACGATATTTTAGCTAACACAATACAGAATAGGCTCATGTGTATCTGGAAAAAAACCTCTGATGATTAGTTGTCAACTAATGTCAACAAAGAGCTAAATGGACCAATGTTTTGACATTAAAAATCAGCTTCTTATTTAAATCAGAGGGGCCACTGTTAAGAAGTGTGAACCCTGATTTCTATTCATAATGAGATTTATTTTGAAAAAAACTGCTTCAACTGTTAAGAATCACAGAGAGTATGACACAATATAGCCATGTAGAAAATGCTATGACAAAAGATTATGATTCACTACTTTTGTTTGTTTTTTGTTGTTTAGTTTTTTGAGCAAATTTATGTCAAATGATTTTCTGAATGGTTACATGGAAATTGGCACTCTATCATATATACCTCTGCAATTTTTCATGACATAGAATTAATACTGGTATTTCTCCATGCCTACTTCTAGTTAAAGAGAATATTATATTTTCTAGTTACATTTTTATCATGCACAATTTTATCACCTATAGGAGCTGCAGTTTTGTCCTTGCCAGAGTTTGAAATCAAATTCTTTAATTTTGTCTGAACATTCCATTCTTCTCATAGGAGTCTACTTTGAGTAGATGTGGGATAACTGCTTAATTGGTTCTTCCATGATTGCTGTGCTTCACCTAAAGTAAAACTTCAAGACTGCATTTACTAAATGCAGTTTAGTAAAGTTTCTTTTCTATTCTGTTTTAAATGAACATCACCATAACAACACTTAAATGAAGGGACAGCAGGATCAAAAGTTTCAAACAAATGTAATTAGTAAAAGGTTATCTTTAAGGGAAAATTAAATTATGAAAAAGTGGACTTGATGTATATTCTGGTTACACTTTAGCAAAATTATCTACATTAACTTATTTCCTTTGTCAATATCAGACTACTTATTCAATTATCCTTCAGTATCAAATTTGTCCTAGTTTATAAATCACATTTGAGGTTGTGGAAATCCATGGTAATCTGTGTGTCAAAAAAGGTATCCTTATGTGACAGAAAAAGCAACAGAACTTTAATTATGTGGGTGCAGTTGCCATCTTGATTTTTGAATTCATCCACCTGATGTGTACTGGATGTGTTATTCCAGAATATAGAAGTCTCTACGTACATAAATATACTATATACAGTATAACACAGGAAGCAATACATTTGTTCAGCTCCAGAAATGGAATGCTTCCTTACACACATACGCAAACACGTGCACCTACACAAAGATGGCAATCACTTCACTGATTTTTCTTACATTTACCTTAGAATAAGTATAATGTGTGAAGATGCAAAATCTTCTTGGCTTACAATATTCATGTATTGAGCAAGTTTGCATGGAAAACAACTCAAACTGAATCTAAACATACTTTCACTTGTTGACATTCGCAACATTATCTTTTCCATTTCTTTCTTTTCAGTAAGAATTATAAGGAATGTTTGAAAATATTATGGAGCATTTTAAAAGAGCGAGCTTTTCCTAGCATTAGGTCTTTCATCCTTAACTACTTTTAATGACTTTCTTTAACCTAGGCTGCTTTCTTCGGCAGTTTCATAACAGGTAAATAAAGATGCTATATAATTATTTCCACCTAGGCAGCTGCATAACAGGTAAATAAAGATCCTATATAATCAGTTCCACCTACTAATCTTGTGCTCTGTTTTTGTGAGTCATGCTGCATAAAAATAACAAAGCAGCTGGATGAAATGGATGCCCTTCTATTATATATGAGCAAAATGAGCCTCTTCTTGCTGATGCAAAAGACATAGAACTTTGCCTAGAAAAAATTATATGCTACTATCCAGGCATGTATGTCTATGCAAAAGTGGAAAAAGTGATATGCAAGAATTTGTTTATTTTGCCATAAACATACTTTTTATTCCTTCATTCAAAAATAGAAACTTTGCTACCATTTGGACTTCAATGGCTTTTGTTGTAGTGGTTCTTCTTCAGAGAGTAGCTAAAACAATTTTACTTTGAGAAATATACACAGCTCAGTGACAACCAATTTGGTCCAATGGTTAAGACATCAGGTTAGAAACTAGAAGATTGTAAGTCTGATTCCCAGAAGGGAGGGCTACGTTCCAGAGTGGGAAAAGACAGAGAAACATAGTTGGAAGAAAGAATGTGAAAATGGCTCTTCCCAGAATGTTATTTATAGTGATGCAAATAATTGCTTTTGATTGACCATATTTTGTCTATAAATGAGAAACAATAAATGAAACTGCTCAGAAATAACTCCACATGTTACTCTTGATTCTTAGGGCCTGGCAGAACCAGACATGGTTGAACGGAAGGAAATACCCCTCTTACTTTTAGTGCCACTTTGAAATCCCTTATTTAAGCAAACTAATAGACATATAAAACAACTCTATGTCACTTTTATTGACCTTATCTTCACTTTAATTCCCTTGGCAGGTCTCAGTTTTGGGAGAAACTAGCCAGGGCAGATTCCTACAAGCACTTTCTCAAACTAATAATTGAATTATATACTAACAGTAGAGTAAGAATAAGCCTACAAGGGTCCTTGTCAGACCCTGCTTTATCCGAGAGGTGTTAAACAGGGCTGTTTACTTGCTGCCTTATTATTTAACTTACATATTAATGCTATTGTATTGTCCATTAAAGTATGTTTTTCTCCCCATTTAATGGAGAGAAATTTTTTATGTTATTATATGCTGATATCATGGTTCTTATTTCTGGTATAACCAGTGGTGGGCTTCAAATAATTTAACAACTGGTTCTCTACCTGATTGCTGAGTGGGCATGGCCATAGTGGGCATGGCCTAGTCAGCCTCCTGCACCATCCTGGAAGCTGTGGAGGGCCCGTTTCCCACCTCCCCAGACTCCAGAGGCTCTTTGGAGGCTGGAAATAGGCCCATTTTCAATCTCCATGAGTCTCTAGGAGGCCCATTTGCCACCTCCCTGGGCTCCACAGCCCCCCTGAACTTACTTGGGATCCAAAACTGGCCACCTGGGAATTTCTAGGAGGGGCGGGGTGGGGTGTGGCCAGTTGGTCATCAGAATTACCAGTTCGCTGAACTGGATGGAAAATTAACATCCGGTTCGCCCAAACTGGCATGAACTGGCTGAAGCCCATCCCTGTGTATAACAGATTATTAGCCAGATTAAATATTTACTGTGGAAGGAAAAAACTGAGGATAAATTATAACAAAACAAAGATAGGAGTCTTTGGTAAAAATAATACTAAACAGACAATTCATGTTTAATTTCGTTGTATGAGTTGCAATGACAAAAAAGTAAACTAAACTAATGCCCAATAAATTGAGCAATACCTCTGTTTTAAATATCTAGGTATCACCTTTCCTAAGCCCCTTTTATAAAAAACACATTTAAGTACTCTGTAAACAACTGCTCACCATACAGTAAACACTCTTCTGAATTGTTCTATTTCTAAAGGAGGGCAAGTATAACCTCCACACTTAAAATTTTCCAAGGCCAAGATACCCTTTAGGGTTAAAATATGGTGATTCTTTTGTGGATTTTCAAAAACAAGGTTAGTACACATGTGTCCAAGAAATAATAAATGCTGGTTGCATGAATAGGTCATTGAACAGTCAGGGCTATTTGGACCAACCCGGTTTTGTATAAATCTCACGTATGTTGGCTAGTCTTATCATAGGTCCTCACCTTTCAAGGATCTATAAAAGCATACCATGGAAATGCAAAATCATTACTTTACTGCTCTTGTTATGTATTTTCCTGCTCATTAGCATGTTAAACTTGTACAAACATAAATTTGACAACCAATTTTTCAGAATTTTCAGCTACACCAACCCAGTATCCCATATAGAGCATAATATTGATAATTTTATAGTATATAGAGATAAAAAAACTGAACAGCACATGTTCTGTTTTATTGCACCAAAGTCTTTAATGAAATGAATAATTTGTTACATCCTGCTCAATTCTAGGTACAGATAAAACTGTGTGTGGCGTTCATACATCTTGACAGCAAGAAAACTGAAGGACATACTGCTTTTAAAAGTTTTTCTTCATCAAATATTCTACAAATGTTATCTATTTTATCTTCTAAAAATAGAAGCCCATTTCAGAGATGGTTGACCATGCTGAAATATATCAGACTGGCTTAAATGATATGGTTCATTTTTTGAAAACAAGTCTCTGCAGAGCTATTGATTGTAATTGCTAAAGTGCCTTCCATTGTCCTATTTCAGGATTCATCTTGGAAATTGATTTTTTTTTCCAGTTTTGCTTGTTCCAAACTTATGCATGTATCAAATAGATCATGCTATCCCATCCTACTCTTTTCAAATGACACTTCTTTATTCGTGCAAGCTGTACCTACTGCCACAATCCTAGCTGTATCCAAGAGTTTCAAGAATCCAGCTTTCTCTAACATTTTATCAGAGTGCATTGTACCACCCAAAGGTTATCAATAATTTGTCCAATTTCTTGAATTTAATAAAAAGACTGGGCATGAACATATTTCAAAATTGTTTCTAGGTGCCTCCCCCCCTTTAAATGGGTAGACAGAAATCCATTATAAACACTAATGCCATTGGTTTATTTCTATGAAATGTATTATTCACCTGAAATGTGTTTAGAAACATTACACAGCTGACACAAAAATGCATTTAAACAGACTTGGAGGATCCATTTATTTCGATATATTTCTGATCTATATATTTCTGAGATTTGAGGTACCTTAAAGACCTTTAGCATGGCTGCTATCTTAAACATATGTGATTTATATTTTAGTTACTGAACCAAATGCATCGTGTGTGATTGTTTTAAATTATCAAAAGATTTAACTTTAGAGCACAGGTATCAAACTCACAGCATCATGTTGCCATCTCAAATTTCATGACATTTTCTCCTTCACGGAGCTGGGGTGGCCATGGCCTTGTGTGACACATCTGGACCGTGGGCCACCAGTTTTGACACCCCTGCTAGAGCAAAGGAGGCAACTCTCAAAGTTGGTCAATTTTGTCAGACCCAACTAGCATGACTCATAAAGAGACTGGAAATTATAATAAAAAATAACTGCAGAACATTAGAATGCCTCCTCAATATCTTACCCTATAACATAGCTGGTTTTCTGTGTCTTGGTGCCAATTGTTAAATTCTACACTAAGGTTTAGAAAAAAGTAGAGTTCTCTTTTTAAATGACTTTTTAAATCTCGCCTTTGTTGTTTTTATAAATAATTCAAGATGACAAAACATCTTATTCCTATTTTCCCCACAATTGCAATCTTGTGAATTGGACGAAGAGTGATTGGCTCAGTCACACAGCTGGCTTTTCCTGCCTAAGGCAGAACTAAAGCTCACAATTTCCTGATTTAAGAAAGCAGTCGAGCAGACACACCAGGAGCAAGTAACTGACATGAACTTAAAATCTCTACGAATAAAGAGATTAAATGGTGGTGGTGGGAGTTAAGCAATCTAGTGAAATATTGTCAATAAAGCATTGGCACAGATATAATTCTGGGCCAAAGAAGCATTCTTTTCCCTTTCAGAGACCTCATGTGTTATCCAGGAATTTTTCCCAGGAATAACTTTCCTGCCATCTTACAGCAAATATCACCTCTAGTGAAAGTAAAAATACATGGAAATTCTCAAAGCTACTGAGGTGAATAGCATAGTGAGACAGCCTAGTTCTAAAGGGCAATGAAGAAAATCAGAACATCACAAAGTCCTTTGGAGAAAAACATAATATGTATGTTTGATTGAGAAGTGGGATAGCATTCTTCTAAAAAGATGCCACATAGAACACCACGACTTATTGTATTTTTCATTGTGAACAGAATCATGGTCTTAAATTACAAGAATGTGGATTCTGACAATGTTAGGATAAAAAAAATGTCATTACGAGTAATTGGGCAGCAGACTTGTTGTATAGAGAAGTGGCTGTTCCCATCACTGGGAATCTTTTAAACACGGGGGATAGATGGTGATGATTTCATACATTCAGCAACTGCAACTTTAATTGTTTTTGAATTCTGTGATTATTTCTTATTTACATCCTAATCAATAATAGGTTTTCTAATTTTCCAGAACTATTGTTAAAAAGGGCCTTAGACTCTTGGATCATCACTCCCTCGTTCCCAAGTAGCTCACATTAATGGAATTTCTTTGATTATGATTTCCCTAATGCCCTTGTTTGGAGGCGCAAGCTTGCTTTTTGCATTTTTGGGGGTACAAAAAAATTCTATTTTTGTATTAAACCTGTAGTAAAGAAAAAAAAAGTGCAGTTCAAAGTATCAGTTAAGAAATATTGTGCAATAGCAAAATATTTTGTAGAAAGTGAACCAGTGACCCCTAACGGGCTTTCCTTGTTACTACGGATTTTAGCCAAGGTCTTTTAAAGTCTTATAGATACAGATATTTCGTCATCACCTGAAGGCCTGCTAGCATCAAAAATATATAAATTCCTCCATGGAATGAATTAGAAGAAACAGTGCCAGTAGGATATAAACATGTATATAGATCTGTTTTCTTATACTTTTATTCAAGAATTGAAAGCAAACAACACATTTTAAATACAGGGAAAAATCACCTAAATGTTTATCAAGTTTAAATGTATTGTCCATCAGTCTGTTTTCATTGTTATCACCTATAATACAAGTTTACAGTGGTACAAAAATGGCAAACTTCATCTAATTATAATGGTAAAAAGCCTTAAAGTATCTGTATGAAGAATGACACTTGTATAGGCACATTGTGGTAGAAGAAATACATTTCAATTGTGCATTTTTTATTATTTGGACCTAAATGATTTAAATGAGGTGTACTGAGTTCAATAAAAACTATTTTGTATATTTAAACTGTAGCTTTTTATGTCTCAGAAATCTGAAGAAAACATTTCAGAAAAGTCAATCCAGAATAATTGCTTAGTATATACAACTGAAGTACATGCATTGATAAACCATCATTACTCTTGCTACAGTATCTTAAAGTACTGTAACAAAATAATGCCGCAGGGTAGCAGTTTTAGTCCTAAACACTGATATTGGATTGAATTGCATTGAATTCAATGGAATTCACAACTGAGAAAGCATGCATAAGATTCTTGTATGTCAATACATCCACGTATACAGGTTTAACCAATTATAGAGATAATTTTATCAATTTCTCTCAAAATTGGATCTTCAGTAGGACAGTATTTGAGATTTGGCATTCCAGTAAGAGATGCAGTTCCACTGTCATTCATAAATACAAAAGTTTATTGGCACGTCATTAGTATAGAACGACAATGCTTTTCAATACCACAACATTAAAGACTTATCAAGTTATTCAAATACAAAACTACTGGTTTACCACAACTAAGATATGCAGTACAGATTTAATAAAGATATACCAAAAAGATACAGTTCGCAAATTCCTTATGACCAAAATAAAAATTAAAAAAAAATCAAATTCCTCTTTAGCTTAGAACTTTTGATTGGAATAAAGTTACATACATAAATACATACATACATACATACGTGTGTGTGTGTGTGTATAAACACATGTATATGTGTGTGTAAATATACATATACATACACACATGTATATATGTATACATACACATATATATGGGTATATCTCCAATTTATTTCAGACAAATAAACGTACATTATTCCTTATAACATAGGAAATGGTTTAAAAATAACTTTAAACAAATGTATCTATGACAGAAGAAATAACTCTTAAACCTTTTTTTAAAAAATAATTTGCAAATATTTCTCTGCTTTATACAGTATCTGACTGCTTATTAATTTATGTTTGAGACACTAATTAGGTCAAAGTGCCAATTCATCCTTTAAAAACTACACAGAACACAGTGCCTTGGTACACACATACCCCCCCCAAAGGTGAAAGTTAATAAATAAAGAAGTACTGCTGACACTATTTGCCTGTGTGTTCAGAATTCAATCCTTCTGTTATATTATCCATCTTCACTTCAGCAGTACCTGCCTGAAATCACCTGTTGAAGTGATTGGAGGCCTATTATGATATTTGATGGACTGCACTCAATGGCTTCAAACCTATCGATCCCTACCATAGAATAAACCTGTGAACCCAGGACCAAGAACTTACTTCTGAATTATCATACACATAAGTGTTTTACCAGAAATTTATTTAAATTTATAAGAGATAATGTTGCTTTAGAAAGCTTTATATATGTCGAGTTGAAATTTAAAATATTTTTTAAAAAAGCTATCAAAGCACCATATACTAAGAGATTCTGTTTATACTGAGGACTATTACAACATTTATGTTGAGGATAATTAAGTATGCATTTAATTTCTTACATCCTAGGTTTGGGAGTGCTGTGTTTCCCACCAAATTGTACAATATTTATAGGGCCGAGAAAAGAGAAGTGAAAAGTGTGGAAAGAGCAATATTTAACCAGTTACAGTCTTATCCTATCTAGTTTGCATATCTGCATATTTACAAATTAGTGTGTAGCTCTGACTCCGAATCAAAGTGCAACAAACAACAGCCATATGATTGTAGTACAGAATGAAACAGCTTTCTCCCTTTCTTTTTGCTTGTCATCTTTTCCATTCTGCGGCAAGCAATAGCAAGTCAGCAACAACGGACATGAGGTCTTGGAGGAGGCAGTTCTGGTGGAATCTCTGGTTCTGGCTGGAGGGACAGGATGCTGTTGGACAATTCATTTCTTATTACATCCAAAGGCATCTTAAATGAACACCAAAAATACACGTCAGCAGCATCTTACACAGAATTCTACTGAAGTAAATATACTTACATCAATAAGTACAGGTAGTCCTCAACTTACAACAGTTCTACACAAGCATTGAAAAAAAAACTTATGACATTTTTTCACACTTATGACCATTGTAGCATCTCCAGGGTCACATGATGAAAATTCAAACACTTGAAAACTGGCATGTATTTATATGACAGTTGCAATGTCCCGGGGTCATGTGATCACCTTTTGTAACCTTCCGACAAGCAAAGTCAATAGGTAAACCAGATTCACTTAACAACTGTGTTACTAACTTAGCAATGGTGGTGATTCACTTCACAAATGTAGCGAGAAAGTTTGTAAAATGGGGGGAAAACTCACTTAACAACTACCTTGCTTAGCAACAGAAACTTTGGGCTCAATTGTGGTCATAAGTCAAGGACTAGCTGTATATTCTCTCTACATCAATGTCCCTCAACTATGACCACATGAAAATGTATATCTGGGGAATTCTGGGAGTTGAAATCACATAACTTCAAGTAGCTAAGGCTAATATTGCTTTACATCTATTTTCAAGTTAAAATAGTCATAAATGCCATGCAAAGACTGGTTAATTAGCCTGAGAATGGCAGCTCTTTAGTTTTTCATACAAGGCACTTTTATATAAAAAATGAAGAAAACAAAAAATAACATTGTATACCATTAAACATAAATTAATTAAATAGAAAAACAATTTTTATTATGCAACAAGGTTATTTTCTTAATCATGTTACTTTGGCCACTATCTGACAGCATTTCTCATTCTTCAGAATATCAGATTTCGGTTTTATATTCAGAGCCATAGTCAACTTTGAGTTCAAAACAGACAGAACTGAATTCTCTTCTACTGTGTTTGAGTGAGTCACACAAAATGACTTGAAGAGCCTTATGTAATACCTAAGCTGTAAGTACGAGATACCTAATCTAGAATGTAAACATAGAATGCTTTTACAACCTAGTCTACATTTGTACCTTAAATTAACCTTATGTTAATTTCTTAAGTAATATTAAAGGAGTATCCATAAAATTTCCTATTTCTTATATACATTAACATTCATTCACGTTATCCTAGGAAACATTTTTATTTCTGCCAATTGAAGCAAGCAGAAATAATTCAGCAATGAAAAGCTCCTAAAATTGTTTCATAAATATATTTTAAACAGTCAACATATTAAGGCCGCAATCTTATATACAATTATCTCTGATTAAATCCGACTAAATTCTAGGTCTACTTATATTAAATTTTGTAGGAAGTTAGCTTCTTACAGTATAAAGATCATTTACCTTTTTTAAAATGTCATCAACTAGTTTTAAAAATATTTCATCCACATTAAAATTATCCTTGGCACTAGCTTCACAAAAACGCATCCCAGTTATCTGCTGAGCAAACTATTAGGGAAAAAACAACAAAAGTTTTATATTACTGTGTTAATTCAGTTTCAAAAATCAAATAATCTTTCATTGAATTGAGAAAAATAACTCTAAAACTTACTATATGTTACAATAACATTAACTAATTTTAACTATAAATAGGTAATATTTTGAAAATCATTTTTTAAAAAACAGTTAACATTGAAAATATGCTGATCTAGACTTTCAAAATTTTATTTTTACTGTCATTATGGTGATTTCTAGTCCTATCCTTGCAAATCTTTATTTCCTTGCAAATTCCTCAGTGTCAGAATTCCTCTGAAAAAAATTACACCATTTTTTACATATCAAGATTTGGAAACTGACATAAGAGATATAGACTCCTGATATAAACTAATCAGAAATCCTTAGTGATCACATTATTGGTTTATTCTGTATATCCCTTGTAAGACCTTAGCCTTAAGAAACATTTAAGGGCAAACAAACAGAAATAGATTTGATAATACAAATATATTAAGTGTTAAGCTTCTGTGAACTTCACATTTCCACAAGAATGAATGTTGACTTTTATCTTCACCTACTTTTTCTCCTTGTTGCCGACTAATCTCTCTGTCCACTTCACAGTCTAACTTATTTCCAACCAAGAGTAGCTCTGCATCTTCTGAAGCATACTGGAAGGAAGAAAAAAAAAAAAGGGGGGGTGGGGACACCACAAAATCATATAATGGACTGTTTCCAGATGAGCCTGTAGTTTTCATACAAATGAGTGAAGATATTTGACCGGTATGTTCTTCATAAATAACACTGTTGACCTGTGCACATATTATCATGAATGATTATGCTTTATTTTGGTGGCTTTTGATGTATATTGTTTCTAATGCAATTTTACTATTATTATGCAACTATAAAAGAATTGGAAACAGGTAGAAAAATAATGTACCAAATAATATTAGAAAGGGAAGGCTTTATTTCAATACTTACGACATAATAATATATATAAAAAGCTGTGAAAAGGGCGTTGGTACTTACCTGATACGCCCGTTCTCTTTGAGCTGTGAAGAGCATCCAGTAGTGGGAGGTGCTTAGTCTCCGCATTCACAGGCTGAGCTTGATTTGTGGAACGCTCCTCCTCTACCACTTGACTCCTCAGCGTTCCCCAGTTTTGGCAAAGATGAGAGAAAAAAAGCGCTCTCATCCTCACATACAAAAAAGTTCATTGGCCGAAACAGGACCCCACCAGATGGAAAAAAAGGGTGGGGCTGGATGCTCTTCACAGTTCAAAGAAAATGGGCGTATCAGGTAAGTACCAACGCCCTTTCTCCTATGAGCTGCTCAGAGCATCCAGTAGTGGGACATACCAAAGCTTGGCCTGTCCTATGGGAGGGACTCCGTCTGGTTTGGAATCACCTCCTGGTCTCTGTGGACCCGTTGCAGAACTCTTCCGCCAAAGGAGGCCTCAGCAGAAGCAGACACATCAATTTTGTAATGTCTAATAAAGGGCGATGGGGAAGTCCAAGCTGCAGCCCGACAGATTTCAGTTATTGATGCCTGTGTGGCCCATGCTGCCAAAGTTGCTGCACTCCTTGTTGAATGAGCTATTATGCCCTTAGGCACCTGCAGAGATTGGGTCTGACATGTTTTTGCTTATTGCTGCCCGTATCCAATGGCCTATTGTAGATGGTGAAACTTTGCAACCCTGAGAATTTGGCTGAAAGGACACGAATAAAGCCTCTGATTTCCTGAAAGCTGCTGTACGCTTGATATAGATTCGCAGGGCACGCCTCACATCAAGCTTATGCCATTGTCTTTCCATCCCCTGTGATAGTCTGGGACAATAATTTGGAAGAATAAGCTCTTGAGCTCTATGAAAAACCGAATTGACCTTGGGCATAAATGTGGGATCGGGACGAAGGACCACACGATCAGCATGAAAAACGCAGAGATCTTGTCTGACAGACAGGGCTACAATTTCTGAGATACGATGAGCGGAAGTGATTGCTACCAAGAAAAGCTACCAAGATTGCTCCTTTGTATGTGAGAAATTGGAGACTTGACAATTTCAAAGGTTCAAAAGGACCCTTAGTGAGAGCAACAAGGATCTTGTTAAGGTCCCAGGTGGGATAATGGTGCACTGCTGGAGGACGTAAATTGGTGGCTCCTCGAAGGAAAGATCTTATGTGTGGGTGATGTGAAAGAGAACTGAGGCCCTTGTGATCGAGAACTGATGCCAAGGCTGCCACCTGCCTTTTTAACGTATTAGGTGACAACCCCTTATCAAGTCCCTCCTATAAAAACTCTAGAATCTGGGCGACAGAGGGAGAGGCAGGATCAATTTGAAGCTTACTACACCATTTGCAGAAAGTTGACCATGTGGCGTTGTAAATACGAATTGTTGAGGGGCGTCTGGCGGCTAAGATAGTGTAGATAACTCTGTTGGAGAGCTTTTCGCTCTTCAAACCACTCCGCTCAACCTCCAGACGGTCAACTGTAACCACTGAGGATCCGGGTGTTGAAGAGGCCCCTGAGTTAATGAGATTCTGTCTGATTGAATTCTCCGGGGGGGGGGG
>BLBF01000002.1:62184364-62211602 GCA_015471245.1 Laticauda colubrina | reverse complement strand
GGGGGGGGGGGGGGCTACTGAGAGACTGCGGAGGTCCGCGAACCATGGCCGTCTGGGCCAATAAGGTGCTACTAGAAGTAATTCCGCTCTCTCACCTAGGAACTTCTGGATGACTTTGGGAACCAGTGGAAGTGGAGGGAATACATACAGGAGCCCCGGGGACCAACGACAGCGGAGTGAGTTAAAATTCTCCACCCCTTGGGATGGGTACCTGGAAAAAAATCTCGGGAGCTGAGTGTTGAGAGGGGAAGCAAATAGGTCTACCACCAGCTGACCAAATGACCGTGCCGCTTCTTGGAACAGGGTTGGGTGAAGGTGCCACTCCGACTGATCTATGGTGCCCCTGCTTAGCCAGTCTGCCTGTGTATTCGACAGACCCGAAATGTGTTCTGCTTTGATGGAAAGTATGTTGTTCTCCGCCCAGCAACACAGGCGCTCTGCTTCCCGCATTAGCTGCTTTGATTGTGTGCCCCCCTGCTTGTTTATGTGAGCTTTGGCTGTTACATTGTCTGTCGGTATCAGTATGTGCTGACCACATACCTGGGGGAAGAAATTCCGAAGGGCCAGGTGTATTGCGTGAAGTTCCAGCCAGTTTATACTGCATGACTGTTCTATGTTGGACCATTGGCCTTGGGTTGTGAGTGACTGGACGTGAGCTCCCCATCCGAACAGACTGGCATCTGTGGTGATGGTGAGCCTTTGTGGTTCCTTGAAGAGACAGCCTCTGTTGATAACCAGTTTGGACCACCAGAGGAGAGATTTGAGAACCTTGGGTGGGACCCTGATTTTGTGATTGGAGTTGCTTTGGCCGGATCGCTGGTACGGTAGCAGGAACCACTGGAGGGATCTAGTGTGAAGGCGGGCTCAAGGAATAATAGAAATACATGAAATCATTTTGCCCAACAATTTGGATAAGTCCATTAGGGACACCCTCTTAAGCGCCCTGATTTCCTTAACCAATTTTTGAATGCTATTTAGTCTATCTGCCTTCCACTGTATCTATGACCGCCCCTAAATGAATTAACCACGTCAAAGGTGTTAATTGACTCTTCTTCTAATTTATTGAGAAACCATGTTCTTGTAGGGATAATAATGTGTTCTGAGTGTCTGTGACTACCTGATGGGTGGAAGGAGATAAAATCAAAATATCAAGATAACACTGGAGACGTACCAAGATGTTCCTGAGGTGGGCAGCTAGCGCTGCGAGGACCTTGGTGAAGGTCCTGGGGGCAGAGACTAATCCGAATGGAAGGGCCACATATTCAAAGTGGTGGTTATTGTAGCAAAATCTCAGAAACCTATAATGGGAAGGCCGAATAGCAATGTGCAGGTACGCCTCCGTCAAGTCTATGGATGTGAGCATGTCCCCTTTCCTGATGCCCTGCAATATTGATTGGAGGGTATGCATTTTGAATTTGTGATATACTAAGAAACGGTTGAGACGTTTCAAATCTAATATCGCTCTCCACCCCCCTGAATTTTTTGGCACAACGAAAAGATGTGAATAAAAACCTTGCCCTTGTTGACTGGTCGCTACTGGTTGGATGGCTCGTATATCCAGTAGGTGTTGGTTAGCGGAATCCATGAGATTACGTTTGACCGGGTCCCTGGAAGGAGGGTATGAAATGAAGTAATTTGGGGGAGTGGATCTAAACTCCAGCTCTAACCGTATCTCTGACCCAGGCGTCAGAGGTAGAGGAGTCCCATTGGTCACCGAATAACTTAAGACATCCGCCAATGGGAATTGGGTCCCGGGAGTTATCTTGGTCGCCGGAAGGGCCTGTTCCCTGTTCCCCGAAAGGATTTTTTGGACTGACCACTCCTTCCACTTCTATCCACCGAGTCGGACCTATCTGGTTGTTGTCCTGGTCTAACTGCTGGGGGTCTCTGGTATCTGGAAGAGAAGGATCCCTGATAGAAAGATTGAGAGGATCCCCTCCGAAAGGACTGGGGGCTTCTGAAATCTGACTTCCGAAAAAGGGAAAGGAGAATTTTCTTCTTGTTGCATGTTTCAATTAGTAGTGGATCCAGGGAAGGGCTAAACAATCTATCTCCCGCAATGGGGGATGATGCCAGCTTGGATTTGTGTTTGAAGTCGGCTTGCCAGTGTCTTAACCATAGCAGGTGACGCGCTGTGACATGCGAGGTAATGGCCCTTGTTGAAAATTTGACTGCGTGATAGGTAGCATGGGCAGAGAATTCAGCAGCTGCTGTAAGTTTGGCAATGTCTTGATGAGCCCTGATGTTAGAAGAAGGAACATGTTGTTTCAAAAGACAAAGCCATCTAAGAGACGACTGCGTGAAGAAGGCGGCGGCTGTGGCTGATCTGATCGCCCACGCATCAGACTGATGAGCTCTGCATAGGGCTAGCTCGACCTGTTTTTCTTCCAGCTTGAAGGCCTCCAGTACCTCACTGGGAATAGAGGGGGACGCTAAAGCCACTATGGGCTCGTCTACCTCGGGAGTCTCCAGTAACTTTGCAAAATCAGGGTCCAAGTTGAAGCATTTCCTATCATGTCCAGTTGAGGAGGTGTATACTGCTACAAAAGCCCACTGCTTCTGCACCAGGTCCGAAAATATGGGTGGGACTGGAATTCCCTCTGCTTCAACTACCGGTTGGTTGAAGATCATGTCCTCTGGTCCCTTACCCTGAAGGGTCAGGTGTATCAAAAGGTTTTGGCTTGTTTAGGCCTGCAATGTTCTTTGCCTTTAACAAGAGAGATTTGAAAAGCTGTGGCCGAAATAAGCCTGTAAAAGCAGGCTGGTCAGGAATAAGACCTTCATCCTCAAACATTTCCCCTTCTAAGGGTCTGCCTCTGACAGGGGCTCGCTATCGTGAATTGATCCCACTTCAGACTCAACCATTTGAAAGAGGGGTCTCCCCCTGTAAATGTACCTGGGACTGGTGTAGTTCCAACCTGGTCAGTGACCTCAGTGGTTGGGGCTCTTGGTCAGTAGCTATAGGGAAAGGTCTGGACATTACCGCGTGTTGAAGCCCCACTACAATCCCTTGGTGAATAGCCATCTCCATCCAGGCTTTCATCCTCTCTGGAACCTCCTCAATGAAGCTGTCACCCTGAAGAAGACTAGCGGCTGTCGGAGTGAATGTGGCTTCAGGGGCCCGTCTGGTTGGTGTTCCAGACACTTGGGCCTGTTGTCCTTCTGGAGTTAAGCTGCGCCTGGATGAAAGGGAGAGATCTAGAGGAGGAGGAGGATGTGAAGAAACTGATGGACTGGAAGAGGGGGCACCCTGAGATATAGCGTGGACCTCTCGAGAATGCCTGTCTATTTGCTTTTGTAAGGCCTCATGGCGCCTTAAGGCGTCCCTTTCTGAGGCTTTAGAATTTCCACTGTGTTTTGATTTGGCTTTTGCCTTCAAGCAAGGTGCCTGAGAGGTGCTACCATCTGCCATTTTGATTAAAATTAGAATAACAGTAGTTGAATATAATCTGTGTACAAGGCGGTTGGCACGCCCAGGGTCCGATTTGAGTCAAAAACGGTTACCCTGATAAAGTACTTATTGCCCCCTTTTATTTTATTTATTCTTTTTATTTTACTGGCGTCTATATATATATATAATAAGTCGTATCTCAGTAATAATACTTTATTGAAAATTAAAATCTTATACTGTTAAGTAGTTTGTTACCATGGGTGATTATTATGATTGTAATAATTATAATATTATTGCTATAATTGCTTTGTAATTGCTCCTATAAATAGTGAGATATGTATATTCCAATATTAATAATAGAACAACCAATATTAATGAGTAATCCAATTAGCCAAATAGCGAACGCCTAAGGCCCAGATTGATGATTGTAAGGGCCTGCAGCAGCTTCCCTGCACAGGCGGACACTGGCCTAGGTGCTTGCTGCTATGCCACTGAGAATAAGGCTGTGAGGGTTAAGCCAACAATTTTTAAAAAGTGAATTAATTATCCTTGAGTGCAGGTAGCCAAAACGAGGGTAAAACAGCTCTCAGAATCCTAAAGGGATTCTGTTGCTTCGAGCAGAAAATACCTCACACAGCTCAGGAAAGACAAATAAGGCATGCAGCCACGAGGTGGCACTCAAGATGGCCTCCAGCAGTTAAAGTTTTTTCTTGCGCTTCTCAGCAGCAGCTTCCCACCTTGCAAACCAAGCCAGAGCTTAAACGAAACCTGAGCTCTCAAACAACAGAACGGCGGAGAAGAAAGGGGAATTAATCCTAATTAACTTCCCCACCGAAGAAATGGCGTTCGGAGGGGGGGGGGTAAGGGTGATACGACTTTTAAAATGAATATCAAGCCGCTAGCAGGCAAACGGAATAAAGACACAGCAGCAATCAAACTGGCAGAGGTAAGAAAATTTTGGCTGTGGGGAAGTGGAGCAGGGCAGCTCCAAAAGCCTCCCACCGTTTTTTTTTTTTTTGGGGGGGGGGGGCACGAACAGCGCTTCCCTTAAACCGGACTCTCAGACTGATAAGGATTGAAGGCTAAAGACAAGGGAAAAAACCAAAGGAAAACCGAATTGCAATCAAACCTGCTAATATTCCTGTTTCAGTCAAGAAAGTATCCAAAGCACTGCCTGTCTCGCACGAGGCTGAGCAAAAACTGGGGAACGCTGAGGAGTCACGTGGTGGAGGAGGAGTGTTCCACAAATTAAGCTCAGCCTGTGAATGCGGAGACTAAGCACCTCCCACTACTGGATGGTCTGAACATCTCATAGGAGAATTCAGTGTTATTTTTTTGTTTTATGTTTAGAGAACAGCCTTTTCAATACTTTGATGCTTAAATATCAATCAATAAAATGTAAAAATCATAAACATTTCCTGTTTTAAAAGGGTCATACAACTCATTCATGGAATTTAATTTTGTACAAGGCGTTCAATTTTAACAATTAACAATGTGGAAATACCTGATCATGGAATACTATAGAGAATTAATAGTTAACACTCAAAAGATCTACATAATGGCCACATTGCAAAAGGAGAACTCTTCAGAGCTGCACTGTCATATTTAGCACTGACATTAAACCTATTTTAAGGACCAAAATCAGTCCTGTTCATCTTGAGAAACTGAAGCTTACCTTATCAATCATTTTCATCCATTTTGGCAAATCATCAAATGTCTCCTTCTTTGTGATGTCATATACCAATATTATTCCCTTGGCACTTCTGTAATAAGCTGAGGTAATGCTGTTGAATCTTTCTTGACCTGCTGTGTCCCTAGGAAGCAGCAGCAAATGTAGATAAAATAATTTTCCATTTTACAGATCACTTCAAATTTTTACAATAAATAAATTTTATATCTTAAGGTCTGCATTCTTTCTACCAAACAGATAAGGTCTATAACCCCCCCCCCCCCCCCGCCCACACACACACACACAAAGAAAGAAAATAACTTCTTGGAAAGGAATATGCTAGAAGCTATTTTGTTTCACTTATTCAGTAAGTGATTATAGTGGTAAATTCATACAAGACAACTATGTGACTGTGGATTCAAGCATGCAATATGATGACCATAAATCTTGTTATTAGTGGCCTAGCTTCTACTTGAGAATCTCACCGGTTATGGCTAGACATATATTGTGGTATGTTGAAAAATAACAACAACAACAACAAGAGCATAAGCCAAGTGAAAGTACAAAGAAATGACATGGAGTTACATAATCTCAGAATTTCAGTCAGATATGGGTGTTATTTTATGGCTTCCTCTGATAGTACAAGCAGAGAAGTATCCAGACCTGCTCCATTTGCTCATGGGTAGCATTGATGGCAAAAGAGAGGCCTTGAGCATATGTTTCATGTTCCTTCATAGTCAAATCACTTATCTCAAAATGAACACATTTTCTCATAATTAAATTCTCTTGGTTCCAATGAGAGATTCAAAGGTGTTAAGGTTCATAAGAGTTTGTTTTTAGAATTTCAATCCTGCTTGAATTAGAATAACTATTAATTTTCATTAAGGTATTACTACAATTTTAATAAAAGGATTTAAGAATCCTGTTACAAGTTTTATTCATGTGAAAGAGAAAGTCCTTTCAGTTTGTCATATTGTTTTATATTTACTAGGAAGAAATGAATACTTATTAAGGTTATTCTTTTAGTTTTCTTTGCCAACAATGCCATAATTGCTAACTTTACTATTACAATACCGTCTTTCTCATATAATAAGTCCGGGTGTTATTTTTTTTTTGAGCCCCGAAAAAATGGCAAGGCTGTCTTTTCGGGGGTGACTTAATTCCCCCTCCTTGCATCTTCAGGCGGGCGGGCAGCGACAGCTTGGATGTTGACCTCGGTGTTGGTGGGCACTTCATATCAGGGTCAACATAGGCAGCACCATATCCGGGTGTGCAGCAAAAGTACTTCCTAATGGCAACCCCCCCCCACCATTCCCCCTATTTAGCATGTTTTAATACAGGCCTTAATTTGGGAGGAGGGGCTTAATTTCATTTCATGCCTTTTAAACATGCTGGGACATCCTATTGGGAGAGGCCGTATTGTTGGAGAAACAGGGTAGTAAAAGTATAAAGTAAAGTTGAAATTATCCTGTAAGCTGTTAAGTTTTTATAAAATTCCTTACATAAAATATGCATACTTTAAGTTCCTAAAGAAAAGAAGTTCTAATCTTGTTCCAGATAATCAATTGCCTTAAACAAAGCACAATAATTTCCTATAAATAAGCACACCCATATTACTTACATATATACCTTACATTAATACACACAAATATCAATGTATCATAAGTACTTTTTCAGAAAAGGCATTTAATAATTTTAGAGTGCATATTATATAAATATTGGAATAATTAAATATTAAGTATTATCTATCCAAAAATCTATGACTTTATGAACATCTTTTTCCTAAATATGGAAAGTTGGATAACATTAATCTTTCAAATGGCATTCTTGTTTATCAACATTTTTTTTTAATAAGGAAAGCTTGCAATTCCAGTACTATTTTCTAAGATCCTGACCAGGAAAAGCAAATACTACCTTATTAGCACCTTTTCTAACACACATTACAATTTTCATTTTTGTCATATAAGGAAAAGAGTGTAACTCCAATAAATTGATAAGGAAAGAGGCAGTGTAGGGCAGCTTGGTATACAGGAGAGAGAAGCTTCTTTTTATCTACATTTTCTAGATGTCAGAAGGTTGATTTGGCATATTGTGAACAGCATTTGTTTTGATATGACTAGGAAAGGATTTACACAGCTTCAGCATCAGAAATACCTTCAAGGTAAGTTCTTCTAAGATAATTGATGTCCATGAAGTCAAATGGCTGAAAGATCAAGATTCCCCAAATATTGTATTTTCTTATCCAAGACAGATTGCAAAATGTGCCAAGCCACATTCTTAGGTCACAATAGACAATCCATTAAATGGGGTCAGACAGTTACAGAAAACATAAAAATGGTTGAAGACTTGATGTTTATAGGAAGGCATTGATCCTGGAAACTATTAAACTCCTCAAAGAGAAACTATTCTTGATATTAACATTAAAGCAGCCATTTAAGAAAATCAATTTTATTGGCCTGGAAACATGGGGAGGGGCAAAGGAGGCCTAAACATTTATTTCAGTCAGAAATTGAAGATGTCACGTAACTCTGAACTGCAGTGTTTCCCCAAAACCCTTTTCTGGGGCCTCAGAGCATGAGTGTTGAACACAAAAACCATAAAGTACATTCTAAAATAGGCATAAAGAACTCTCTTTTCCTCAAATCCAGGCCCACTCCAAATATGGCCCCTACCCATCAAATATGGCCCCATCCATCCCATGACAACTGGTAGCCATTAGCAATTGGTAGTCCCCATATGACTGTTCAATACATATGTAGACAGAGTAAATGAACATTCATTTACTGAGATTCATTAAACTCAATGCACATACAAAAATGTTTTTGTGTGCCCAGCAAAATTCCCCCCCCCCCCCATTATCTCTTTCTTAACAAGGTTGGTTTGAAGGTTATTTCAATCAACAGGATAAATGTTTACACAGATGAAATAGCTACAGTGGGAAGACAAGCCACAAACACTTCAATATGCATATACAGAAGACTTAATAGTACCAAAGAACAAAAACAGCAATACTATATAGAAAAATTCAACAGAAGACAATGCTATACCTCAGATATACTTTGCAAAACATGTATGCATTCCCTGAGTTCTCCATTTACAAATCCTAGCAGATTCTAAGGACAGATATAACTCTATTGAATCCATAGATCAAATATAACTTTCTATTAAATAGTGCAGAATAAGGAAATATATATGTAAAAACCCAACAGCTACTCTCCCTCCCAGTTTAGACAGAGAACAAATATTTGATTAGTTTCCATTATCGCTATCCATCATTATCATTGACCTGATATGTACATTTATCATTACAATGATAATTTTTACAAGGAGGCCCAAGCTGCGTAATCATTTTCATGCCACTGAATTTTTGCAATTATATTCACCTTATCCATTTTGGTATCCAAAAGGATACCAAAAAGGCAGGCTGCCCAATTTGTTCTTCATCCTTAATAGTAACAACAGTGCTAAATTTGGTACTTGGTGGCACTTTTTCACAGCCAGTTTTCTACTCACTGCTGTCAAGACATTTCCCTTTTTATTTAATCTGAGCAAAGTAATGCTATCAAATTGGGGGTGGCTATAGCATATTTAATTATTGTACAGTAAAAAGCATTTGATGTCCATGAAGTCAAAAGGCTGAAAGAAGTGTGGGATATGCAGAGGAAAGCAGGAGCCAAAGATGATTTCCTGCTACTGGAGAAAGTAAATGGACAGTAATGTTCTCAGAATTGCTTTTCTTCTTTCAGTTACCAAGGCAAGATAACTCAGATCCAAACTCTTTTACGATGGCCACAAAGAGCTGGAGGGGAAAGATGAATTAGGTAACACATTATTTTGAGAAGAATGCCCTGAGCACAAAAATGAATAGAATCTTCTGTTTCTATGCAGGTTACATTGTGATCCAAATCTTTCTGCAATCACTTTGACCAGAAGTTTTGATCAAATGAAGTTGCTTTAAAATATAATTATCCAATACAACATTTGATTTATCTATTCATGATAGCACAGCCTATAAGGAATCTGGGAAGACATGATTTTAAAAGTTTGTTCCCAATAACAATACTTCTTTTGGCACCACAATCCTTAGGGAGTAAATTTTAAATAGGGAAGATGCCAGGATAAAAATATTGTTAAATCTATGGTTAAGTAGAAAACAACTATGTAAGGACTCAAATATTTAATCTTTATGGCTCTAAGGGAAACATTCTTCTTTTAATAGTTATACCTTTTTATGTTGCCTACATTAGTTTATCATATAAGTTAGCAAAAGATTAACGTGCAATATGTGAAAATCCTGCTGTATGCCATTGCTAAGAATGTTTTTCAACTATTTTTAAAAAACTGCTTAGATTATGAAAATATTATTCTAAACAGAATGCAAATAAGGTGTGATAAGTATGTACTATCATTCTTAACATAATGGGAATAATATTACCATTTCTAATATAACATCATCTCCTGATGTTCTACTTTTGCTGAAAATCTAAGTCCTAATTCCACCTGTTCAACAGAAGGCTTAAAAATAGAGGCATACTTAAAATGAAAATCATATATTTGAACTCTAGCTTTGATTAAATAACCATTTTGTGCTAAACATAGGGTAACAAAATAGAGGAACACTAAAATGAACCATACTGATTTACGTAACTGAAACTAAATTGTCCTGCAAACTGGATAACCCCCCACATCCAATCTGGAATTCCCTGATTCTCTCCCATCCAATGCTAAACAGGTTTATTTTTACAGAAAATAAAAGATAAGCAGAAACATTGTCAAGCTTGAAGCCATATTCTTTACCATTCTTTCTGTTTAATTCTACACCTGAATTCAGTTCTTAAGAAAATTATGCAACAATGATAGAGAGTAAGATTCCCAGTTTTTAGAATATGAATTGGGAAATGATGGAGAAAGGACAATCTTACAGCTTGAATGAGAATTCTGCCCAAATACTAAAATACAGAGTGTCAGTCACATTTGTATTGTGAATGTCTTTCATCTAATGTAGATCTTCATTAACTCAAATGGACGAGAAAAACTCTTGTATGCTTCACTCATCACCACAGAATGGGGGGGGGGGAAGGAAACAATTGTATGGTCATTTCCAAGGTGGGCTAAAGAATGCAGAACAAGGGCAGTTTGAAGCAGAGGAGAAACTTATTCTGAGAGCACAGTACAAGATCTGCTGGTCAGAGGTGGCCACATTGAGCCCTCCCCCACAAGCCCCTTGCCTTGTGCCACAAAAGCTCACAAAAGATGTACTCATCCTCTAGGAATTCCAAAATATGTGTTTAACTGGAATCCCCAAAGGGGACGCTCTGGAGTCAGGCATCCTGTTTTGTTCTGGGTTTTTTGCTTCTTTAGCATTGCAGATAGTCATGGCAATCTGTCTAGGGAAAGGATCTTTTATTATTTAAGATCTTTGGCATTCTGAAAGGAATGCTCACCTTTTGCTATTTTGAATCTTTGACCCAAGTCTGTTACACCTTCTCAGTCTTTGTTTCTAATGTAATTTCTAACCTTTTCCTCCTGGAAAGGGTGGAGATATTTGAATGATATGGAACACAGAGAAGATAGAACAACAGGGAGGGTTTGACTTTTTCCCATATCTTCAAGGAAAACCTTTATATACATAGTCTGAGTATTAAACAACTAACTAAGCAAACATCATTAGCAAATTTTATTATATATTAAAGTGTAAGAAATCTCATATGAGCTTCATTTTCAATAAAATACTATTCCATTTATTTAAGGCCTAAATTTAATGTATTTTTAAAAACCTTTGTTGGAATATTTAAAGAAATACTATGCATGGAGAATTTCAGAACTAAAAGGGTCTCTATTGTGTGCTAGTAGGGACTGAATACCCAGTAGCTTTTCAAAAGCTAAAATGTTCTGTATCACTCTAACCAAGCCACAATAATTGGTTAACTGTATTATAAAAGACAGTGGCACATTAAAAAATCTACATTACCTCATTATTAGCTTCAGTACAAACCATCATGGCTAACCATCATTCTGGCTCAAGTACCAATTCTGTGGCCTTAGGATTCCAGATGGGAACACAGATGAGGAATGAAGTCATGCCAATAATTTTCAAATATTAGAGGAACGGATGATACGAAAGATGCAACAGCAATTAACTCAGATGGAAGCAAGACAAACACAAGGTGCGACAAACAGACTTGATGGTGACCTGCCAAGAGGAGTTAGTAAGCTGAATTGGCTGTATCTATGCAAGAGAAGTATCACTAAACTGTTTCCATGGAATTATCCAAACAACCACCCCTCATCCCTACTAGACTGTTAACATATCTACTAGTTATTACTACTATTAATAATGCAAGAAATACTGTCAATAAACCGGGTGAATAACATTAGCTAGCTTACAGAAGATTGTCTCAATAAAGCTGGATTAATCTCTCACAACAGCTCGTTTCATACCACTGTGAATAATTTTGTGATATGTAATATGCTAGTTTAAAATTTTATCAGAAATGAAATAACATAAAAATTGCTTATGACAATCATCACACATATTTTGGCCATAAGAAATTAAAATATAAAAATATTTTCTTATTAGAAATCACCAATCACAGAACAGTACTTTTTTCATTTCATTTTTTCATGGAAGCAAGTATTATAGCTAGGAGGGTCTTTCCTTACTCTATCCAAGTGTAATACTGTGAATAAACTACCAATTAAATAATATTTAGATTCAAAAAATGATGCTTGAATTGCTGCACTATTATTTTTCCTTGAGAATGTATGTTTTTCTGTAAAAAGAAAGCTAGACAACTCAACTCAGCTTTTTTAAAAGCCAAAAAACAATTGACAATTGCGCAAATATGAAATCATTAAAATATATTCTCCTTGTTTAATTGATCTTTTTTGAAGTTGCTGAAGTTTGAAGTTGGACAGCATATAAATTTAATATTTTTTAAGTAACTTAAACAATAATTTAATGATTATGAATTATTGTAGTAAACTGATTTGGCTTAAAGATAGGAACACAACAGTTCAATAAATAATATAATATGTCAATTTCAAATTAGTATTTCTACTTTCTGATCACTGCTTCACAAATTGCTTGTTCCTATGGCTATATGCTGTGCGTGAGAAAAAAATTCAGCAGCAAGTGAGTTAAAAGTTAATTATATTAGGTAGCATACCACAACCATGCAAGAACACAAAACTTAAAAGAACATTCTGCTGGTTGCATTTTTTTTTACTTACCAGATTTGTAATCTAATTTTCTTTCCTCTTAGTTCTACTGTTTTGATTTTAAAATCAACACCTATAAATAAAATACAGTAAATAAAAGAAGAGGAATAAGCAGCAAATGCAAATACAAGTATAATATTTTTGCCCGTTCATATATAAGCAAGCTGAACATGAGGACCTGTACTATCAGGGAGATAAAAGACAGATATTGTATATGGATTTAAGCACTGCAAAACTAAAAATGCTTAAACAGCATTTAAAAAACAGCATTTTAAAGCATTAAAAAATGCTTAAAATGATTACTTTACTTAAACAGGAGATGCCTCAAACCTTGACCAATTTTACAGGAACCATCTGAAACTTTACATTAAAAAAATACTTTTAGTTTGTTGTAACTCAGTGGAAGGAAAAATCATGCTAGAAAAATCAAGGCTGATTTCTGACTGAAAGAAGAAATTTTGTTCAATTTTAGTGTGCTCATAGAACGTATGTGTCATTCTGTGATATTATTTCACGATTGTCAATAAAAAACCCAAAACTTCAAAAAATGATCCTCTATTAATTCCAAATATCATATATTCCCCAAGTATTGTAACTTATACCATACTATGTTGAAATCTGATATTAAGAATACACTGCAAATGGATGGAATAAATGGTCAGCCATGATTGCCATATCACTAGCTTCAAATAGTATTTATTAAAAATACATTAGACTTCCAGAAAACATTATTCACTGACAAAGTAAAGACATGCTACATGCACAATGTTCTCTAATGTACATAAAATATGACAGAAACAGTTTTTAGAAATATTGATAAGATCTGCAGAGCATTCAACTTGTGTTATGTGCCTGAAGGAATACTGGTCCTTTACTTTTCTAGTAGGTGTTAAGGCGTAATAATTTGATAATTTTCTAAAAAAAACTGATCAGTGAAAAAAATTGGTCAAATTTTCTTGAAAAAATTGACCAATGAAAGTCTGATACATGTCCAGTTGCTCTTTTGGATTTTAAGTCATGTTGTCTCTAGATGTAGATTATCTGATCTAAGCGTTACATAATTGCTTGTCTCTGGCCTTCCTGAGTCATTGTCATTGGCCACTTTTATTTTTTCATTCCATTGAACATGAAGTGCTAACAAAAGGCTAAAACAGTCTGAGGTACTTACATTCTCCCCCAATCTAGAGGCTTTTTCTCTAAGTCACAGGAAGGAGAATTAAGTGTACTATTTTAGAGACAATTATTAGCAGTTACTCTTTGGCACTGTTTATGTATTAGGACAGGAACCCCAAGGATTGCTTACAAAAACATAAAAGCAGCACTTCTTGACAAAGACAGGTGAGAATTATGATAGGCAGAAGAAAAAAATGCACAGGAAAGCAATTAAAGGGGTTGGCAATTCCCATTTATTTACTACTCATGATAGAAGGTTTTGTTTCTTCACAAGGCCATCCTTTTGAGTGACACGCCAAAAGTCATGTTTAGAAGTGTATATTAGAGTATATTCGAGTATATATTAGAGTATATACTCCGTTAGAGTATATTCCCAGATAGCAGTGCACAGAACTGCAATCTATGTAAGCTATGTCAACTGGGGAACAAGTAGGCCAAAAGGCGAAAAAGCAAATATAGAATTAGATGTGGCCCGGCATGACAAAATCCATGTTAGAAAGATGGCCTTCATAATGCTGCAATAGACTGTAAAATCAAAACCATGTTTTATCAGTGCTATTTACGGCTGTGTAACTCTACAAGTCACACTCTACAGTCTCTACAACTCTACAGTCTATTAGCATAGAGTTCAGTGTATTCTGAAAAATGCTAGGATAAAATCATGTGGAATTCTCACAGCAATTTTCCTGCAACCTAGTAAATAAATCTTATAAGTCAAATAATCATTGAAAATAACAAGAATCACAATTGGTTTATTATCCAAAACCAACAGTGAAGTTAATCATAAAATAATATCATCCCTGTTTTGCTTATTCTTACATTACTTCAGATGTTTATAATGCAACACTGATCTCGATTCTTATTTCAAAACCAGCATTTATTTAGTATATTATAAATTTTGTTAGCTGTCACAAATCATCCAATCCAGAATAAATGGTTGTTCAGTCTTAAAACCAAAAGTTACAACATACTTAAGTAAATTGCTCATTTTACTACTTGCCAACTGATTTAGGGCAATGGGTTATTTGATTCCAGCATAATATATTCTTATATTTCACTATGTTTGCCTGCACAATGTAGATCTGAATCCGAACTTGGAACAAAAACCTTTATAGAGAAATGCAGAGGCTCAAATGTTGGCTTTTCATATGGGGATTAAATGAAAAATATTTCTTGATTTTGAATCAGATGTGGACAAGCCAGTTTCAAACAAACCAAACCAATTCTATCCTTTCTTAAGGAAACATGTCAAATACCTGTCTGCCCAGAAACTGAAAATCCTCCCTGCAAAATTCAAGCAGAATTTTCAGCCGCTGAATGAAGAGAGACTCACGTAGGGCCAATACCAGGCCTCCCCATGTGCCTGAGACACCCTGCAACTTATTGTGTTGCCTCTCAGCTCAGGAGCTGAAAATCCTGCAGTATTTCAGCTCCCTCATGTCTCTAGGGCTGGCTGAAAAAACTTCCTGCTGAAGGATGTCAGCCGTCTTCACAGAGATAACTTTTTTCCGGGGTAAAGAAACAAAGCTGAATTTATCAAAATTGGAGCTTTGTTTCTGCACCCTGCAGGAGAATGTCAGATCTTTTCCATGTGCACTATCAGGGTGCAGGGATGGAACTGAGATTTTCGGAAGGTGAGCTGTTTCCATTTGACCAATGGAATTTAGCTCCTCTCTACATACTGAAAGAAACACATTTGGTGGGGAGCGGAAGCCAACAAAGATTGCAAAGGGTGATCACATGATTGTGGGACACTTGACAACCAGTTCAAGAACCTAAATCATGATCATGTGACAAAAGAGGAAGTTTCATAAATAGCCAGGTTGTTTCCAAGGCTGATGAAACTTCAACCAGTCATTAATGACCAGTCATGTGTTAAGACTACCTATAAATACAGTAGTAAAGCCTTTGTATCTATTACCTTAAGAAGTATTAGGTTTGTTGAAGGAGATTTTGTCCATTTCATTTTCATAATTGCTTTGTAATGGTGTTAGACCAAATTACATTTAAGATATTAAAGTTGATTTCACACTTATGTTTTGGGGACATTGGTGTCAGGGATTGTGATGATTTTTCTTAATAGGTTATACAGCAGTAGTCTCCAATCTTTCTGGCTCGGCGGACTGGTGGAGGCAGTGGGCAGAGGTGATGGTTTCACATGCATGCACGCCACTTTTACATATGCAGCTTAATGTCCATGCTTACCCACCACCTCCGCAGCTTAGTTCCAGACAGGCTCAATAGAACTTTACTAAGTGGCTGTTGGAAGCTCCTAGGAAAGGTAATTCTGAATTCTATCATTAAATATTACCAATATATTCTCCCTCCTTTCAACTGATGCCAAATGCTAAAATCTTGGTAGCAATCTTATAGTACTGTTGGGCAATAGCAGTAGACTGGTCAACACAAACCACTGATGATTAATGGAAAAATTGGTTTGGGAAATAGACTACTTAGGATAGTGTAGGAAGACCTGAGGAGTTGCAGTTTGCAATGTTTCTGGTTGACACTACTCCTGCAATTTGTTTAGGAAAATACTGCTCAACATGTCAGCTGCATCTATTCTTGAAAAAGATAAAGGAAGTACATCAAATAAACATGTTATTTACAACTAACTTCTGAACTGCCCTTCAATGCAGAAAAGAGACAATTTAAATTTGCACAAAAACGTACATGTGATTTGTATATTCATATAGAGGTTTAGGATTATGCAATAAACTAAGCTACATAACACTAAGTAACCAAGCAAAGTGTGACTATGTGTATTATGTATGTATATAATGCTTTGTATTATATAGTAACCAAGCTACATAATACTAAGTAACCAAGTGATGAACCAACAAATCAAGTAATCAACCAAAGTGTGGATATGTGAGAAGGGGTTTACATAAATAGAGTTTATCATTTTGGCTGACTGTGTGGCATAATAACCATTTTCATATTGTAAAGCACAAAATAGGAAGATGGGAAATGGATTTGACTTTCCTGTTCCAGATTTCTAAGAGGCATTTTGTACATTATGGAGGAAATACCAGCTACTAAAACACTAAAAACAAATACAAAATTTAATTAAATTATATGAGTCAGACCTATTCCTTTACTTCTGCAATCTTTGTTTCCAATTTCTAAAGTTGGCATACATATGAGTGTTGGTAAGTTACTATTAAAAGTAACATGTATTGCGACCTGGTACATGTTTACACAGAAGTAAGCCCTTCTGATTGCAACGAGATATGCTTCAAGGTATAGGACCAAAGCCAAAGTAATGTTGTTATACCTATAATATAACTATATTCTGAGTTGTTACATGGATTTAAAGCAATTAACCCAACATTAAATAAAAAGAAACCCATCTTTTAATCATAAAAAAGAAAAAAAAATCAAAAGGGTGAACTATCACATTTAATGCAAATCATATGTATTAAAATATATTTCAGTGAATCTTGTATAAATCCATTTAAATGTATATCAGCCTATCATAAACATGAGTAAAATCAGAAGCATATAGCAAAATTCCCTGTAATTTTATATAGTGGGCAGTCCTATAAAGTCTCTCAAGCATGCAAACATCACTGATCTTGAGTTAAATATTGCATGATTGCTTTAAGATTCTACTACAGGAAATGAATTAACGGGAGTAAAGAATGCCAACAGTTAAAACAAGGTATCAATCACCTTAAAAGCCAAATCCATCCCCTTACTCTCAAGTTCCAGCTGTATTTTTTCCACAACTATGAAATAGCCTGTGAAACAACCAATAAACATATTTCACAAATATTTTAGGAAAGATAAATCTGAGCTGGTCCAATTAAGGAAATTAATTTTAATGTGTCTATTCCAAGAATAATTTATCTATTTATAGGTACAATGAACTGCTAGGATTACGTACGTATTTGGTTTCTGAAGTGTAATTCAGGATAGTGGTTTTCAAGACATATCAGGGAATATTTCTTTTAAGAAGTCACTACTGTCAGTATAATTTTTAGAAAAAGCAGCTTGTTCATCAACATCATTTCATTAACTCAAACTACAAATTATTTCCAGTTCAAATTAAGCATACAAACCCATAGGTTCCCCAAGAGATAAAAGAAATGTGTGAAGTATTGTTAGAAGCAGGAATTCTACACATTACTAAAAGTAATCCATAAATATTTCACTCAAAAGAATTGTATTAAAATACTCAGGCTGCAGTCCTAATTACACCTTGGAGTAAATCCTATTGCAAACAGTGAAATTTACTTCTAAAAAAAAATATTCATAGCACTGCCACACAACAACCCCAGGCTTTCCTTAGGAAAAACATAAAGGAGTATTTCAAATAGTTGATAATTTTAAAAGTAAACCTTTCTCTGATCTGTTAGTACTGTACAGATTTTTCTGGATACCAAGCCAAAAAGACAATCCTATATTTTTAAGTTTCTCTTTCTGGCTTATTCCAATTAGAAAAAACTCATGCTGCAGTTGAACACAACAATCTAGAAATAAAACAAGGAAGGGAGATCTATAGCCACATGTCTTTAAAAAAAAACCTTTGTAAATATTTACAGATAGATCACATTTGACCATGGCGATTTATATCCGAATTATCAAAAAGAGCTTCAAAATGTGCCCACAGTAGCAGTGGAATGATACTGTATTGTGATTACTGAAGATGTTTAGTTAAAAAAAAACTTTTTAATAGTCACTAAATATCTTTTCTGAGGGTGCCTTTGAGGTGGCAACTGTCTGGACAAGTTACTGCAGTTTTCTTGTCCAGATTTTGGAAGTAGCTTGCCATTGCCTTCTTCCTAGAGCTGAGTGTGAGTGACTGGTCCAAGGTCTAACCTTCTCAAGAAGCAATCCTAATTACAGAAATTTTTGTAACATTACTTTATGAAAGAATAATTCTGGTCATTTTAATCAAGGATTGCAAGTTCTTAACTGACACTTTATGAAGCAAAATAATATTACTTATGATGAGAGCCAGGCACAATATCCCAGATTTAAGTGCCCACAAACATATATAAAAGGACTGATGTATTGACAGCCTTATTTTTCATTTCTTTCCCCCGACGAATTAAGAAATACCGCCCTCCCCATCCTGTTGATAAAACAAGGCACTCTTATCCGTGTTACTCGTTTCGGGGCAGTTTTAAGAGGTGTATGATTTTTTATTTTTATTTTAACTCCCAGAATTCTGCAGTGGGGGAATCCAGCTTTTTTCTTTGATCGTTTGCATAATAATGATAATGACAATAATGATAATGATAATAATAATGATGATGACAATGATAATAATGATGACGATGACGATAATGATAATAATAATGGCGATGATAATAATGATAATGATAATGATAATGATAATAATAATAATAATAATAATAATAATAATAATAATAATAATATAGCACACTCGTGCCTACCGTTCCTGTCCTACTGTCCCCAATTATTAGTTCCTTTTTCTTGTATTTAAACTTACGTTTATTCTTGTTTCTGTTATATTGTAAGCCTTTGACAAATAAAATAAAATCAATCAATCAATCGATTTAAAAAACAAAACAAAACCCCTGGGAGTTGGAAGATACACATCTCTTAAAAAGCAAAGTTCTGGAAGTGGGATTTCCTCGACAGACATCCTGCAAGGGCCTCTCCGGTCGGGTGGCTTGGGCGCGTCTGGAAGCGAAGGGACGGGGAGAGGATTTCAGGCCCGCCGTCGGCCAGGGAGGTTCCCCGGCATAAGCGGGAAGCAGGAAAAGAGAAGGGGGAAGAGTTCAAGGAGCGCAAACCCAACCCTGTCCCAGGCCTGAACGGCGCCCTTGGCTGCCCCCATCCCGCCGCCCGCCGCCCCGATCCCCGCCGCCCGCCTCTCACGCGATCGGGCGCCTCTGCCGCCCCCTCCCCTCCCCTCCCCGGCCCCTCTCCTACCTACGGTGGACTTGCAGGCCTCGCAGAAAGTGTCGTCCGTGAAGCGCTCCATCAGGCTGGTCTTGCCGACGCCTCGCGAGCCGATGATGATGACCTGCAGCTTGAAGTCGGCCGGCCGCGGCGGCTGTTTCCTTCGGCGGCCCTGAGGCCCCGACAGCGCCGGAGAGACCCCGGCCGAGCCCAGCCCGCCGCCGCCGCCGCCGCCGCCGCCGAGCCCCGGCCCCCTCCGCTGCAGCCCAGAGCCCGGCTCCATCCACTCATACGCGGCTCTGCGCGGCCCACACCCCGCCACCTCAGTCAGGGCCCGGCCCGAGACCGGCTGCCCTCGCCCGCCGCGCGAGACACCTTGGCCTGGCCCGGCCCGACAAGAGCAGGAGAAGAAACAGAAAAAGAAAACCGAGCTCCCGCCGGTGGGCGCAACCGCCCGGAAGTGAGGCCACAGGCGGCCCGAGGTGGAGGTTGGCCAGATGCGCCCTCTTGCGGCCAGGAGGACTGAAGGTGGGAAATGGGAAACGGTCTATTATTTTATCAAGATTTTATCCGCCTGTTGGATCACCTGAATCATGAGTAGTGGCCTCGAAGAACGGGCAGGTCGTGTACCTTTCCCCATATTCTGTGGCTGCGGGTGCAGTTCTTATAAGGGAGTGTGTTTTTAAAATCTCTGTCCTTTTAAATTACCATAAAGTCGTCTTTATCTTCAAGCACCACTGCTCCCTTACTAATGGGCAAAGCTGATATGGGAGACTTAATCGACTTTTCAGCCATGACTGCATTTTAATAATTAATCTTAACGATCATCTGGGCCTCCTACGCTGGGAAATGGCTTGCAATGCCAAAACCCAAAGTGGTGTTCTAAAACACAGTTCCTCATCATTGCAGGGATAGCAAGAAAGTCAAAGTGGCAGCTACAACTAGGGAATGCCAGCTGTACCCCCCCTTTTATGTGTGTCCTGCAAAAGGGCAGGACCTGATTGCACGATCGTAGCTTCCATCTTGATTTTTTTTTTTTTGAATCCTTTTATGGAAGCCCCTTCAACAAGACTTATAGTACACTTTATAGAGGTAATCACGTTCATTTAAAACAGTTTTTTAAAGTCATTTGTGGCTGAGAACGACAGTATTCCAAATAGAAATGCTGTTGGAAGTTAGTGCCTTGCTTGCAGGATATCATTTTTTCAGTTCAAAAGCATTTAATTCTTTGTTGTCATCTAGGACAGGGCTGTCAAACTCCTGACCCGCGGGCCAGATGTGTCATGCGTTGGCCACATCCACACCCGGTTTAGCAAAGGGAGAAAAAGTCCTGATATGTCATATGATGCCACCATGACGACGTGAGTTTGACACCCCTGATCTAGGAGTAAATTGGATATTCACAATATAATGGTTTTACTCTTAAGGTCTTAAAATTGTAGCATTGAAGAAAGCATCCATAGTGGAAGGTGTATCAGAGAATCTCTGACAGATGGCCATCCAAGCCTCTGTTCAAACCTATCATGCGGCAGCCTGTTCCACTGGTAACTGGTAAAAAATAGCTCATACAATCAGGAAGATCCTTCTGAAGTCTAGCTCAAACCCCAATCCTGTAGTTTTAAATCATTGATTGAAATCCTGCCTTCTAGAGCAATGGGGACTGAATCCACCCATTTCTGGGTGTTACTTTTTCATCCTTAATAATTTTTTGTGTGATATATCCTGATCTTTCAATGCTTCTTCATAGGGATTGGGGGTTTTTGTACCCTTTATTTTGGTAGCCTTCCTCTAAATTGGGTCCAATTTGACATTGTTTCTTTTCAATTATAGCATCCAGGATTGGGCACAATACTCCCAAAGGTGTCTGACTATGCTAGCATAGTTTGGAAAAACTACTACTTCTGATTTGAATTCTATGTTGCAATTATTGCTTCCTGATTTGCCTTTTTAGTAGCTGACTTACAATATTGGTTCGTGTGTGTCCTGTTTAACTATTTAATTTGTTGAATAAACAATAAAAGGCAAAAAAATTGATTCTACCAATTGTCTTCCCTTTTCTGGACAATAAATTAATTAAAGCCAAAACTATACTCTTTGCTTATTGACTATCTTGCTCAGCAATTATTTGAAATTAGGGTGGTACTGAAAAAAAAACCAACAACCTATGACCAATGCCTGCATTTATGATCTTTGCAGGGTCTCTCAGTCACATGATTGCCATTACAGTCAGAATTCATTGACTTGTTGTCTAACATGTTTTTCTCTCCTATCTCCTTTGCAGAGTAGACAGGTTGGAGAGAAAGGGATTACAAGAGAATAAACAGACACACAACGGGGAATACACAGGATGTTTGCCAACTGCATTCACAACTAGTGGCATTGTTTTTGGTGTGTACTCTCTGTTATGTGCCTACTTTCTCTCTTCTTTTTCAATGAATATAAATACAAACATTAATTCTCTTCTTGCTAATTATCCCAGCATCAGTTGAATATTCCAGAGGATGGGAGAATGGCTAGGAATGGCTAAACAAAGGCTGGAAAGTGTGAAGTTGATTAGTCTTGTCAGTCAGGTATCCCTTGACCTTTCCAAAGGATAGGGGGAGTAGGGAAAAGAAAAGTAAGTCATGGTCACATTAGCTTTCCCAATTGTGGGTGTTTAAATACCTCTAATACCCTCCACTGCTGCCTGAAATTGACAAGATTTTAATCAATTACATGCTGAAGGCTTTTCCTGTTTAACCAGCTCTAGCACATTCATGTAATTGAAAAGCCAGTCTTTATGAAACTGTAAAAAATGATTTCATACACATATATCTCATCCTTTTTTGCATTTTTTTCAATGTAATTTTTGTTGCTGATGCCAAGAAACATAAACAGTGCGTCCCCCACCCCCTCCCGTAACTTGCCCTCTTTTGCTTTTTCAGGTATCTAATAATCCTAGCTTTGGATGATTAAAACTTTCTCATTTCACATACCTTTTGGATTATTTTACGTATAATTCATTTCACTCTATTTTTTAAGATTTGTTTTCTAAATAGGTATATTTTGATACTACTTTACATTTTATACCGTAAATCACCATAGTTCCTCTCTGAGGCCAAAATGAAGCTCATAGATGTAAACATATAAAAATCAGAAATGTAGAATCATTTAATGGATGGTTGTATTAAATGAGTCTCATTGAGAATTGCTAATTTTTTCAAGTAATTTTAAGAACAGTACCCTACAAAGACATGAATACATGATAATTTTAATTGTAACGTTGATTACTGTCTATTTCCATAACAAGAAGAAACTGTTCCAATCACAAAAATTCTGGAACATCTTTTAAAACTTTAATTTTCAACCATAGCTCGAGCTTCTTCCCTTAAGAAACAAAACAGCTGAAGAAAAGCTCCAGATATCTTCTTCTAAGAACTTTTTGTTCATGAGACACAGAGCTGTGCTCATTTTATTGGGAAAAATAATTAAAAATCAATAGGTTTTAAAAAAAAATCCAAGTATTGCTATTTTAGTGATAAATTAAATCACGTTTTCACAGTACTGAGGACCTGGGGACAAAAGCTGACAGAATATCTGCAGTTATAAGATTAAGAGTGAAATCATTCGAACCTTTAAAATGACATTCAGAAAGAACAGCAGAGTTGTGCTCCTTTGTTTGTCTGCCCAGAAGTACAGTATTTTTTTAAAGAAAAATCATTAGCAGTTATAAATCAAGCTTCTGAGGGAACAATGTAAATACTATTATATATGCCCATCACAGTCTTCAGTTTATGTGCTTTACAGAAGTATTACATTTCATCAACGGAGTACAGACAAAGAGCATATGGACTCACTTTTAATTTGCTTCCTTCCAGATCCATATGTTTTTCAAAATTACCTTGTTTTGCTTAGTTTACATTGTAACAATAACTTGTTTTTGAGTTTGTTTGAAGCCATTATGGAACTAGCTTATGTATCAACAAAGCTGCTTCTTGTAGCCTTCTGAAAAGCTTGTTTATATGGTGGTTAAGATTCACTAAATTAGGGCAAATATTTGTAGGCTTCTAGATAATACTGAACTACAACTCCCACGATGCTTCAAAATAGGATATATGGGTGCGGGAGCTGTAGTTTGGAAATAGCCAGAAAGCCAGAGGTTCCTAAATACTGCAGTAGACAAACTCAACTTTTCACAACACTGTTTCACAGGTATTTCTTGACTTACAACCACAAATGGAACCCAAAATTTCCCTTGTTAAGCAAGACAGTTGTTGAGTGAGTTTTGCCACATTTAAAGACCTTTCTTGCCACAGTTGTTAAGTGAATCACTGCAGTCATTAAATTAGTAACACAATTGTTAAGTGAATCTGACTTCCCCATTGACTTTGCTTGTCAGAAGGTTGCAGAGGGCAACCACATGAGCCTGGGACACTGGAACAGTCAAAAATGCATGCCAGTTGCCAAGCATCTGAATTTTGATCACATGACATGGAGATGCTGCAAAAGTCACAAGTGTGAAAAACATCATGTCACTTTTTCAGTGTTGCTGTAACTTTGAATGGTCAGTAAATGAAGCCAAGAACTATCAATATACATTTCTGAAAGCACTCTGTTTTGGAATTTGGTAATTTGTATGAATTTTTAATGGCCAGAATATGTGAATCATTTAAAATAAGTTTTTTCAGGAAACCATCAAATTTACATTAATTATGGTTTTTAAAACTCTTTTTAAGTAGCCACACATATACACAACTTTACAATGAATAGTCATAAAGTTATGAAACAATCTTCTTTCAAAAATTTACAATGCCAGTAGAGCATGGTGCTTAAGTTGCGAGATTTTCTTTTCTTTTTAAATACACTAAATATACTACATAATGCTGTTTATCCAACACAGGGGTGTCAAGGCCTGGGAGCCAGATCCAGCGCATGGGTGCTTAGATCTGGCCCAGTGGGCCACCCTGAAAATCGGCCTGTGGTGCTTCTGCCAGAAAAAGCGGAGTTCTAGAGGGCCAAGTGCAGCCCTCCTGAGCTACATTTCCTCTGGCAGAGGGCTGCAGGAGGCCAGCCTAACCAAAAACAGAGATCACAAAGGCCATGTGTGTCCCCCCCAAGCTCTGTTTTCGCTAGCAGACGGTTGCAGGAGGCCAGTTCAGCCGAAAATGGAGCTCAGGAGCTTGTTTTTGCTGGCAGAGCACTTGGGCCACCACAGGCACCCCCTCCCAACATGCTTGATGTCAAGCTGGCCTCACCCACTCCGGCCATGCCCCATGCAGCCCACCAAGGTCAAAAAACCCTGATGTGGCCTTCAATGAAATTGAGTTTGACACCCCAATGTAACATATTGTAATTGAAAAACTCAAGTGATTCAAATTTATAAACGTATATTCTTTCTCAATTTAACGTAACACTCTGCTGCAGAGCTTCTTTGAAGAAAAGGAAGTTAAATAGCAATTAATGGAGTATACTCTATACTATATTTTGTTGCTTTGTTGAAACCCAAGTTGACTGAAAAAAGGTTTATTATGGATTTGTTGTGTGGAATAAACAGGAGCCCAAATTGAATGGATAAACTTTACTTTCATTTTTATAGAGACAGAGAATGAGAAACAGGGTGGAAGAATGAGCAAAGGGAGAGGGAAACTATTGTAATTCCATGTACAGTATATACTGTAAGTTAGAATGAAATGCTGCTTATTGTTCTGTGGAAAATGATAGAAATGATGGGTTCTGGTCAGTAGGAAGAATTCTGTTTTATGAAACAACTGCAACAAGAATTAAATTGGGCAGATTATTGACTGAAAGTTGATAAATGTAGAGATGTGGTACAACTTTATGAACAGCTGAGTATTAAGCTGGAAGTATGTTGGAGCTCAGCTGTAGCCGCTCTACGATAAGCTAGCTAACATTTTGTATTATTCATGAGTTATGAAATATTCAAATATTAGCTGCAGCATTGGACTAGTGCTTGCATCCTCCTGTTGACACAACTAGCATTGCATTTACTGTTTTAGTACAGATCACACCAGTGTATTTTTCAATAAGATTAAAAAAAACAATAAAATAGAGACTTTCCTCAAAAGTTATTGAAAGTTATTTTAATAAAGTTTAATGGTTGCGTAAAATACTGTCTTGATAAAATACTCTCTCTCCCTCCCTCCCTCCCTCTCTCTCTCTCTCTCTGCAGGCCAGGCAGATTTTTGTACTTCAAATATGATAGGACCCATCCTGCACTGATTTCTATCATGCCTTTCTGTCCATAGATCAATATACAAATTTATTTCTACTTAAATCCCACTATCCTCCCAGAAGCATACTTTTAATCATATCTGTTGCCGATCTAAGGCTCATAATATCCGACAGCTTTTAATTCTAAAACTATAGAGCTGGTTTTGTTTTCATCATTAAAATACTTTAGCCAATCCCATTTTCTTCCCTGCACAAACAGATTTCATGCAAAATACCATTTGATTACCAAGAATGTAGGTATAAGGAATCTTATTTGTCTGGAAAAAGAGAATAATACAAAATGGAAAAAATGTTCTTTATATTTTCAACTTTGTTTTGATAATAGATAGTTTTTCCTAGTATTACATTTCAATTCTACGAATATTAATGGAAACTCTTCCTTTTGTGGATCCAAATTTGGAATGTAGAATAGTAAAATTTAAATTTCAGTATTCCAGTGGATCCATCTTTGAAAATATCATATAACTGTAGCAACAGTTTACATTTTTTTATGTTTCAGTTTGATCTTTAACTAACATACATGGACATAAATAAAATATGATTTAGAGCACAGTGTGCTTGCTGTTGTTTTAGGATTTTAGAAGAAAATAATTGCTCTGCTGGTCAAGTAGCTCAGTCCAGTATCTTTGATGCATATCAACCAGCTGTCCTAGGGATGTTAATGAGCAGCACACATTGGCAGCATTGATTTTTAATTATTTGAATATAGCAGTTTGTAGTAGAGCGATGCAAAGCATTTGAAAGATGTACTTTGAGAGCATGAAATAAAGCCCCTTTCTCTGGATCATTAAAGCAAATGAACCTTATCCAAGGCTTGCATATTGGCTTTGTACACAATTCCTGGCAGTGTATATGTATGTGTTTGTGTGTGAAAATATATAGATATCCATCTGCTCTGCTGTCTTCCTAGTAATGTGGTTATACATGAATACATACTGTACATTGAATTGAAGAGATTCGGTTCATGTTCCTACCTACTACTAAATATCTCGTTTGAATGCATGGCATAGCCTCAAATTTCTAACAGTAGCTACATAGTTTTCCTTAGAGAATATATCTTTCTGGCTAATAGTCATTAAAAATTATTTTCCTCTCCCCCCCCCCTTTTTTTTTTTCTAGCCTGTTCTTCTAATTTCCAATGTATATCACCATGCTAGTTGCAAAGGTTTATGGATCTCTATAACTAAAAATATCCTATTATTTGGGGTATTATCAGTAAATGTATATTGAATCCACTTTCACAAAATGCAAAGTAAAGCATTTATTCTGGAAAAGTCATGAAAGAGCTGAACAGATAAAGATTTGAGTTTTTCCCTGTTTCATCCAAAGTGAATGGATCTTTAATCCAGTCTATAATTTTCTTCAGGGGCTCTTGTTCAATCATCAGATAACATGTGACAATGTCAAAGAAAAGCTCTTTCCAATTACTGTACAGTGCCTCTTCTTTGGCACCAGATCTTTGAACTTTTCTTTTTCCTAAGGTCTTTAACTACTGCCTAATATTTCATATTGGCTTGCTGTATTTTTGTGTGTGTGTGTGTTTTTTCTATTACTGCTGAACTGGTCTCTTCTAATTATATTCTTTGTTCATTGTTCCACTGGAAGGTTTAAAATGGAAAGATTTGATGCTTGTGCAATATATATATATATATATATATATATATATATATATATAT
>BLBF01000002.1:62140748-62174328 GCA_015471245.1 Laticauda colubrina | reverse complement strand
CCAATCAGAATGGTAGATTTGGAGTCATCCACTTTACATACAGAACAAGAAGCATTTTATCCTTCTCTTAATTCGTCAATAAATGCCCCACCTACTGGCAGTTTTCATTACGCTTTTCAAATCCAATGTACTTGTCTTCCTTCCATCATTTTCCTGTTAATGAAAACCAGATTTTCCTTTGAACAATGTCTGCATAATGCTGGGAACCTGTGTTGTAGCCACATGGAAGTGATCTGTTCTCCATTGAAGGGAATTCATGCCATGCTTCCAAATTCTATGCTCAGCTTAACTATTTCATTTCCATTTCACAAACAGCATCTGCAATTGTCCTTTCCCTCCCTTTCATCCTTGTGAAAATATTCAGTAGCTTGAGTAAGCATTGTTTGAATTGATCTTCCTTTTGTTCTTCAACTTTTTCAGCATCATATAAGGGATTCTGTCATGCAAATTTAGCATCATATCAGAAATTTTGAAACCATCTGAATTAGCTTTGTATGAAAGTTTGTTACTCAGTTGCTATCCCATGCCCTGTGATTCAGCCACTCAGAAGGGCTTCTCCATGTTACATAGCCACAACTATGGAGCTTCTATGGCTGTGACTATTCTCTCTCATTCTTTATGATCAATACAAGCAAGAAAAAAAAAACTATAATGTGCCTCCCCCCATAGTATGGTCCACTATCAATTTTTTTAAAACAAAAATTAAAGTTAAAAATAAAAGCAATGAAATCAACATGCATCAGAATATATTCACAATCAAGTTAAAAATATGCAGCAATGAAATCCTAACACTTACCTGAAACCTCTGCCATCTAACTTTACAATGAGATTTAGAACAACACAACCCTACCATATAAACTTCCCAAATTGCTATTCCCTAACCAACATCTAACTTTACTAATCGTCATCAATCTGTTGTGTAAATAAGTATTCAAATCCTTCTTAAAGTTAACACACCATGGGTGGAAGTGAAGAAAATTTAAAAGAATTCCATAAAAGAAATCTCAAGTCATCACGTACATGTAAACAAGATGGGTATCAGGGCTCCAGCAGCTACCCCCATTTAAATCATGAGTTTCTAGTCAACTTCCAGAACTTGAAGATTTATTAGGCATAAACATGCCAGCGCTGCCTGGGTGTAACCGACTCTGAGGCACATCTTTCATCATCACCCTTGACCCTGGTTTTCCCCCACCCTCTGGGTGTATCATAATTCATATTCTCCAATGGTACACATCCCTAATGAAGAGTCATCAATCATACTCTCCAGTTAGAATTTTGCATGGCAGAAACTTCGGTTGCCTAGAAACTATCTATGAAAACATTTAAGGAACGTAGTTTTGGTTTTGCAAACTACTACACTTCTTCCCTCCTCCCTTTCTGTTGGCAACCCTAAAAGACCAAATATTTTATGAGTTGACATTGGGGCAATATGAGAAAAGGGAACTGAAAGAAGTTCCTGTGCTGTTGATCAAGTTATAGAGAAGAACTGACAGAAAATTAAGCATAGTTCTTGTATGTTCCCCATGCTATGCTGATCATTTGCTTGAAATATATAAATTTCCATAATTGTTACAAACTCAGTTGGAGAAGGGGCAGCTGATAAATAGAGACCAAACATCTCAAATACTCTTCCACTGCTTCTTATGAAACAAAAACTTAAGGCAGGCAGGGCTGTCAAACTCCCAGCCCATAGGCCAAATGCGTCACACGTTGGCCATGCCCACACCCAGTTTAGCAAAGAGGGAAAAAGTCCTGATAGGTCACATGACGTCACTGTGGCAACATGAATTTGACACTCCTGATTTAAGGGCTTTTTCCCATATTTAAAAAAAAAAATCATGGTTCTTGGGTGGATGGTGAGCAGTGGGTTAGTTTAATTTTGTAGAGGGATCTTGAAGGCTTTTTTGGGGGGTTCACCACCTGATACACTGAGAAGCAGAGCCAAATAACTTGCCTGAACTGTTGCCAACTACTTTGAACATTGATTAATTGATGCCAATTGCAAATTGCAGACTAGGAAAAATATCGATAAGCCCTTGATTAGATGAAAACTGACGTAGTTTTGAAAAAAGAAAATTCAGAAATATTCCAGATTCATTTATAGATGCCTAGGAAACATGATCTTGTGGTCTGGAAAGCTTCTCCCCATTTTTAATGGCTGTACAATTCAAAATACTTTGGGTGAAATGATTCAAATCCAATTTTATGACTTGTTTTGGTCAACTAATTTCTCCTCCGACCAAAAAAAGTAGGATAATAAGGGATTGGCAATAGCTGTAAATATCAGATCAGATCAATATTAGCATTCTTGCTCTGATAACTGTAGTTAAACAATGAGCCTGAAATGCCCCCAAAATATTTTACATTCAGTGAAAGCTTCTATTAACATGTTCCTTCTGTTTTTTTTAAGACATCCCAGTTATCTGGAACAGTTTAGCAACGACAAATACATTTCTCAGGAATGAATAGAAGTGCTAAACCTCTTATATAAAAATCTGTCACTCATCCACAATGGAATTTTATCTGCTTCAGTTTTTACTTTTCAAATAAATATAAATCAGCACCCCATTCTAACTCCTGAAATTCTTTGTTTTGTTTCTATGAAATGAAATCACGTGGCACCCAGCTGAAGGGCCTACAGTAAATGCTTTAACTGGAGGAGGACTAATAGCAGCTGGATAATTTCCAAGGCTTTCCAAGCTTGGAAAGTAAAGGGAAAAAATCCAGATGCTGCTTTTTTTTTACAGGCCCAAAAAAGCTACTTTTACAGCCTGCACAAAATCTTTTAATAGACAGAAACATTTCCTGGAATATACTACAGGTAGTCCTCAATTTATGACCACAACTGAACTCCAAATTTCTGTTAGTCAGTGAGACATTTGGTAAATGAATTTTATGAATTTTCTTGCTGTAGTTGTTAAGTGAGTTATTAAGTTAGTAACCTGGTTGTTAAGTGAATCTGATTTCCCCATTGAATTTGCTTGTCAGAGAGTTTCAAAAGATGATCACATGACTCCTAGGATACTGCAACTGTAGTATCTGCCAAGAATCTGAAATTTGATCATGTGACCATGGGGATGCTATATTGGGAGCTGCACTAGTGGGCTGATGCTCAGAAGAGCCCAGATGGAGGAGCACTTTGAGGGATGGCCATGGTTAGGATGAGAATAGGACAGGTTTACAGTCTTCTTGGTCTTTTTCTCTGCCTTAACATTTTTCAGATAAGAAAAAAAATGGGCCAAAATGATGCTGATGTAGTGTGCAAGTAAAATAACTGAACTAGATTCCCCACAATATCAATTTATTTTTATTGTCTATAGGGAATTTAAGGCTATGGCAGAGTCCAGTTTATCTTATATTTGCCATTACCTTTAATTTTGGAAAAAGAGAAAGAAAAATATGTTGTGAGACTCTGCCACTTTAGTGGCAGGTGTGTAGAGTCTTGGGGATTGTAAATAAGATATTGAATGGGGATTTTTTGACTAACAATTGTGTAAACATCAGTATAAAAAACTGTATACAGCATATAAATACAAACACACACACACACACACACACACACACACACACGTGTTGGTGGGGTTATATAAGTTACAGAAATAGAGATTGCATTTTAAAAATTAGCCATTATATTCCTTACATACATTTTTGTGAAAATGAGTTACATGGCCTGGCTTTTCAATAATAAATCATTTTTCATTAATGAAAGCACCCTCATATTCTAGTGGTAATTTTCAGAAAGTAGTCCTAGCATTTCCATACCTTTATTAGTGTGAAAATCTCTTTGGAGTTGCCATATTTTGTGGATTTCTAGTTATAATTGTTTCTCAGATAGTGGATTATAAATGCACTTTCTGAAAGCTGATCTAGAGAGAGAGAGAGGGAGGGAGGGAGGAAGGGAGAGAGAGAGACATTCATAAAAAATCTGCACATCTTAAAATAAACCAGCCTTTGGATGGGCAGACTCAGCAACTGCCAATATCTGCATTTCAAACCCATGTTGTTTGTAGCAGCTAAATGAAGGTTGCTCTAAATAGTCCCATGGACAAACTCTTAGCTCTCTATCTCTGAGAGAATCTCTGTGTGCAGAAATGTTCAGATGTCTAGCCGCTAGTTTTATTCTGAGACCAAAGAACTAATCACAGGATAACTCAATGGATTCAGTTTAATTCAGACACAAGGCAGATGAAGAGGAGGAAGTGTTGAGATCGACATTATGTCACAGATCATAGCTCCCTGCAGTTCTAGTCTGCTGTCTGGAAATGATTTGCAAGTTCTTAACTTTTGGAATAATTAATCCCACCCTGGGTATCAGTGAATTTCCCAGCAGCATGCTTTGTAAGATACTTCAAAAGTATCTATAAAGGTCTTTTTTCTTTTTTTTTGGCAAGATACAACCCCATATTTCCTGTCTTTCCAATTTAGTGTGTAAGTTAAAAAAATATTTTTAAAATATTTTTTGTCACCAGCTAATATCTCAAGTATTCTTGTAGCTGTTTCAGATTGGGCAATGTTTAGCTGAGATTTCAGTGCATGAAAGAAGGGGGAAAAAGTTCCCTGCTAACTAGGGATTAGGCCACAGAAGAAAAACCTGCATAAGGCGTCAGAGAAAAAAAACTTGTAAAAGATCACTTGGAAAGTCTCAGTAGTTGCCTTGTTTCCAGTTCAATTTTTCTTCCATAGCAGCCCATTGGTTCCTTTTCAATGATTTTTTATTTATTGCATTTCAGAAAGTGCATTGGTTCCCTTCCTGAAATAGATAACTTTTTTTTTTTGCTAAACACCACATCTACGTCCATGATTCTACGATTGCATGGCACCCTTTTCTTTAGCCAGTCTTGTTGTGTCTTGGGGTAATGTTGTATGGGTTCCTGTTCAGGGAAAATTCAGCTTCTTAGTTGCCAGTAGCCTACACTATCTTTATCCTTTGTCAAAGATTGGGTTGCTGGCATGGTCAACCTTGCAACAGCTGACATTAAATCAATGTGCATATATTATTGTGCTGGATTGAAAGGTAAAGTTTGATTTGTTATTCCCAAACACCTGCAATTATATCAGTACAATTGAACAAAATAGGCCTTTTGGGCTACAGAATTTTATACCTATATAGGTACATGCTATATATTCTTAGAATTAAGGAATGGCAGCTACTATATTTCTGTCCTGTTGAATATCTATCGTTTTAATAATAAGAGATGGCATGTTACATTCATATAATGAATTGGTTTTACCATCAACTGTGAGCAATAGTAAAGCAAGAATTGCAATCACTAGTCCTTATTGCGACTGATTCTAGACAATAATCTGTAGACTCTTCCAGAAAATACTCTTGGTGGGTCTGACTAATTTTTAGATATTTGTACCACCTTTTTTCATATAGAACTCAAGGTGGTGAATATATCTTTCCTCCTACGTTCCCCACCCCAACAATCCTAACCAATCACATTATTTTTTGTTGCTTTGTCTTGTTTGCTCTCTGAGATCCAATGTAAACCGCTAACAGTATTTCTTCTTTTAACGTCATGTTGCCATTGAAAATCAAGATTCAAAATATGTTTCCTATTTTTATCACACATAGGAACACATTGCTCATCTTGAAGAATTTACTTTTTAAGTTCAATGTCATAAATTTTATTTAAAAATATTTTTGCTACTTTAATTTAAAAGTAGATAGCTTTAATTTCTGATAAACAAGTGGAATAGATGTAAAGCATGGTAAGTCTAGACTTATAGAACCATGGGGAATTTGCTTCTCCAGTTGGAAAAACATAAATTATAGAACACAAACTGAGGCTATTCTACTTATTTAACAATCAGCAGTAGATTTTTTCCTTTAGGACACATATGCTATTCCTTTTCTGAGAAGTAACATAACGTAGTGTGGAAAAGGAACAAGAAATAGTAAACTAAAGAAATTATAGTAATGAGATGAAAGGGGTAGAGAAATAGTTCAAACTAGTTTATACCAACACCATTTGTTGTTCCTCATTATTCCTTATTTTCTATCCTTGCAAACTCCTTTACTTCCATCACATCTGTGCATGGCTTCATACATTGTCTGTTCTTTAAGCTCCTCGTCCTTCTGTTTGAGAAGATTTCATTAGCATCTAACCATATGTTTTTTTGTCTTCTTCTTTACATCAATCCATTCATTCTTCTTTCTTACATTCATTGTGCTGTTCAGTTTTCTTTCATTCTCTTAATACGACCAAACCACCTCATATTACATATTTCATACTGATCACTCATCTTTGCATTCAGTTCACATTCATTAGTGGTGGGATTCAAAAATTTTTACTACTGGTTCTGTGGGTGTGGCTCAGTGGACATGGCAGGGGAAGGATACTGTAAAATATCCAGAGGTGGTATTTGCCAGTTCTCCGAACTACTCAAAATTTCCACTACCAATTCTCTAGAACTGGTCAGAACCTGCTGAATATCACTTCTGACATTCATTAAGCATCAGTTTATTCATGACTGCCTGTCTTCTGGTTTTACTTCTTAAGTGACCATTGCCACTGCACTGAAGTCACTTTTAACATTCTTGAGCATAACCCACTCTTACTACCATTTAGCAAAGAGAACAGAAGTATGATCTTATATCGAGCCATTTTGCTTTTTTCAACAAACATTTATTTTTGCAACACCATTTGCACATTTTAAAATGTCTCCAGTTTATCATCTTCATAAACATTCTAGCAAGGTACACAAATTCATCCACGTGATCTGTTTTTTCACCTTTTATACATAATTGTTTCCAATCTGGTCTTTTCCAAATGTGTAGGAATAAATACTGTCTCTGTCAGCCAGTGTGGTCTGTGTGGTCTAATATGAGTCCAGCTTTTCTTGTATGTTCTAAAAAAATTATTTATCCAATAAAACCTGGGTTTCCCCACCCGACCCCCATATGCAATCTGCAATTTTGCGGGCAATAACGATTTGCAGATTTGAAAAATGCCATTCTTATTCTTGTAGTTGCTAAAGCAATTTCCTATTTGGTAGGTCTTGGAACATTTCAAGATGTTTATAGATCAAAACAGAAAATGAAGCTCACTCCCTGTGACAAGGAGAGCCTTGGCACAAGATGGGACTAATTTCCTGTTACTGCAAAGATTAAGGATACTTTTTCTGAGGGGGGGGGGACACAAAGAAAATCTTTTTTGACAGATGAACTTTGCTATGACACTAAGAGTGTGGGCTCTGGTCCCATTCATTTTCTCAGTAGATGTGATTTCCTCAGTTATTTGTGGCAGTCAGGAACAGCCAAAAGAATGATGCCAATTCTTGTTCGGAATTATTTTGATGGCTAGGTCAGTCCAAATTTCTTGGAAGGAAAGCTGCCTCTTTACAAAGGAAAAATATCTCTCCCTGCCAGGGAAGAGAGGAAACATTTTAGTTAGTCCCTCTCTCCTGTCACCAACAACACAGTCCTTTCCTCGCTTACTTGGATCTTCTAAGCTTTGATGGCAATTTTCTTTTCCCAAACCTCCTGTTACTTATGGATTCATATTTTTATTAGGGGCATTAAATATAGGAACAAAAATCCAAATGCTCTGGAGATAAGAGCAAAGAAAACTATACAAATTTTTCTGGCTAGATTTAAAAGCCCAAATTCTCACTCAATTTGCTCATGAGTAAATTTTACTATAAAGTTATCACAGTAAGGATTATAATCTAAAAATTAAGTAATTAGTCCAGTTCCCAAGGATCTCCAAGTCCTTAAGGCCCTGTCACACTGGCCGACGGATGCAAAACGTTTGTAAAAAGGACACAGCGGACGAGAAGAATGTTACATCCGTTGTTATCCGCTCTCAAAAGGGGCAAAAATTTGCATAACCAGAGCGGACAACACGGAAAGGAACAGACAGGAGGAGGACATAGGGCGGATGGAAAGCGGATGCTCCACGGAAGCCTAGCGGATGGAAGCGGATGGGAGCAGATGGCACATCCGCAAGGCTTCCGGGGCAGCGCAGCAAAGCGGACGCGGAACTGATACAGCGGATGCAGAGCGGACGCCGAGTAGATGAAGTGGATGCACAGCGGATGCCAAGCGGATGAAGTGGATGCAGAGCGGAAGCCTAGCGGATGCCTAGTGGAAGCCTAGCAGATGCCTAGCGTTCACTGTGCATGCGGGGAGGATGCATTGCGTCAGCCCCGCGGATATAAAGGGAAGCAGCTCCCAAGCGGGTCAACATTCAGAGGAAAGACCTGCTTCCAGACACAGCTCTCCAGCCTGCCTGCCAGCCTGCCTGCCAGCCAGCCAGCCAGCCAGCCAGCCAGCCAGCCAGCCAGCCAGCAACCCCACAACCATGGGGAAGAAGAGAAAGCCTCATCCATCTGCTGCCAGCCCTGGCAAGAGGGACAGGGCCACCCTCCCACCCCCTGGCTCACTTTGCTTCTGCTGAGGCTTCTGCAGCCCGGGCTCGCTCTTCTGGGGCTGGGGCTTCTGCTGATGCTGCTTCTGGAGGAGCTGATGATGCTGCTTATGGCGGTGGTGTTTCTGCTGATGCTTACTCTGCTGAAGCTGCTTCTGGCGGTGGTGCTTCTGCTGGTGCTTACTCTGCTGATACTGCTTCTGGTGGTGGTGCTTCTGCTGGTGCTTACTCTGCTGAAGCTGCTTCGGGTGGTGGTGCTTCTGGTGGTGCTTACTCTGCTGGCGCTGCTCCTGGTGCTAGTGCTTCTGCTGGTGCTTACTCTGCTGGCGCTGCTCCTGGTCCTGCTGGTCCTGCTGGTGCTCCTGGTCCTGCTGGTCCTGCTGGTGCTTCTGGTCCTGCTGGTCCTGCTGGTCCTACTGATGCTGGTGGCGCTGCTGGTGCTTACTCTGCTTCTGCTGATCCTGGTCCTTCTGGTCCTGCTGCTGCTGCTGCTGGTGCTGGTGGTGTGGAGGAGCAGCCCCTACAACCTCGAAGCCCCTCTGATGAGGGCCCTTGTGGTCCTGCCAAAGGGAGGAAGAGGCAGACGTGAGAACGGGAGAGGAGGCAATACAACATAGAAGAGGAACATGAGGATGAGGTGTTGGAGTGGCTGAGAGAGAATGAGTATCTATGGCGGAAGGGACACAGGCTCTCTAGGGACACTAAAAGGAAGCAGGCTGCTTGGAGAGAGAAGGCGGAGAGCCTGGGCTACACTTCGGAGGTGCTCCTCAGCTGGTGGAAGCACATGCACACCTGGTACAGGAAGCTGCACCTCAAGAAATCTGGCCAGGCTGCGATCAAGCTGATGGACACAGAGACCTATGTGATGGCCAAGTGCAGCTTCCCGGAGGGTGAGATCCGCTACTGAGGAGCAGCCCCTCTCACAACCCTCTCTCTCAGGCAGCCTGCTGAGAGCCAATCCTCTTCTGGCAGAGAGTCAGCTCCTGTCTCCAGGCAGGTATCTGTGGAACGTGCCACGACAGAGACCCCCCCGACAGCTGTAATACTTGTGGCGGAGCGCATGGAGGACCCCCTGATGCAGTGGGAGAAAGGAGACGGCACTTCCACCACAGCCCAACCCGCATCCAACCCCAGATCCACCTCCACCGAAAGGCAGAGAGGCAGACCAGAGGGCAAGAGTCACACTGTCCTGCTGGAGATAAGAGACACCATCAGGAGCAGCGTAGATCTCCTCTCTCAGCTGGTACACACTGACTCCTCATCCTCCAACCACAAGCCCTTCCTCACCTATGTGAACCAGACCCTCATGGACATGGCGGAACCCCAGTACCAGGTGGTGAAGGACAGGATCACCGATCTGCTTCACAACCCTCCAGACCCAGATAAACCTGCTCCCACCCAGTCCAGATCTGCTCCTCTACCCCAGGTGATGTCACTCCCCTTCCAAAGCTTTCAACAGGCCCTCACCTACCAAGGCTACGGCTACCAGGAGGTCCAGCAGCACAGGCAGCAGCCCTTCCCAGTTCAGGCACATGTTCATCGGACGCCACCGGTGCCACTAATGCCAACAATGCCACCCATGCCACCCATGCCACCCATGCCACCCATGCCACAGATGCCACCGACGCCAGTCCTCACCCAGCTGCAGACCAGACAGCCCCACTACACTGCTCCTTCCTCCACCCCACAGCCAAGCCCGGCCTCAGTACATCTGTCATCGGTACTGGGGCTGACACCCCACGTCATGGAGGAAGGGGCTCTCAACATCACGGGGCTGAGCCAGCTGTCTGAGAGCTTCCTCAACACACCGTCCCCTGTTGTCCTCTTGGGGCCAGGCACCCCAGTGAGGCTTCAGACCAGCACTCCAGCAGCAGCCACCTCCACAGCACCTGGACCCTTCACCCCCGAGATGGGCACACCTCCAAGTGACCAAGAGGAGTGCCAGAGACTGGGTGGCTACCTGTAGTCTTTATTTGGACACTTGACTTGGGTCATTTTTCTTTTACAGCTTGTGATTAATAAAGTTTATCTTTGCTTCACACACTTGCTTCATTTATTTATGTCAATAAAGTCTTGGTGGAAACTTCTAGAAATGGTTTAAGGCTTTGCATGCTTGTGGGATGGGTAAGGATAGCAGTGGGGTGGTCATGGATACCTTTGGGATGGGTAAGGATAGCAGTGGGATGGGCAGGGATACCTGTGGGATGGGTAATAGCTGTGGGATAGATAAACGTCCAGTGCAAGCATAGTGGGACTGTATGGTCCACCCTCCCAGGTGCCACACCTATGGCCCTTCATTATCAATACTAATGTAAGCATTGATCCACACATTTGAACATAAACACAACTCTTTATTAAATGCCCTGTTCATTGTAGGCCCACCCAACATACATGGCCCAATCTCATCCGTGTGATGAGACAGGCTGGAGAAAGCATCCATTAATCATCTATCATCCTGTCTTCCACTCCACTGCTCCAGCTGGGGAGTTGCACCAGTGTCTCAGGAGGTTGCACTGCTTCTTCCCTTCACGTGAGGCTCTGTTGGGGCCTTGCACATCCTCAGTGTCTATCAGGTTTCGCCCTTGCCTCCATTCCCCAGGCTCCATGTCCCCATTGCCTTGTTGGAGGTCCACAAGCCTGTTCTGCAACACTGGGTAGCGGGTGCGCATGAGATTGTGCAGGATGCAGCAAGCTTCCACGATCCTCCTCATGGTCTGTGGGCTGCATGGTGGTGAGAAGTACCTGGAACCTGTTGGCCAGGATGCCAAAGGCGTTCTCCACCACCCGCCTTGCCCTGGACAGCCTGTAGTTGAAGATCCTCTCTTCACGGGTGAGGAGTCTGGAGGTGTAGGGCTTCATGAGGTAGGTTGTGAGGGAGAAGGCGTCATCCCCCACGATGAAGGGCACATCTTGTGTGTCGTTGGGCAGTGGGTCTGGATCTGGGAAGCCCACGATGAGGTTGCATTCCAGCCCCTCCTTGAGGTCACTGGCATTGTATACCTGGGCATCTGAAGCTGACCCGTTGCCTGAAGCATCAATGTACATGAACTTGTAGTCAGCATTAACCATGGCAAAGAGGATGATGCTGAAGAAGCCCTTGTAGTTGAAATAAGTGGACCCCGACTTGGCTGGAGCTTTGCAGGCCACGTGCTTGCCATCTATGGCTCCAACGGTGTGTTGGAAGTTCCACCTCTGATACCACTGCTCTGCAACTTTTTTCCAGCCTTCTTCAGTAGAGGGGCACTGGAGGAGCTCCTCCAGGTATTCTTCGATGATGGCCTGCACCACTTCTCTGACCACAATGCCAATGGTGTTGTGTGGCACCCTCCAGCTGTACTGCATGCTCCTGTAGGTGGTCCCGGAGGCCAGGTGGCGCAGAGTCAGTGCCACCTTGAGCCCAGGTTCCTGGCTGGGCCGGAAGTTGGTGCTCTGCTTGGTCAACCTGGGTCTCAGCCGCTCCACAACTTCATCAAACATGGCTGGAGGCATCCTCATGAAGTTCTGGAATGCACGAGGATCTTCGTTCCTCAGCCCCACCATCAGCTTGTTGTACAGTCCGTACTCTGCTCTTCTCCCGATCCATCTTCGGACCCAGACACTTCTTGGATGTCTCCTTTTCTTCCCGTAGAACAGTTGAAAGAGCCTGTAGATGGCTTCGCACTGTTGCAGAAGGATGGTGGCTACCAAAAGGAGTGTGTTATGATCCATGGTGGACATCAATGGATGCTGTAGAAGAGCAAGATCCAGATGAAGGCTGCAGAGGTCTGCACAGCAGGGCTGCTGGACTGAAAGTGAGATCCAGGTGAGTTCCTCCCCCTTTTTATAGGCAATATAGGTTTTCCACTGGGTGTCCTTTTGCATCCTCTAGGCATCCTCTAGACATCCTTAATATCCGAGATAAGTCCCCTCTGCGAATGTTTTTTCCATTTTAAATGCTTTGTATGCGAGCTGCATCCACTTTCATCCTTTCTCCGTCCATGATACTAACGCTGTGCATCCATTCCGCGTCCGTTTCACTTCCTCCCTGTGTCCATTTACTGCTGGAGCAGATTTGAGTTGCGCGGATACGCAGCAGATGCCTAGCGGATGTAGTGGACGCATAACGGATGACGACGGATGCAGAACGGATGTTCCCCATGTGCGTAGCGGATGCAGAACGGATGTGTTGGATACATTTTCTGCTCAAAAAGTTTTGAGCAGCTCAAAACTTTTTGAGCGGATGGAACCTCAGTCGACAGGTGCTGGACGGATTGAGAGGAAGAAAAACAGATGCAGTGAGTACAGAACGGATTAATCACGTTAACTAATGGATGGCAAGTGTTTCTCTCCATTTTACATCCTCTTTCCATCCATTGGTGCAGTGTGACAGGGGCTTTATTTCCTTTTCTTAATTATGATCTGCTTATTTAAATGGGTTTACCAATTCAGTGATGGAAATCGTAAATTTAACATAATTCACATGAAAATTTGAGAAATACTATATAAGAATTATAGTAAATGGTTAGTAAATCTCATTTGTCAAATGTTGCAGCACATGCTGAGTATAAATGGATCATTAAATTTTTTTATCCTACCTTTATTATTTTTATAAATAATTCAAGGTGGTAAACATAGCTAATATTCCTTCCTCCTTCTATTTTTCTCACTTCTCCTGTGAAGTGGGTTGGGCTGAAAGAGAGAGTAAATGGTCCAAAGTCATTCAGCCACTTTCATGCCTCAAGTGAGACTAGAAATCATGGTCTCTTGGGTGCCTTAATCACTAGACTAATCTGGCTTTCATATCCATATTTACCCAATTTGTTAGTTTAATTCATCTAAATTGTTAAAGGGACCATTTCTTAGAGAACAATATTTTTTTTTCAGATTCTGATTTCAAAGTCTTCTCTTTGTTGTTTACTGTTAGGAGACTTCATTCTACTAATAGCAGCCTCTTTGAACCAGGTGAATCATTAGACTAGGGACAAATTATTTGTGCTGTTACAAAATGGCAGTCATTGACAGGGATCTCTCTCTTCACAAAATGGTATGGACATGACCTAGCTGTGCCATTGACTTAGTAAATTATAAAATTCTGGCATAGCTAGAATTTGTTGAAAAACTATTTTTAGATGGAAGATCTGCCACTACTCTGGATAATTCCATAACTATAAGTTATATTTCAGCTTAAGCCCCTGTCACACTGCACCAATGGATGCAAAGAGGATGTAAAATGGACAAAAAAGCTTGCCATCCGTTGGTTAATGTGATGTATCCATTCTGTACTCACTGCCTCTGTTTTGCTTCCTCTCTATCCGTCCAGCATCCGTCTATGGATGTTTCATCCGCTCAGAAAGTTTTGAGCTGCTCAAAACTTTTGAGCAGAAAATGTATCCAATTCGTCTGTTCTGCATCCTCTAGGCATCCACTAGGCATCCGCTAGGCATCCGTTCTGCATCCGTTACGCATCTGCTATATCCGCTAGGCATCCGCTGCACATCCGTGCAACTCGCATCCGCTCGGATGCAGGGAGGAAGCGAAACGGACGCAGAACGTATGCAGAACGGATGCCTAGCGGATGCAGCATGGATACAAAGCATTTAAAATGGAAAAAACGTTCGCAGAGGGGACCTATCTTGGATATTAAGGATGTCTAGAGGATGCCTAGAGGATGCAAAGGGACACATAGGGGAAAACATATACTGCCTATAAAAAGGAGGAGCAACTCATCTGGATCTCACTTTCAGAACAGCAGCCCTGCGGTGCAGACCTCTGCAGCCTTCATCTGACTCTTCCTCTTTCATAGCCTCCAGTCATGTCCACTGTGGATCATAACAAAGTCCTTTTGGCAGCCACCGTCCTTCTGCAACAGTGCGAAGCCATCTAAGACTCTGTGAACTCTACTACGGGAAGAAAAAGAGGCAGCCAAGAAGTATCTGGGTACGAAGATGGTTCACCAGAAGAGCAGAGGATGGACTGGACAACAAGCTGATGGTGGAGCTCAGGAACGAAGACACTCGGGCATTCCAGAACTTCATGAGGATGCCTCCAGCCATGTTTGATGAAATAGGCAGCGGCTGACACCCAGGTTGACCAAGGCAAACACCAACTTCTGGCCCAGCCTGGAACCTGGGCTCAAGGTGGCACTGACTCTGCGCCACCTGGCCTCAGGGACCACCTACAGGAGCATGCAGTACAGCTGGAGGGTGCCACACAACACCATCAGCATTGTGGTCAGAGAAGTGGTGCAGGCCATCATCGAAGAATACCTGGAGGAGCTCCTCCAGTGCCCCTCTACTGAAGAAGGCTGGAAAAAAGTTGCAGAGCAGTGGTATCAGAGGTGGAACTTCCCGCACACCATTGGAGCCATAGATGGCAAGCACGTGGCCTGCAAAGCTCCAGCCAAGTCAGGGTCCACTTATTTCAACTACAAGGGCTTCTTCAGCATCATCCTCTTCGCCATGGTTGATGCTGACTACAAGTTCATGTACATTGATGCTTCAGGCAACGGCTCATCTTCAGATGCCCAGGTATACAACTCCAGTCACCTCAAGGAGGGGCTGGAACGCAACCTCATCATGGGCTTCCCAGATCCAGACCCCCTGCCCAACGACACGCAAGATGTGCCCTACTTCATCGTGGGGGATGACGCCTTCTCCCTCACAACCTACCTCATGAAGCCCTACACCTCCAAATGCCTTACCCGTGAAGAGAGGATCTTCAACTACAGGCTGTCCAGGGCAAGGCGGGTGGTGGAGAACGCCTTTGGCATCCTGGCCAACAGGTTCCAGGTACTTCTCACCACCATGCAGAATCGCCCAGAGACCGTGAGGAACATCGTGAAAGCTTGCTGCATCCTGCACAATCTCATGCGCACCCGCTACCCAGTCTTGGAGAACAGGCTCGTGGACCTCCAACAAGGCAATGGGGACATGGAGCCTGGGGAATGGAGGCAAGGGCGAAACCTGATAGACACTGAGGATGTGCAAGGCCCCAACAGAGCCTCACGTGAAGGGAAGAAGCAGCGCAACCTCCTGAGACACTGGTGCAACTCCCCAGCTGGAGCAGTGGAGTGGCAAGACAGGTTGGTAGATGCTGCCCATCCCACAGCTATTACCCATTCCAAAGGTATCCCTGCCCATCCCACTGCTATCTAACCCATCCCACTGCTATCTTAACCCATCCCACAAGCATGCAAAGGCTTAAACCATTTCTGAAAGTTTCCACCAAGACTTTATTAAAAAGAAGAAATGAAGCAAGTGTGTGAATCAAAAATAGAATTTATTAACAACAAGCTATAAAACAAAAATGAGTCTCCGGCACTCCTCTTGGTCACTCAGTCTCAGGGGTGAAGGGTCCGTGTGCTGTGGAGGTGGCTGGTGCTGGAGTGCTTTTCTGATCCCCCGCATCATCAGCTCCTCCAGAAGCAGAAGCAGCAGAAGCCCCAGCCCCAGAAGAGCGAGCCCGTGCTGCAGAAGCCCCAGCAGAACCAGAGTGAGGGCCAGGGGGCGGGATGGTAGCCCTGTCCCTCTTGTAAGGGCTGGCAGCAGATGGCTGAGGCTTTCTGTTCCTCCCCATGGTTGTGGGGTTGCTGGCTGGCAGGGAGGCTGGCAGGCACCAAGGCTGGCAGGAAGGCTGGCAGGCAGGCAGGCAATCACCAAGGCTTGCAGGCAGGCTGGCAGGCAGGCTGGCAGGCAGGCAGGCAGGCACCAAGGCTGGCAGGCAGACATGAACCAAGGCTTGTAGGAAGGTAGGCACCAAGGCTTGCAGGAAGGCATGCACCAAGGCTGGCAGGCAGACTGGCTGGCAGCAAGGCTGGCAGGGAGGCTGGCAGCAAGGCTGGCAGCAAGGCTTGCTGGCAGGCATGCAGGCAGGGCAGGCAAGGCTGTCAATCTGTCCGGCATTCCTCTGAATGGTGACCTGCTTCCGAGCTGCTTCCCTTTATCCACGCGGCTTACGCAATGCATCCTCCCCGCATGCGCAATTAACGCTAGGCATCCGTTAGGCTTCCGCTGTGCATCCGCTGTGCATCTGCTTCATCTGTTCCGCGTCCGCTTTGCTGAGCCTCCCCGGAAGCCTAGCGGATGTGCCATCCGCTCTCATCTGCTTCCATTCGCTGGGCTTCCGTTCCGCATTCCCTTTCCATCCGCTCTGCGTCCTCCCCGCTTCTGTTCCTTTCCGTGTTATCCGCTCTGGTTATGCAAATTTTTGCCCCTTTTGAGAGCGGATAACAACGGATGGAACATTTTGCTCGTCTGTTGTGTCCATTTTGTATCCGTTGGGCAGTGTGACAGGGCCTTTAGCATTTGTCATGTTTGTCAGCCATAAAAGTTGTGCTTAGAGAAAGTCTGTTGTAAAGCAACAGGTTGTGTTGCTAATTACCTCCCCTTAATGACTTCTTTTGTTGTGTCAAAATAAAGGCTATCGCTATTGGTCTTGAGAGGCAAAATATGTGCAGGAGCAGGAGTGGAAAAAAATGATGTTGCATAGATTATAACAATAGCGAAAAACAGTGTGATCAATGGATCACATTGAACAATATTCTTATTTCTGGTGTTGAAAAGTTGGCAGATATATTTAAAACAGGTGACATGTGTGGAACAAATGCTGCCAGTTCTATGTACACAAAAGTAAGGCACCAGTAGAATCCAGGAAGGGTAAAAAAACAGCAGGAAATGTTAATAAAAAGCAAGTCAACTGATGCATATGATAACACAAGTTTTGGATCTCCTCATAACAAGTAGGAGTTTATGGCAGTTTAATTCATTTGAATCCATTTGCAAGCTGCAAGCACCCCCTAGATAGGGAATATTTTACAGATAGATCCACACATATACAAAAATGAAATTCAGGGAAGCATAGGCAGCCATCGTAAGGGCAGAAGAATGGTAAAACATTGTGATGTTGTAAGGTAGTACAAAAGGATTGAGCTTGTTTTAAGATATCCAGACACGCATGTTGTCATTTTGGTATAATTTCATTATCATTTGGAATGGATGCCACTGCATGCTCAGAACAATTTTCCTTGTAATGAATGCACAGCTGTGAACAATGACACACAAGCAGCATGGGTAGCAGCTTTCATGATGACTACCATCAAAAACTTCCCTACTGGAGAAAAGGAATACAGAGAGCAGGTAGATGCTTTCATATAACAAGTATATTAGAAATGAAAGTAATGGCATGGCAATATGCATACAAAATTGTCACCTGCTGCCACCTGGAAGGTCTAGCCAACTTTCAAACTACAATTCCTACAAAAGAGAACAGAAGTCAAGATTCCCAGCCCTCTATACATTTGGATCCATGCTCATGCTATTGTTTCCCTTCTCACCCAGTGTACTATTACTATTGTAATACTATTGTACTATTAGTGTTGTACAATATTTTGAATTTGATTATTAAGGCTCCGACTAATGAACCCAGGCAAATCAGGACTCTGAGACTTGGCTCCTTCTCAGAGGTCTTCTTTAATGAGTACATATCAGCCCAGCTTCAAAGGAAAACCAAATCTAAATCTTTTCTGCAGTTACAGTATAATTAAACTAGGAAATAACCCCATACCCAACTGTCACAAGTCACATTGGCCAATTGAGTTAATTGGCAGGCTCTTCAGGCACTCCTTCCCCAACCTTATGGCTGCCAATAGCAATGACTTTGATTCTCACGAGAAAGCTCTTTGTTGTGTCTAGTAATGCATTCCAACCTCCTTCTCCTCTTCCCCCTTCTGTGTGGCAACTGAGGAACAGAAAGATGGCTGAAGCTAGGTTCAGTTCGAAGTTGACAGGAATACTTTGGAAGACATGAGAGTGCAAAATGTAATTCTTGCCAGTGACTGGTTAAAGCTATCTTATCTTTTTCTGGGATGACCCAGCTTTTGTCACACAATCCTGAAAAGAAGAACACTTACTTTAATGAGCCTACATTTGCATATTAAAGCATGACTTCAGAAGCTTACAGCATATAATGCTGCATGCCAGCTACACTAGTCCATTTTCCTACAGGTTGAGAAATAGTGTTGCAGAGACAAAGGAAATAAAGTAAAATTATATATCTGGTCATTTCTGTTCCCTGGAAGACATGTTTACTCACAAATATCCAGCTCAATCTCAATACTGATGCTGAAATCAAGTTACTTATTTTTATCTTTGATTTTCTCCAAGCTTCTGTTTTGCTTTTCTTTTGAATGCCTGCCATATTCTTCAAAGGGATGCCCTGAGCCTGAGAATGAATGAATAAAAACATCCTTTACCTCCATTAACAGTGCAATTCTGTGCAATTTTCTTTTCAGCCTGATAGGGACCATAGCTTCCAATTCTCAGAATTGCCAGCTTCTGAGCACTAAAAGAAAAGCAACAATAACTGCCCTGACCTGTTGTATATTCTATAGAGAAGAGAACATACTATATCTTCATCACTACCAACACGCCAGTGCCAAAAAAGAAAAAAGAAACTGTTTATATATCTCCCTTTATGCTCTTAATGTTGGATACATTTGTTTGCAATGATTTCCTCCCAAACTCCTGGTGAGTCTCTTGGGTTAAAAAAATGTTCACTAAACTCGAAAAACAAATTTTCTGCACATTCCTCAGAGATACACTCCTTCCCTCCTCCCTTCTTCTATCCCTCGACTAGTTATACTAGTTTCAAATAGATTGGCTGAGCTATGAAGCTGAGTCAATCATGGGATCATAGAAGTTCAGGGACATTAAAACTTCAATATCCTTGTGTGTTTGTGTATGTATGGGGGCATGAATTTCTGCATTTCATTGGTTTTAGGTGGTACCAAACTCCAAAATGACTCAATGGCTTAAACACTATTTCATTGAGGGCTGCAACAGGTTTGTTTTTGACCTCGGGGGGCCAGGGTGGGTGTGGCCAGGGTAAGTGGAGCCAACTTGACGTCATTTGCATTGGAGTGCCTGTAGTGGCCCGAGTGCTCTGCTAGTGATAATGAGCTCCCAAACTCATTTTTGGCTGCGACGGCCTACGGTAACCCTCTGCCAGTGAAAACAGAATGTGGGAGGGGTGCCTGCAGTCCTCACAGGCTCAGTTGTTTGGCTGTGATGGCTTCCTGCAACCCTCTGCCAGTGAAAATGGAGCTCAGGAGGGCCGTGGGCAGCCCTTCCAAGCTTCATTTTCACTGGCAGAGATACCGTGGGCCAGTCCTTTGCTGTTTCCAGAGCAACCCTGTGGGCCAGATCTAAGCACCCCATGAGCTGAATCTGGGCTCCGGGCCTTGAGTTTGATACCCCTGGCTTACGGTATCAAACAGGAAGCAAACAAAAGGTGTAATACTATATAAATAACCAAGATGGCATCCAATGACTCCATTGAAAACATGTAGAAATCTTCTTCAGCAAAGGGGTTTCTGTGTTTCAGCTCACAATTCTATATCTCCAGAGAAAAAGCAGAAGACCCTGCTTATTAAGTTGAAATCTATTCATCTACATTAGTAAATTTTGAATTGAGTCTGAAATATACATCCGTGATAAAACCATCCTTCATTCCTTCCCTGGACATATTTGTGAAAGAAGTACAGACTCACACATCTGGAGGGACTGAACTCTGCATATTTAATAGTGGTATCTTGCCTCCTCCTGCCCCTAATGGCTCATCTATATTTTATAGGGCAGCTAAATATTAAGCCTTTCCTTAATATACACAATATGATATATAATTCTTCTCTAATAGTTCATTTATAACTCATTGTTAATGGAATTAGGAATATTAATCTAGTTGTGATGCCAGCATTTCTCAACCTCGGCAATTTTCAGATGTGTGAATTCCAACTCCCAAAACTCCCCAGCCAATTCCCTTGCTGGCTGGGGAATTCTGAGAGCTGGAGTCAATACATCTGAAAGCTGCCAAAGTTGAGAAACCCCCTAGGGTAGGGTTAGCAGGGGTGGGTTTCTACCAGTTCGCACCTATTCGTTAGAACCGGTTGTTCACATTCTAAGCAGTTCGGAGACTGGTTACTAATCCTGTCAGGGAGGCAGAAAGGTGTTGGTGTTGCTTACAGAAATTGCCTCTCTGTTAACCCTTATTACATTCTTGGCAGGACTAGACTTCCTGTTTCTGGAACATCTCTGGAAGTTTTTTTCCCCTCCTTTGCTGGTCCTTTGCTTGTGTGGAGTGACCATTTAAAGTTACAATGGCACTGAAAAAAGTGTCTTATGACAATTTTTCACACTTACAACTGTTGCAGCATCCCCACAGTCATGAGAGGCCAGGTGAGGAGATGCATGCCTCGATGTGAGTGATGTTGAGTTGGCCATGCCCAGCCAGTCACATTACCACCAAGCCACTCCCACCAGCTAAGCCATGCCCATAGAACCAGTTGTTAAAAAAATTGAATCCCACCCCTGGAAACACTGTTTTGTACAGTTCTTACTGTAGAACCAGCATGCAACATTTTTCTCTATCCCTTTCACTCTTCATCCAGATAGCGCAAATGTATTTGCAGCTAGGAAGTATAAGGTTTTCTTCTGTTTCCTCTTCCACAAACAACCTGCTTCATCAGACTTCTTCTAGGCTAGACAGGAAAAGCGAATGTCTAATGTGTACCTAAACAAGTCTGCAGTTATCAAGCTTTGCAACATTTTTACTTTAAAACCTGCACTCCTGTGCATTTACCTGGTTTATTTTTTAAAGAAAAGGAAGCTAAAAGAAGCCACATAATCATTCAATGTTTAAGTAGAGCACAATACTAAAGGCTTGTGTTCTAATTATAAATGCAAATGATAAAAAAATCGTGATTTTTCAAACTCCAGTTCCTTCTTTTACTGTAATCTACTAATGTAGTGTGCTGCATGGCATTGTAAACTCAACAAACTCATATTTATATGGGAATAAATTCATTTAAAAATGCATGTGATGCAGTAAGTTGCTGCTTACAAAAGCTGGTCCTTTTTAATAGCTTAGTCCTGTCAGGAAAGGTGTTGACAGGCTTGAGATTTTTGCCATTATGGATTTACATGGCTCTCATCCGACATTATAAACACAATTGATATTGGATTGTATATTTATTTTAAGCACACTAGTGCAATTGTGCGTGTGTATGAAGAAAACTATCTCAAAGGGGCCTCAGTGTCAGCTCTGTTTAAGGCAATAAAGGAATCATCTGAAAGTCATGAAACATCTCAGTTATATTTGGTCAGCTTGAATTTCTTCCCTGGGGGTATTCATTTCTGAGGGAGTATTATTTGTATGGGTGGGATAGTGGCAACTGTGGAATATGTTCCAAAAAGTCAAGATAGTATCCATAATCCTATGACCAGAATGCTGCTCCTTTTTCATGTGCACTGCAAACATAGTGAGTAAAAAACCGGCAGGGGTGTAGGCAGCAAGGCAAGAATTTATAGTAGTTTCATAAATGGGCAGGATCGAATTCTCCTTTTTGTCAACTTTCTGGTTAATAGCAGTTTGAGGGTCTGTCCAAAGGGGAAAAGAAGGAACAGGCTTCTCCACCTCTGCCTTTTTTATGCTCTGGGTTTCAACCTTGAATTTATAACGTCACTAAATAACTGTTCAAAATTATGGCAGACCCTGAAAATGAACTTTGGATCCATTTTCAAAATTCCAACATCTCTCTCTCCCCCCCCACCCCCCGTCCATCACATGAGCCCATTTTTGGCATTTGGCAAACATTTATGGCCATTTACAGCACCTTGCTGTCACATGATTATGATTTATAATATTTTTGCTGGAAACTGGTCTTTTATTTCCAGTTTCTGACCAAAAACCACCCCATAGTGGGTTAATTTAATGATTGCAGTGTTTGCTTTACAACTGCTGTGTTTGCTTGATGACCACTTCTAAAAAAGATTGTAAAATTGGGGCAGTCACATGGTGACCCACTTTACAACCGATAAGACTTACGACTGAGATTGTGGGCTTAATTATGGTTGCAAATCACGTGTGATTTCCTTCATTAGAAACTTTCCTGGAAATTATGGAAAGCTTATGAAATTCTGTTTCCACACTATTAAAAAAAGGAGTAGCAGGTTTTTACATGGTTTTCTGTAACATGTTAGTTTTCCTGCTGAAGTCTGCCAAGTTGTCTTCTCCAAAGGACTAGCCAATAAAAGAATGCCCAGTCTCACAGTCTGATCCAAGTTCTGTCAATAAAGCTACATTCAGGTGGTGTGGGGTGTGTGAGAGAGGAAGGCTGTTTCTCTTTAGCACTCAACTACAAGAAAGACAATAGATGGTTTTGGCATTAAGCACTGTGTGCCTTTTTTACAAATTAAAATTATTCTCAGCAAAGGACAGTTCCCTTTAAGTATAACTTGGCAGGTATTTTGCAGGCATTTGATGCAACACCTACATGGACTAAAGGACACAAAGTTAGAACTTGGATAATTAAGCCTTCAAGGAGTTTCTTCCTCTTCTCAGGTACAAATGCAACACCTGCCTTATATTCCCAATAATTTCAAGCCCAGGTAGATCTATATTTTATATTCATTGCTACAACTGTACATATCAAGATTGCCATGGGATGTAATAAAGAACCAGTTTAATAAAGTACATTATTCTGTTTTACATGAATTGTGAACAGAATCCATTTAGATAATAGCACTGCTTCAGGATGATTATAATTATATTAAGTGAAGAAGACCAGGTTTTAAGACTTTGGTTCTTTAGCTATCATCACTCATATGCAATGAATAAAGGACACATCACAATGATGTACTATTACATTCTGTTATATATATCTCTGAATGCTATTTAGGAAATAAAAATGCACTTTTCTAATCAAAAGTGGACTCTGGGTTTATTTAGATCAAGTACAGTTTTTCAATAGTCATTTTCAGATTGCTGGCCAAGTAGCGTTAATAAGCAGTTTCTAGTTTCCTGAGTTCTTCTTATTTTTTTTAACTAAACTTTTGATCAGGCAGGCCTTCAAACAAGCTCTGTTTCTTTGATAAGCATTTCAGAAGTGCTCAGAGCTATGTTGGCATTCTTGAATAGCTATTTTGGAGGCTTTGTATTTTGGTTAGCATTTTGCTAACACTAGGGCTGAAGGATTTATTTTGTTTTTGAAAACAACAACAGGAACAAAATCTGTTGAAAAAAATTTGAAAAGAGCTTGGTACTGCCTATTTATCAAATTATTATAAATTCTTGCCTTGCCACCAGCTAGCCTGCTTATTTTTACTTACACCATGCACCCATGCACGTAAAAAAGAAGTTTGTTCACATGGTTGTGGACACCATCTTGACTCTTGACATCCCACAGATGCCCCTATCCCATAAATATAAATAATACTAGGAACACTAGATTTGTCTCTTTAAGCTTTCGAAGGGTGGGAATTAAATCTAAACAAACAAACATCATTTTAAGTCACTGAAAACTGAGATTCTGCACAGAAGCACCTTTAAGATAATGTAATGTGATACCATGATTTAAATAGCAGAGGCCTGGTGTGAAATTTAATATATACAGTAGGTGTGCAGGCCATCAAGAATTATGTATTCAGGGCACAAGATAGCAGTCAAGGGCACCGACCAGTTGGCAAACGGAGAAGATAGATCAGCATTTTGTCAACAAACTTTAGTGAGTTACACATACAGGATAGAAAAATAAACAGAGGTTCAAAGAGAATTGTTCTCATTTGACAGATAACAGATAATCAGAGTTGGAAGGGACCTTGTAGGTCATCTAGTCCAACCCCTCCCACGCAAGCAGGAGACCCTAGACCATTTCTGACAGATGGCAGTCCAATCTCTTCTTGAAGGTCTCAAGTGATGGCACTCACACAACTTCCGAGGGCAAGCTATTCCATTGGTTGATTGTTCTCACTGTCAGAAAATTTCTCCTTGTTTCCAGGTTAAATCTTTCCTTGTTCAGTTTCCATCCATTATTCCTTGTCTGGCCTTCAGGCACTTTAGAAAATAACTTGACCCCTTCCTCTCTCTGGCAGCCCCTCAAATATTGGAAGACTGCTATCATGTCTCCCCTGGTCCTTCTCTTTACTAGACTAGCCAAGCCCAGTTCCTGCAACCTTTCTTCATGTTTTAGTCTCCAGTCCCTTAATCATCCTGGTTGCTCTTCTCTGTATTTTTTCTAGAGTCTCAACATCTTTTTTATAATGTGGTGAACAAAACTGGATGCAGTACTCTAGGTGTGGTCTTACTAAGGCTTTATAGAGTGGTATTAGTACCTCCCTTGATCTTGATTGTATCCCTCTGTTCATACAACTTTGGATTGCATTAGTTTTTTTGGCTGCTGCTGCACATTGCTGGCTCATATTTAACTGGATGTCCACTAAGACTCCAAGATCCCTCTCACAGCTTTTGCTGTTGAGCCTGGTTTCACCCAGTCTATATGCGTACTTTTGGTTTTTCTTGCCTAAGTGTAGGACTTTACTTTTTTCTACACTGAATTTCATTTTGTTAGATATGGTGTTCTAGTGTTCTAGTCTGTCCAGATCCATCTGGATCTTGAGCCTATCTTCTTGGGTGTTAGCTATTCCTGATAGCTTAGTATCATCTGCAAATTTGGTAAGTTCCCCTTCTATTCCCTCATCTAAGTCATTAATGAAGATATTGAAGAGTACTGGGCCTAAGACAGAACCTTGTGGCACCCCACTGCTTACTTCCCTCCATGTAGACTTAGACCTATTAAGGACTACTCGTTGAGTACGGTTTGCCAGCCAGTTGCGAGTCCATCTAGTGGTGGTGCTATCTATTCCACTTTTTTTCTAAATTACTAAGAAGTAGGTTGTGGTCTACTTTGTTGAATGCCTTGCTGAAACCTAAATATATTATGTCCACAGTATTTTGCTGGTCTACTAATTTAGTCACTATGTTGTGACTATGGTCAGAACCATGTTAGTATGTATCCTTCAAATAATGCAGGATCTTGCAATGTGAGAAGGCTCCACTCAAGAGATTCCCATATTTCATGTGAATGGCTCCCAAAGAGTAATAAACCATTATATGTTATACATGCACAGTGAGCTGTTCTGGGCTGACTGTGAATTCTCAGAATTTTTCTCCCTCCTCTACTACATCCTGTCTTGTCTTTGATTGTTGTTTTGTCACTGATATTAAAATGTAGCTGTTATAAGGCCAGACTGGTTCATCATGGATTATAGATTCCTTTTGGGTGGATACTAATGTCAGCCCTGAACATTCATATTTTAAGCAGCTTTGGATAGTAATAAATTAAAAAATGTGGGGGGGGGATGGACACTGTGGGAAGGCAAAGGAGTAAAAATGGAAAAGAGTTGTTTGTCTGCTTAAGACAGCCAGTTGGCTTTGGTGGTTAAAGCACCAGGTTAGAAACCAGGAAACTGTGAATTCTACACCTGCCTTAGGCATGAATGGGTGATTTTGGGCCAGGAACGCTCTCTTAAGCCACATTAGATTTGGGCAACAAACCAATCAGTCAATACATGTCACAACTATCAAATCAACACTCAGTTGATCTAAAAAAAAAGAAAGAGTAGTCGTCCCTACCCGTGTGGGAAAACACTAGGAAGAAAAAAATAAATTGGTTTGCTTTATCCACTGCTGTCAATCTGAATGATCAGTTGTTTTCTAAATCAGTTTTCTTAGTTTCAAATCAACTAGTACTATCTAGTTCTGTAACTGGAGAGGACAGAATAGGTTTGGGAGATTCGTGTATGCAAAGAATTTGCTCTAATGCTGAGCTGTAAACATAAATAATCAGAAATTCTATTTAGTGTATGCTATATTGAATAGAAAATTTGGAAACCTTTAGCTTTTCCTGAAGGCAAATGTAGGCCATAATATGCTATATATTAAATGAGATTTTATAAAATATGTACTTATTTATTAAGCTGAAAATCCAGACAGGATAAACAAATGTTTACAATATAATACAAGAAGCATTTCCAAGATTGAATAAAAATAATTGTCAGTCATTGTGCTTCACAAAAGATTTTTTTTTAATGAATAAATAATTTGATGAAATAAAAAATATTTACAATATAAACAAACGGGAAAAGCTTTGGATATAGTAATCTGATCCTCCTGTATTTTTTCCATTTTCTTAATGGTTGTATATCAAATCACTTCTGAAACAATACAAGTTGGACAGAAAATTGAAGTCAGCAAGATTAATGTGGTCTGTGGAAGTAGCTTTTAGTTCAATTCAAGCTACATGTGCTTTGTTTATTAGGAGCAAATACAATACAAATATAACTAAAATACAGTATCAAAATGCTAGGCAGCATTCTCCACAGAAAAAATGTACACTAGTCTTTAACAATAACAAGGATCACTGGCAACAAAAAAAATAGTACAACAGAAAGGTTCAAACATTGTCATTAAGAATAAAATTGTGCTCTTGGATTGATCAGATGACTAGGCAGGTATAGAAGGCTCTTCGATGGGTTTGCATGATAGTGTTGTCCAATCCCAGAGCGTCTTAGTGTGAGACTGTGACTCAAGCAACAGCCATACTGTAGGAAATGGGCAGTGCAAGCATTTTTGGAAAGACTCTCTTGGGCTCTTAAAAAGAGCCAATACAAAGCAATTAAAGTGTAACATTGAGAAGTTCTCATCTCCATACACACAGATATCATGAAGCAACTCGCTTGGACTGTGCTAGTGAAACATTTTGCCTCCCCCAATTTTACTTGCAGTATCAGCCAGAATTCAAGTACTCCAAAGCCACTTCATAACAGAATTTATATTGATCCTGAAGAGTCAAAACAAGAAAAGGGAGGAAGTTAGTTGTAGGAAGGAGTTAAAGAAAATCAAGTAGTATAATGAATTAATTACAAATATTTAATTAAAAAGATTTCTCTGTAGATTTCTTTTGAATTTATTAGACAGAGCCACTGGGACTCAACCTGGAAAACATGTGTGCACTATTATTATATTGGTATCATATGAAGAGACTTTTTAGTAAACTCTCAAATGATGGGAGTGGAATTTCTTCATGACTAAAGGACACAACTTCTTCTTATAGTAACGATGAACAAAATAGACCGTATCCTAACATTGAATTGTCATATAAAGCCCATGTCACACTGGCCAACGGATGCAAAACGAACACAACGGACGAGAAAAATGTTCCATCCGTTGTTATCCGCTCTCAAAAGGGGCAAAAATTTGCATAACCGGAGCGGATAACATGGACGCGGGGAGGACGCAGGGCGGATGCAAAGCGGATGTGGAACGGAAGCCCAGCGGATGGAAGCGGATGGGAGTGGGTGGCACATGCGCAGGGCTTCCGGGGGGCCTCAGCGAAGTGGATGCAGAACAGATACAGCGGATGCAGAGCGGATGCAGAGCGGACGCAGAACGGATGAAGCGGATGCACAGCGGAAGCCTAACGGATGCCTGGCGTTCACTGAGCATGCGGGAGGATGCATTGCGTCAGCCCCGCGGATATAACGGAAGCAGCTCGGAAGCGGGTCGCCATTCAGAGGAAAGACCTGCTGCCGGACACATCGGCTGCCTTGCCTGCCCTGCCTGCATGTCTGCCTGCCAGCCGGTCTGCCTGCCAGCCTTGCTGCCTGCCTTCCTGCCAGCCTTGGTTCATGTCTGCCTGCCAGCCTTGGTTCCTGCCAGCCTCCCTGCCAGCCAGCAACCCCACAACCATGCGGAAGCACAGCAAGCCTCAGCCATCTGCTGCCAGCCCTGGCAAGAGGGACAGGGCTACCATCCCGCCCCCTGGCCCTCACTCTGGTTCTGCTGGGGCTTCTGCAGCACGGGCTCACTCTTCTGGGGCTGGCGCTTCTGCTGCTTCTGCTTCTGGAGGAGGAGCTGATGACAAGCACTCCAGCACCAGCCACCTCCACAGCACCTGGACCCTTCACCCCTGAGACTGAGCGACCAAGAGGAGTGCCAGAGACTATTTTTTGTCTTATAGCTTGTTGTTAGTAAAGCCTATTTTTGATTCACACACTTGCTTCATTTCTTTTTTTGTATAAAGTCTTGCTGGAAACTTTTAGAAATGGTTTAAGCCTTTGCATGCTTGTGGGATGGGTTAAGATAGCTATGGGATGGGCAGGGATACCTTTGGGATGGGTAATAGCTGTGGGATAGATAAACCTCCAGTGCAAGCATAGTGGGGCTGTATGGTCCACCCTCCCAGGTGCCACACCTACGGCCCTTTATTATCAATAATAATGTAATAATTATCCAAACATGTCAACATAAACACAACTCTTTATTAAACGCCCTGTTCATTGTAGGCCAACCAAACATACATGGCCCAATCTCATCCGTGTGATGAGACAGGCTGAAGGAAGCATCCATTAAGCATCTACCATCCTGTCTTGCCACTCCACTGCTCCAGCTGGGGAGTTGCACCATTGTCTCAGGAGGTTGCGCTGCTTCTTCGCTTCATTTGAGGCTCTGTTGGGGCCTAGCACATCCTCAGTGTTGATCAGGTTTAGCCCTTGCCTCCATTCCCCAGGCTCCATGACCCCATTGGCTTGTTGGAGGTCCACGAGCCTGTTCTGCAAGACTGGGTAGCGGGTGTGCATGAGATTGTGCAGGATGCAGCAAGCTTCCATGATCCTCCTCACGGTCTCTGGGCAATGCTGCATGGTGGTGAGAAGTACCTGGAACCTGTTGGCCAGGATGCCAAAGGCGTTCTCCACCACCCGCCTTGCCCTGGACAGCCTGTAGTTGAAGATCCTCTCTTCACGGGTGAGGAGTCTGGAGGTGTAGGGCTTCATGAGGTAGGTTGTGAGGGAGAAGTCGTCATCCCCCACGATGAAGTAGGGCACATCTTGTGTGTCGTTGGGCAGGGGTTCTGGATTTGGGAAGCCCACGATGAGGTTGCGTTCCAGCCCCTCCTTGAGGTCACTGGCGTTGTATACCTGGGCATCCGAAGATGAGCCGTTGCCTGAAGCATCGATGTACATGAACTTGTAGTCAGCATCAACCATGGCAAAGAGGATAATGCTGAAGAAGCCCTTGGAGTTGAAATAAGTGGACCCCGACTTGGCTGGAGCTTTGCAGGCCACGTGCTTGCCATCTATGGCTCCAACGGTGTGGGGGAAGTTCCACTTCTGATACCACTGCTCTGCAACTTTCTTCCAGCCTTCTTCAGTGGAGGGGTACTGGAGGAGCTCCTCCTTGTATTCTTTGATGATGGCCTGCACCACTTCTCTGACCACAATGCTGATAGTGTTGGATGGCACCCTCCAGCCGTTCTGCATGCTCCTGTAGGAGGTCCCTGAGGCCAGGTGGCGCGGAGTGAGTGCCACCTTGAGCCCAGGTTCCAGGCTTGGCTGGAAGCTGGTGTATGCCTTGGTCAACCTGGGTGTCAGGCACTGCACAACTTCGTCAAACATGGCTGGAGGCATCCTCATGAAGTTCTGGAACGCCCGAGTGTCTTCGCTCCTGAGCTCCACCATCAGCTTGTTGTACAGTCCGTCCTCCGCTCTACTGGCGAACCATCTTCGGACCCAGACTCTTTTTGGGTGGCTCCTTTTCTTCTCGCAGTAATGTTCACAGAGCCTGCAGATGGCTTCGCACTGTTGCAGAACGATGGTGGCTGCCGAAAGGACTTTGTTACAATCCACGGTGGACATGACTGGATGTTGTGGAAGAGGAAGAGGCAGATGAAGGCTGCAGAGGTCTGCACCACTGGGCTGCTGTTCTGAAAGTGCGATGCAGGCGAGTTGCTTCCCCTTTTTACAGGCAGTATAGGTTTTCCGCTAGGCATCCTCTAGACATCCTTAATATCCGAGATAGGTCCCCTCTGCAAACGTTTTTTCCACTTTAAACGCTTTGTTTCCGCTAGGCATCCGTTCTGCATCCGTTCCGCGTCCGTTCCACTTCCTCCCTGCGTCCGGGCGGATGCGCGTTGCGCGGATGCGTCACGGACGCCAAGCGGATATAGCAGATGCGTAACGGATGTGTAACGGATGCTTAGCGGATTGAGAATGGACGAACTGGATACATTTTCTGTGCAAAAGTTTTAGGCAGCCCAAAACTTTTGGAGCGGATGAAACGTCCATAAACGGATGCTGGACGGATAGAGAGGAAGCCAAATGGAGGCAGTGAGTACAGAACGGATACATCGCGTTAACCAACGGATGGCAAGTCCATTTTTTTGTCCATTTTAAATCCTCTTTGCATCCATTGGTTCAGTGTGACATGGGCTTAAGCTTGTGCATACTTGCACATACATAAAACACCAATGGCCTTTCAGCCTTTCTACATTTCAAGTAGTTTCACAAAGTATAACACAAGGAAATAATTGCTCCTGGCCCTTTGTTTCTGAACTCTTTTAATCTTTCTGCAAGATAGAAGAACCCTAATTAAATGCAATACACTAAATGTCAAACTGAAATTCACAGCCTTGATAAATATTAGAAGATTAAGATATTTATAAAATGTATAATTTGAAAACCTGACACTTCATTTTACATGACTATTATTTCTGCCGTACAAAGTCTGTTCTACTTTTGGAATTGCCCTGCCAGAAAAGAAAATTAATAAGGGTGTTCTGTTTAAAGTTGTTCCATTTGCACAAGAAGTCTAACATACCTTGAACAAGATTCAAGAAGTAGCATCAAAATACTTTTATAAGTCAAGTGATTTCATTATCCCCTTTAGGAAATGACAGGCTTGCTTTTATGAACAGCACTCCACATAAATCACAAAGATGTCACTATGCCTTATGAGAACAGGAATAATTTTCTACTTAGTTTAAAGAACTCCTACCAGAAGGTCCACCATATTCGGCTTATTATTCCTCAGAGTCTTCACAGCATGGAATACATCAACAGCCCTCTGGTGTTGTAGCATTTCACAAACAATACTGATTGCACAAAATGTCCCACTGCGGCCACCACCATTTCTGTAAGAAAAACAGCACAATGACTTGATTATTTTTGTTATTACAGTACCTAAGGATTTTTTTCACCTCCCAAACTAAGCTTATTTTATTTCATTATACAACCAATGAATGTTCATATTGTCTAAATAGTCCATCCACAGACTGGATTTGCTGTACAATAATAGGCTAAGCAGAATAAATATATACTGTTCCTGATGTGTCTAGCTATAGCCTTTGGGATCCTAGAATTCTCATCTTCCCAGCATTTAGGCTCAAGCACAAAATTAATTAATTAATTAATGTTAAGCTAAGTTAAAAATTATATTAGGAATCATGTTAACAATACAACTTGAGTTGAACCAATGCACTGGTGATGTAAAGATATATAATTTGTTTGATTTGTATTCTACCTGTCATTCAAGAGCTTAAAGCAATATATGCAGCACTCCCTCTTCTTATTTTTCTCTACCAAACAACCCTTTCAATTGGTCTGGACTGAGAGAGATTGATTGGCTTAAAGTCTCCAACTGATCTTCCATGGGTGAGGATGGATTAACATCTTTGTCTTTACAATCTCAAAATGCCTCATAGCAATTAAGGATTAACTTTAAATTAAAATTAAGTTAACAGTTTGGTTTTGGTGTACTGGAATATATAAAATTGACAACTGTGGCCTGTTCAAAAACACATATTAAAATAAACCAAGGGTTTACTTCAAACTTGAATGTTTGTGTTGATATTGAAATCTGCAAGATTTTATCCATTTGCTGCTGAGGTTTTTTGAGAGCTCCCCATTTTTATTACATTATTTATTAAATTTTTAATTAGAAAGAATTATTTCAGTAAAATACCCTGTTTTCTAAACCTAGTGGAACTATTACGATTATTTGGTCAAACCAGGCCAAGATGACACCTGCTTAGACATCCAGACTATTGAAATACTCTCTTACAAGAAGCTATCTTATAGCTTTTAAAGGACTTTCATATACTGTTGTGAAAATGATAATGAGCTTGAAATCAGGACCATATTATAACTTTCCTATAGCAATTGTGAATAGTATCCATTTGTTTTTATATGCACTTTAAATGACTGATGACCTTTAAAAGTTTATGATCTTTATGGCGGCTAAAAAGACCAAAGGGTACTTTTAAATTTCTTTCTCCCATTCAAGATCTGATGGAAAAACATATTTCGATGATCAAACTGTGAGAAAGAACATACAACAATTTGCAACAAATGCCAAAAAATAATAAAAAAGCTTTTTCAATATGGAACAAGAAGAAAGAAAGTCAATAAAATGATCAGACCACTAATGGGGAAGACATGGCAAGAAGACAATGGGTGCAGGGACAAAGGGCAACTGCTTAATTCCTTTCTTTGTATCTGTTTTCACGCAAGATAAAAAAAAATAACACAACCTATCAAAAGCAGTACTGTGGGAGATAGAACAGAAATGCAGATCAAAATAGATAAGAAATTGGTAATAGAACACTTATCCATTTTAGACAAATTCAAATCATCAGGAGCAGCTGATTTATATCCCAGGCTACTGAAGGAACCACAGATATAATCTTGGAATCACTAGAATAAATCTTTCAGAGCTTTTGGAGCCTAGGGGAACCATCAGAGGATGGAAAAAAGTTGATGATTTCAGGCTTAAAGAAGGGGGGAGGGAGGGAAGTAGATCCAGGAAACTAAAGACCAATCAGCCTGGGAAAACCATATTATAACTATATTATGGCTTTATAAGCACCTAGAAATGAACAAGGTGATTACTTAAGCCAGGATGGGTTTGTTAAAAACAGATCATACCAGACAAACCTTATTGAAACCTTAACATAAGAATTTTTAATTTTGGTGATTGTACAGTTTTTTTCTCCTTCTGTTGCTAATGTACCTAAAAAGGTTTTAGATACATAAGCGACAGAAGGAGCAAAAACTGTATAGATGGATTCAAAGTTGGCTAGCAAGTTGCATTCAGCATGTAGTCCTCAGTGTATTATGACTACATGGAAAGAAGCACACAATGGAGTTTCTCAAGGTCCTGTCTTGAGCCTAGTGCTCATCAATATCTTCGTAAGTTATCTAGATGAGAGATAGATGGAGGACCTAAAATATTTGCTGTCAACAGGAAGCTAGGAGGAATTGTCAGCACTTTGGAAGATAGATGCAAAATTCAGAAGGATCTTGACAACTTGAACATTGAGCCCTTTATCTGTATCCATATGTGTGTGTGTGTGTGTGTGTGTGTGTGTGTGTGTATGTATGTGTGTGTGTATGTATATATATATAGACACAAAATCACCAACCTGATCCACAAAAACACACCAAGACATAACAGAGACCTAGAAGACCAACAGACTTATGGAACAGCTGTCTTGCCCTACATAAGAGGTACTACAGATAAAATCAGTAAGATACTACACAGGCATCACATCAAGACTG
>BLBF01000002.1:62080698-62140348 GCA_015471245.1 Laticauda colubrina | reverse complement strand
TGCAAACCTGTTCATGGAAGAATTCGAATCCAGAGCCCTGGCTAATGCCACCCACAAACCCAAACTATGGCTAAGATACATCGATGACACATTTGTGATTTGGCCCCATGGAAAAGAAAACCTAAACAATTTCCTAACACACCTAAACAACACACACCCCAAAATCAAGTTCACCATGGAAACGGAAATAAACAAACAACTACCATTCCTAGATGTACTAATCTACAAAAGAACAGATGGCACACTGGGACACACCATATACCAAAAGAAAACACACACCAACCGCTACCTCAACGCCCAATCCCACCACCACCCAGCACAGATAAATTCCGTAGCGAAAACACTAATTACCAGAACCAAATGCCTGGCAGACAAGACACATATAAAGACTGAACTATGCACCCTGACTGAAGTATTGACAGCCAATGGCTTCCACAAAAACAAAATCACCAACTTGATCCACAAAAACACACCAAGACATAACAGAGACCTAGAAGATCAACAGATCCATGGAACAGCTGTCCTGCCCTACATAAGAGGTACCACAGATAAAATCAGTAAGATACTACACAGGCATCACATCAAGACTGCCTTCAAAACAGACAAAAAAATAGCAGCCATCCTGAGGAACCCCAAAGACAAAATTGACCTGGAAAACCAAGGCATATACGAAATTCCCTGTACATCATGCCCGGCCACATACATTGGACAGACCAATAGAAGAATAAGTACCCGCCTAGAGGAACACAAAAATGCAGTAAAAAAGCTGGAACACACCTCCTCACTAGTCCAACACATGAAAACCACAGGTCACAACATCAACTTCAATGGCACTAAAACCCTGGCCACTATAGAAAACCCCAGCCACAGAATCATCAGAGAAGCCATAGAGATTGAAAAAAGACCTGACAGCATGAATAGAAGAGATGATTCCACCAGACTGTCAATCATTTGGAAGCCTGCACTCTCAAATAGAAAGATCTCCATGCCACAAGCCAGGCAAACACCTGGGCAAAAACAGACTCCCTCTGATAGCTCCAACCTCACCCCCCCACCAGGCACCCAGGTGAAACCCAGCTTGCTAATGAAGAGCAGCCGTCCCTTCACACGGAGCCAAGCTGCACTGAAAGCCTCCAACACAAGAACAGACTGTTGCCAGCCAATCAAAGCCACAAAACAGACAGAAGAAACCAGGAACACCAATCAATCAAACTCCAAGTCCAATGAAATAGGTCCAGGCTCCCAGCCAATCAGAATGAACCAGCCTCAAATTTAAAAACCAGGAGCTGTAAGACCCACATCCATACAGAAGCCTGATGATGGCAGATGAGATTCTGCTGAAACGTTGCTACAACTTTAACAGAACTACAATGACGTGGGATAATACCCGAAGGAAGCTGAACAGCACACATGTAAGTACCCGCGATAACTTAAAAAAAAAACCAAAAAAAAAAACCAAAAACAAATATATATATATATATATATATATATATATATTAAAATTGAACAGCACTCCCTCAACAGAGAGGGAGAGATACAACAGCAACTATCTCCTGTTTACAATGCAGTCCTTCCAATGGTCCCAAGAAAGTTCCACACTCATTTACGCTCTAATTCAGAGGATACAGATAAACCACCAAGTGGTTTCAACAACTCTCTGAAAGAGACGAATCTTCAGAGTGCTAATGACCAGATTACGGCAAAGAATATTATCGAATCTAATATAATCAGAATATATCCTTCCATTCCCCACCAGTTTTATATATACTAATAATGTATACTATAGATATTTAGAGAAATTGTATTTATACCAAGAATATCAGAACCCAAAGCAGTTTATTGCAAAAATGTGTTGCCTGAGTTTAGATGCATGATTAAATTCAGCATTTATAATGATTTATCTTTGGTTATTTTTAGTTTTCTAGAGATTCATTCTCATTCTTGAAACCCTGTTATTTCTACAGCTATTCTAATCAGCATCTTTTATACGGCACTTCATTGAAAATAATAAACCTTAATAATTACCAGAGTGCACACTAGTTAGCTTGCAACTCTTTAAAGACAACATTCACAAATGGTTGATTTTCAAAGGAACTACAATATGGCACATCTGTCACATCCAGACAGCATGAAACGAATGCTCCCTGCTGCCAAAATACTGGATAATATTGTGCCATTCTTTCAGCATCTAATTAAACAAAAGTCATTTAAAAGGATTATGTTGGAGGTTTTTTCCCCTTCCTATACTACCTCAAAGTGCCATGCACGTGTGCACACATGAGAGATAGTACAACCATTTAATATCTTGAATAATCAAGAGAGATAATATCAATTTGCATTTGAAAAAGACCTCCCAGATGTGATCTCAACGCATTAATGAGCTAAACCTCCCAAAATAAAATATTAAAATTTTTATTCAACAGGTGAGAAAACTAGAAAACAGCTTTATAAAGCTACTGGACCATGATCAGCTGAAAAGGGGTAATTTAAACAAAATCTAGCTAGTAGCTAAAAGAAGTTTATATTTCAATCAGAAAGACTATAGTCTGACTGTATGTACAGTATATGAATGTGACAGAAAGACAGAGAAACACAAAGTAAAGAAATACATAAATTAACATATATTACAATTGCAATAGCGCTTAGACTTATATACTGCTTTACAGTGCTTTCTAAGCTGTTTACAGAGTCAGCATATTGACTGGATCCAACAATCTGGATCCTCATTTTACCCACCTCAGAAGGATGGAAGACTGAGTCAACCTTGAGCCTGGTGAGATTTGAACTGCCAAATTGCAGGCAGCAGAAGTAGCCTGTAGTACTGTACTCTAACCACTGCACCACCGTGGCTCATATCATGGTTTGACCACCATTTATTGAATAATCCATAATTGGTTCGGTTCTCACAATGATTACCATCAGAAATCAAACGGGTGGCTTAACAAAACATACCAAACAAAATTAGCATTTATTCTGATTTATCTTACATTACAGTTAGGAAGAAATGAGGAAGGTATAAAGAAAAACAGTTGAAATATTGGTGCAGTTTAGCCATAGTCTGGTTGTCATGCGAAATGGTTTTATTAGTGGTGGTCCAAACTACACAATATATCAATATATAATTTCCCATTATGTGTCTATTTTTTATTTTTTTTGTATCCAGGCATTTTTTTTGCGGGGGGGGCGGGGGGCGGGCTGGCTGGCTCAATTCTTGATGACTGCAGGAAATTCTTTTAATGTTGGCCCCATCTTATTATTTTCTTCTGCATCTCTCAGCTGGACAAATGTAGTCATTTTTTCTAGTTCTTTATCCACTTCTATCACATCCCCAAAAGTAGATGAATTTCTCCTTGCCCAAAAGATTGTTTTAACTTTAATGGTTCTGAACTTTGTTGTCACAGAAATGTCCTTATCCTGTGTGATCTTGTCTGTTTGTCACAGCCTTTCTCCTTAATATTGATCTCCTTTTCATTCCTCTAACCTATTTTCCCCCCTTTTTATTCTTATTCTTAAGTCCAAGAAAAATCAATTTATCTGTCACCTTCACTCATCTACAGTTAATCAAATATCAGCTAAGCAATCTTGTTTGCATCTCTGACAATTAACTGTGTTGATGTCCATTTAGTGCTACCAAATGAAATTGCAAGAACAAAAACTGGTATTTTTTCCAGCTGAAATTCCAATCCAATATTACCATCTATAGAAAAAGTAACATTCTATCATCATACAGAACATTGATTGTTTGATGCCTGTATGTTTTAGGTTCTCCATTCAGAACAGTATTCCCCCCCCCCATTTTTCACCAAGGATTACCATCTATTGCTTGCCTGACCACTAGATGGTAGCAAAGAGTTAGAGCTTTTGATTTGTCTTGGCTGCAATCTACCATAATCTTTCTATCTTCCTTTAATCTCATTTGTGCCTACCCGTGTTTCTCAAATAATAAGTCCGGGTCTTATTTTTTTTTTTGAGCCCTGAAAAATGGCTAGGTTGTCTTTTGGGGGGTGACTTAATCCCCCCCCCTTGCATCTTCGGGTGGGCGGGCGGCGATGGCTTGGATATTGACCTTGGCGTTGATAGAGCACTTCGAATCGGGGTCAAAGCAGGCAGCACCATATCCGGGTGTGCAACAAAAGTACTTCCTAACGGCAAGCCCCCCCCCCATTTTGCATGTTTTAATATAAGCCTTAATTTGGGGGGAGGGGCTTAATTTCATTTCATGCCTATAAAACATGCTGGGACTTCCTATTGGGGGAGGCCGTATTGTTGGAGAAACAGGATATTAGATCTCCTCCCTGATTACTTCTGAGCATTTCTAATTCCGCTGTAGGCTTTTCTATTATTTTTCTGAACAGAGAACATTTTATTTTTTATCTTTTTGTTGACATTCTCAAAGAAGGTATTTTTCTTTGTTCTTTCTTACTAGACCCAGAAGTCCCTATTCGTGCTCCGAAAGCTTTTTGGATCTTCTCATCTTTGATATTTTTAGATTGTTTTTACTTCAATTTCACAATGTCTCATTTCTTTGTACAGCTCCTTAAACTCTGCATAATTGATTCATTGTCTGAATCTGTTCCTTACACTGATCTTATATTCGTACTGCATACTGCCCACATCAAATCTTGTTGTTTTTTTGAAAATTTTATTGATTTTTAAAAACAAACATAAACAAACAAAACATAGATACATTTTCTATCTAGCTTCTCTTCTCTTTTAATTTTCCTAATTTTATTTTATTTATTTCGTCTCAATTCAAATCATTGTACTTATATTCTTTGTCTGTCCTGTTTCACCTGTCTATTTTCTTTTCTCATTAAAAACAACAAACATAAACAAACAAAACATAAAATATCTTTTTTGAAAACAGCCTAATCCCATATTACATCTCTTTGTACAGACACAAATTCAAGTTCATGCTCATTTTTATGTGCCATTCCATATCTTGTTACCATTCTACATTTTCTATATAACTTCTCTCCTCTTTTAATTTTCTTAATTTAATTTTATTTATTTTGTCTCAATTCAAATCATTGTACTTATATTCTTTGTCTGTCTTGTTTCAACTGTCTATTATCTTCTCTCATTAAACAAAATTTTTCCTGTAATCACTAACTGGAGTATGATGCCTTTATATCTTTCCCCTAAAGTTATAACACTTAATATAATACATATCGTCGGTTTGGATTCTGCTTGGTACATTCTAAAACTACACAGTACATTTTTAAAAAAGAAAAAATTATAAATATATAATATAATTAAAACAATCCAGACCAATTCAATTCTATCATTAATAATAATATTCATTTAAATCTTAGACATTTTACACATTCCTTTTCAAATAGATATCATACTTCTATGGGAACACTTATAAACTTTCCATAGTTGCTTCCCCCTTACTTCACTTATATTTTATAAAACATTGAATAGTTAAAATGTTCCCATTCCTTCCTAATTCAATTCTCTCATTTATTTCATTTCCTTTTTTTTATTCACAAAAGTTTCACTGAATTACACTGACTGTTTTAACCCACTTTTTAATCATATGTTATTTCCAATTTTCTAACATTATTTCTAATACAAATATAACAATACAATCTTATGTACCTTTACAGAATCCCTTTTTCAGTTAAATTTTCACCCATTATCTCTGAATAAGTCCTGTTTCTTTACACCCTGCTCCAAACCTTTGTAACTTCTCTTCCCTTCCTTCTTCCCTTTCTTCTCTCTCCCCTTTTTACCCACTTGTCTCTCCACCTCCATTTCCCTCTTCTGTGTTCCCCTTGTCTGTTGCTTTCCAACATTATATCCACTTTTTACATTATTTTTCCTTTTTTTGGCTGCTTTTTTAAGTCTTAAATTCTCCATTCTCTTTCCCCCCTTTCCCAGTCAGTTTCATTCTCTTAGGTTTAGCCTATATATTTGACATCAATAAATCATGGTCTCTTCCACCAGGCTCAATTGATTGCACTTCTCATTCTTCCATTTCCTATTATGTTGTCAGTTTGATTGCAGTGTTATGTATCCAGTAATGTCCATATGTATGTTGCTTGAAACAGATTCAGAAATAAAGAATTCTCTTTGCAAAAGTTTATTATATTATTTTCTTTGAGATTACACTATTGCAATCCATATCTTCCTGAATTCCAATTATTTATTACTGGAATTCTATCTTTATCCACCTCTCATGGATGGTTTAATTGCTTTTGCTGTACTTTGCAGAAAATTGATCCTATGATTCTAGTGGTCCCTTCCAATCTCATGATATTATGAGTTACCTTCCACCCAGAAGTGATATTCAGTAGTTCTGACCAGTTCTGGAGAACCGGGAGTGGAAATTTTAAATAGTTCAGAGTAGTTCAGAGAACCAGTAGTGGAAATTTTGAGTAGTTCGGAATACCACCTCTGACTGGCCCCACCCCCATTTATTCTCTGTCTCCTGAGTCCCAGCTGATCGGCTGGATCTTCATTTGTTGCCCTGCACAGGAGAATGGAGCTGGAAAGTAGGTTACTGGTGTGGGGAGAGAATGGGGAGTTTACAGTATCCTTCCCCTGGAGTGGATAGGAATGGAGGTTTTGCAGTGTCTATCCCCTGGAGTGGGGTGGGAATGAAGACTTTACAATATCCTTCCCCTGTCACACCTACCAAGCCACATCCACCAAGCCACATCATGCCCACCAAGCCACACCCACAGAACTGGCAGTAAAAAAATTTGAATCCCACCACTGTTTCCACCAATCCTGAGCCTCCCTTCCCATGCAGTACAGGTAGTATACAATGTGATGCAGCAGGAAGAAGATGAGATGAAAAAGTGGCAGAAATGGCATCTTCTTCCTTGCAAAGGAACATGATGAAATCCACCATTTTGCATCAAGCAATGTTAATACTGTTGCCTTTGTGAAACATATAAAAAGAGCAGAAAGACCACAATCCTCACTGATTTAGTTCTCAGTGTGGCAGCCCTCAGAGATTTATTACCTGTATTGAACAATTATTGACAAACAGATTGTCTATGAGTTTGTTAAATTGCTTTGGGGCTATAAATTAGAAACTCTCCAGCCTGAATATTGCTTTTGCAATAATTTTACTAGGTGAGTTTGGGGCAAACTATCTGCTCTCTAACTCTTCCACCCGCCAAATCCTAAAAACCCCATCTGTATTATGGACAATTACAGATCTGACTTTACAAAGCTGCAGTATTTGAATTAGATTAAAATCTAATTCAGAAGAGTCGCTGATATTGATCATCTTAAGAGTTTATTCACTCACAAGCAATGGACAACTGTACGGCCTTCTCCTCCATTGTATTCTTCCTGCCACTTGTCCACTTGACGTATGAGTTTCAAAAAAGACCGTTTAGATACGGGTGTGTCTCTGTACATAGGCCAACCCAGGAACTGAAATTGCTGCACCATTCGGTAGCCATCCTGGGGCTGTGGGGACCCAACCAACAGGTGAAGAAAAAAAAGACAGCATTATTTATTCTGAGTTCAAATAATACATGCATTACAACCTTACATTGTTATAGAATATTGCTCCTTACAATGTTCTAAACAAATTTGCATTTCAAAGTTATAACTTTGAACCTCAGATTTAAGATGATGATATTTTAAACAGCTGAAAATACAGATATGCTGAACTGAAACCATGGTACCAGCTGCAAGAGCCAAATATATGATTAATATTACGGCAATTACCAAGCTGAAATTTACAATATAATTCCAACAGTGTTGCTCTTTTAATATGCTTGTCATTGTCAAATTTCTGAAATGAACTTTCATTCTGATGACTGATTGTTAACATGCTAAGTACAGACCAATTTGTTCAGAATAACTCTCCCTTACTTGGCATCTTTGGAAAACTGTACTTATCTGTTGAAAATTTCTACTAATTTATAACAAAGGGAAGAAAAGAGAAAAAAATGTTTTCCAATTTTTCAGTTCTATTGACAGATACTTGTGATTTGAAAAAAAAAGTCTTCAGGGTTATTGATTTGTTTACTCTGCAATTAATGTTCAAAAATGTTCAAAATATAAATGTATGTAACCTTAATTCTGTAGAATAAATAAATAACCTAGTAAAAGACCTGGCAAAGTTGCTTAGTTAGTGTTCTTCATTCTTGTATGCTTTTATTAGGCAGTTTAACACTGATCAGATATGGTCTAGATTTTCTAAATTCATCCAAATACTGGCAATGCTTTTGTTCCAGCTGAAGCTTCTAGGCTGGTTCTCATTATAGAATATTATATAGTCTACATTGCATATGGAATATTTTATGAACACAGTGGACTTTTTATATGGAATGCTTCCATCAAATAATAAACATTAAAATAAATCATCAATTAAATTTGAATTCCCTAAATGTCTATCCCTAATAAGAAAAATAAGTAAATAAGATCCTTACTCTTGATGCATTATAAATTCGGAATATTCGACTGATTATATCTTCTTCTAAATCAGCAGAAACAAACTCTACTTGAATAGGACCATGTCGATGAACACCATTTTCAGGCCAATATTGTGGACATAACTGTAGAAGAAAGAAATTATTTCATGTGTAATTGTATTGTTTAGGATAAAATTAGGACAAATTTTTTTAATGTGCCCATATGAACTCCAAAGACCACAGAAAGTTGTATCTACATGAAAGGATGTCACTTCTTTTTAACTGTCTGAAAAATAAGATTATTTCCAAAGTTAAAAGGCAGGGGTGGAAGACGACAGGGTTAACTACCGGTTCGGGATTTATGAGCTTCCCTGCACACTGAGAGCCGTGCACCTGTAAATCATCATCAGCACGCTGGGTGCAGAGAAGCAGCCTTTGAAACAGCCCTCTTTTCCTGCTTTTTTAACTGCATCTGTGCCTCGTTCGGCAGCTGAAGTTGAAAAATCAGGAAATAAAGATCAGGTAAGAGCCTGGGTTGGCAAAAACATCAGCAGACATAGAACCAGTTCTATGTCTGCTGCTCTTCAGAACTACCGATTCTATAGAGGTGGACAGAACCAGTAGAAATCCACACCTAGTAAAAGGGTATAATGCTTGTATATAAGTTTATATATCAATGCAACTTTGCAGTCCTTCAAGAAAAGACCAACATTTTAAAGGCTTATGCTGTTTAATATATTTTGCAATTATATTTTTTGAGAGAGAAAAATGCAGAAATGATTCTCAGCTCTAAGAATATAATCTACTTTACTACATAGACTCCAATGAAATTCGTAGTACACTTCTTGTATATACAAATACGGAATATATACATTGCAGGATAAAACTTGTATAGAGGACACAGTGTGTATAATTTTACTTTTATTTACTTATTAACAGACTTGTTTTAACAAAAACAGTTAGAAGATTATTTCAAAAACTAAAATATAAATACATTTAATTTAATTATTAATAATTACAATTTAAGACTAAATGGAAAGAAGAACAATTATTTTCAAACTATTTCCAAACGTCAGATGGTAACAGAACTTTCAATCTTTTTCAAATAAAGAACTGGGAAACACATGCAAGAAATTCTCTGTGGAAAATATTCTGCTTCTCTGGGGATATCAAAAAAAACACCTTCCTTTGCTTGTTATAATGGGTATGAAATACATCTGTTTTGCATTTCTCAAAGTAACATTTTTTTCTTTAATCTCAACACTATTGGATATCACCAAAACCTTAGTTGCCTTCCATATATATAAATATCTTATTTTCCACTCTGATCATTTGTTCCAGCAATATACTACATAGTGTAGTAATCACAGGGGATCAAAGAGATACTCTGGACCATTTAAATAGCAGATAATATTATGTAGGCTGAATCCTTCTTAATCCGTCCTGAATCTTCACTTTCCAATATTCCAGACATCAATTTACAAATGGTCTCAGGCAGACAGTTAAGGCCAAACAAAATAAAATAAACCCAGAGAACCACTGAAGGATTGTATTTGGCATTTAATTTAAATCCTGCCTCTCTATTCATTTGGACATGCAAGACTAGCAATCAATATAATGAATGCTCCAAAAATAAAAATGGAAAGAAGTTACTTTAAAATCTTGCAAACAACAAGTAATAATTAAAAACTTGGTGAAAAATGTATATTGTGGATGATGCCCAGGAGTAAAAAAGAAAGTGCATTAACTGTATTTCCTGAAGAAGGCACTCCTCACCCTAGGACTAACAGGAAAATGCCCTCTATTTCATACTGGACAGACTGGGAACATTTTCAGATTGTAATGCTTGAGAAGGTTTTGCATCAGAAGATGTAGACCTTAGCCATTTTGGCCTTTAAATGTCAGTAACAACATCTTAAATGCTGCCTAAGAAGCAATTAACAAGCAGCACACATCTTCTGGCATCAGCATAATGCAATTCCAGCATTTTACACTGAATAGAAATGTAACTGATGCATTTTTCATCCACTACAATTTCTGGACACTCTTCAAAGGCTCTTCATATGAAACACATTGGAATAATCAAAATTGACTTGCTCCAGGTAGGAACAACCCTTTTCTTAATTCAGAATATTTCTTGGCAAAATTTAGAAATCATGCACATGGAAGATACCTTGTAGTTTCTTTCATGTGCATGGTCTGCTAGTATCACAATACAGCAGGGGTCCCCAACCACCGGTCCCCGGACCGGTCCCAGTCTGTGGATCATTTTGTACCGGGCTGCAAAGAATGAATAATTGTGATTAAAAATATGTTTATAGTAAAGAAATAGTAAAGAAGCCCTTTACTACTGGGGAAGAATTGATTTTGCCGGTCCTTGAAAAAGTGTTTCTGCGTGAAACTGGTCCCTGGTACAAAAAAGGTTGGGGACCACTGCAATACAGAAGTCATATTGGTATTTTAAAACATAATGCAATCTACGCACTTCTATTTTCAAGCTAGCAATAGAAAGAAAATGGAAAAGCCATCAAATGTTGGAAAAGAAGCTTTTACCTGCAAGGAGAACATTTGTAAAAAGGATACTTGAAATGTAAGGTATTTAGATTTTAAACATTTTAGTACTATGCAAACTTTCTGAAAAGAATTGCTTGCATAATTTTATGTACCTCAATCATGTCTCCACTTGTTTGCCTCCTTTGTAGATTAAAGAGTCCCAAATATCACAATCTTTCCTCATATGGAAACTGTTCTAGATTATTCATAATCTTAGTTGCCCTTCCCTGAACTTCTCCAGCTTTACTGTATCCCTTTTGAGGTGCGGTAGTCAGGACTCGACCAATATATTATGATATTGGCATCTCTAGTTTCAATTCTATTTCTTATTATTCCTACCTGCAATTAAGCCTTTTTTATAGTGGATGCAAGCTATGTTGAGAAGTTCATTTAATTTATCCTTACTCCAAGATCTCGTTCTTTTATTTAACTCTGATTCCATTAGTTTATGTCAATAGTAAAAAAAAATGGCTCCAATGTGCATCACTATATACTTGCCCACATTGGATCTGCCATTTTGACCCCTACTTCCCTAAAATAATCCTTTGGAGCTCTTGACAGACTCTTATTGTTTTTACCAGTTTGAACAATTTAGTATCATCAGGAACAAAGCTATTCCACTCATCACCCCTGATTCCAGGTCAATTATAAATATGTTAAAAAGTACTAGAAAGGAGTGTCACATGGTTTACGGGGCTTTATTCTAGCCCTATGCTGTTTTGCTTAATTCAGAAATGATTTGGCTGATGGATTAGAAAATGAGATTTTCACATTTTTGCATGACACAAAGCTAGGAGGTTAGCAAACACTTTGTAGGACTATTAAAATTCAAGAGGATACTGACAAGTTGAACAATAGGCAGAAATCAGTGAGATGAGACAACACACATAAAGTCTTACATTTGAGTAGGAAAAACCAAAAGCATGATAATAGAACAGGAAGGGACATGCTGAACAAAACTACATGTGAAAATAATCCAGTCTCATAGTTGTTCATAAGCTACATATACACCAATAACAATGCACTGGCAAAAAAATAAGTTATCCTTCACTGTAGCAACATAAGCAGAGTGTCAAGAAGAAATCACTGTTCTTCTGTAATGCTGCATTAGAATCACACCTTAACTATTGTGTCCTGTTTTAGGCATCATGTTTTTGAAAGGATGTTGATAAACTGGAGCACATCCAGAAGACAGTAATCAAAATGATAAGTGGCCTGGATCGAAAAATTACTAAGAAAGATTGGAAGCACTGGGTTTGTTTAAGGAAGACTACAGGGAGACCCTGACAGCTGTTTTTAAAGGGCTGACATATAGAAGACAGGAAAGAATAGTTCAGTGTTATTTCACAAGACAAGATAAGACATAACAGGTTTAAATACAAAGAAGTAGATTTTCTATGGACTTCTTTTTTTTATAATAATAAGAATTGTTCAACAATGGTACTGACCACCTTCGAAAGGGTCGGCTGTTTTAAATGGAAAGCTTTTAAACAGAGGCTTCATTGTCATCTGTTGGGAATGCAGCAGCAGTTATTTCCTGCAGAAAGTTAGAAGGGATCTTTCAAACCCTACTTTCTAGGAATCTATCTGTCCAACCCAAAAAAAGATTTCAGTATTGTGGCCCACATGGGATATCTTCCTTCAATTTATACATCAGAACTACTTTTTCCTGCCAAAGGCTGTAAACAATTATGAGCAAGGAGGATTTGAAGTAACCAATCACATAAAGAACTGTATAAGTTTTATGGAGATTTATAAGATTCTTCAGAAGAAGTATACTCAAACAACAAGGTAATATCAGTTATGTAAAGAAATTTATTTGAACAAAGTGTGTATATTTTCTTTTCCTACTTCACACTATGTTACACTAATTAACATTTTGGAACAGACATTAGTGTGGGAAACCAGGTTTAGTTGCCAAGAGAGAGCAGGCCTCCAAAGTTTTAAAAAGTAATGAAAGAAAGCCAATGGAAAGTTTAAAAGTTTTCCTGCTTTTGAATATTCAGAAAAACCAAAAAAACCCATGGCTGAAAAGTCAAATGCACTTTTTAGTAGCAACTAAACAGCTTGATCCTACAAGCCTTTCCTTGCTCACTCTGAAAATAACTGGACACAAGATCTTTTGCCTTTCGTGAATTTTCCTGGAGACCAATGAGTGTGGTTGGGATACAAATATATGCAAGTGAATGCCTGAAATTTATGATTACTTGCAGCAGATATGCTACTTGTGAACTTTAACACAATAATGACAAAAATATTTCAAATGTTAAGAAAAGTATTTCCCTTATTTATGATACATATAGTACACAGTAGAGCAGATTCAGCTGTTTATGTTCTTCTCTTTAAACAGTGTTTCATTAAGCAGTTCAATAAATACTTTTACATCAGAAATTTTAGAAAAATGGAGCAGTTTTACTTTAGAATGGGTGCCCATTTTTCAACGCCAGCAGTATTTTATAAGAGAATTTCATCTTTCAGCTTCCAGGAACTGACTGACTACTTTTGATGTAGAGTTTGCTGCCTCTTCAGCTAGAAAGAGACAGGAAGAACACAGCAAAGTAATGTTTGTAAGGCTAAAAAGGAAGTGTGGCATTACAGGAAGTCATGCCAGCATCATTTTTGTTCTAAATGCAGATAGCTATTGAGCAACACTGTTGAAAGGCCACCTATGTCATACTTTGTCTGGAGACATAATTATCTCTTTCTCAGTAGCATAAGCTAGTACATTTTCTTAAACTGACATCCAGCATCCCCAGGAAAATGTCCCCATGAGAATATGCAATTAATGGCACTGCTCCTAGTAAAGAAAGGGGCTGACAGTCAGCAATGCTCTTTTTTTTCCCCGAAAGAAAGAAGCAATTATAAAGAGCAAGGTTTCAGCAACACAAAAATAGATTTTGCATCTATGTGGCACAATAAATAATGGTTGATTTGGACTAGTAAACCGAGGATTCATATTCCCACTCGAGAATAAAATTTTATAGCTAGTCTACTAAGTGCTAGTCTACAAAATATTTCATGACTCCCAGTTCCTTTACTGTTGACAGTCAAACCTAAAAGGCAAAAGCCATCTATCACTTCATTGTCAGTTCTAAGTTTAGCTTCTGTAACTGTTGTAGTTAGCTGAATCTTTTTTATATTTAATCTTAGTACAGAACTCTCATCTACTCCTTGAGTTTCATTGTTTGAACTTGCAAATATTTGCACTCTCAGCTATTAGGAATAGTAGTATGTTCTGGGATTCCCATTTTCCTAAAGACTTTCCACAGCTTGATAAGGTCTACCATCAGGGGTCTCCAACCTTTGCTGGCTGAAGAACTCTGGGAGTTGAAGTCCACAAGTCTTAAAGTTGCCAAGGTTGGAGACCCCTGGTCTACATAACCGAAGGCCTTTCTGTAATCAGTGAAGAACATAATGATATTTTTTGGAAATTTCTAGGACTCTAAACTACAATGGGAAGCTGGAAAAGAACATCTTGAAAGCAGTTAATGGACAGCCACTTCTCTCCTGTTATCAAGAGAAGTCCCTTAAAGTCAAACTCAACTCAATGAGACATTACAAATGAAGCAAATCATTTCACTAAATTCATGTCTTTGACTTACTTGTGCTGGATCCACATCATTCAGCATCACTATTGATGTGCAATGGTAGTCTAGAACCAGTCTCCAGAAATCTTTGACAGTATTTGGTAAAGGATGCTGAGTGACTATAAAAGCTGAAGGCTGTTTATAACTCTGAAAAAGAAAGACGGGCATTTTAATGGAGGATTAAAGTCAGGACTAAAGCTATAGTAAGAAAGTAAATATAAGGGGAAAAATGCATACAAATAATATTTTATTCTATATGTTATGGAAACAGAAGAAAAAGCTTCTGTTGAAAAGCTTGGCATGGAAGCACTTACAACTGTTCAGACTAGGAACAGACTTGCTTTTAAACCCCAGTCTTCAATGGAACTTGGAGATAGTGAAGATATATAGATATAGATAGTGAAGATATATAGCCTTAAAGCTGCACCAGATGTTCCCGTTCCTGGTGAAATGGGTACATAAGCAGAATTCCATCAAGCACACGGGAGAAGGAATGGGAAGCAAGGCTTATTTTAGGAATAGATAAAAGGTAGGTACTTGTGTGATGTTTATGGACAATGGGTTAAAAAAACAACACCAAGATAGCAGCTGTGATAACACTTGCTCCTTTTTAATATATGTCAACACATATAAAAAAGGGGCAGTATTTTAATCATGCTCTTGTGTCTGCTATGTTACTTCGTATGGCCTGAGGTGTACTATTTGACAATTTGAAGAGGAAACAGCCATGAAATAAGGCTGATATCTCTTGCCTGGTTCCCTCCAGATGTATCCAACAGCTGTGTGTCTTAAGGTCTACAACTATAGGGCAACAGGTTGAAAGATTCAATAAAAGTAGCAGGCAAGGGCTTTGCTGAGTGCAATATGACAATATATGTTTGATACTGTAGGCAATACCAATCACTAGCATAACCACTAATGCGATACTCTCACCTTTTGAACATACAACCTTTCCATGTATCTTTATTATAAATGATATACTGTAAGTGCTAACTGTGAAACTAGTAGTCATATCGGAAAAGATTGCTTTCACAGAAGATTGTTGAGAATGTCTTTGTTCTTTTTCTGAAGTCTGCATTTTGGCATGTGTGTATATGTGTGTGAAAGCCTTAATTACTGCTGTTCTTAAATGTCAGGAGATACTCCACAAATCTCAAAGGAATGTAAAACATATTTAAGTGTCCTTTTACTTAAGTGATGTAAGCATATTAAAACTTCCATATCTGCATTTAATGTGGATAGCAGTAAAAGTATCCTTAGCAAATGTTCATTCAGTTAGAAAAGAATCAATTGACTGAAGTAATGGCCTGTGTATTATCTGCGCCAGCAGGCTTTTTTCCCTCTTCTATTCATTACTATGAAAATGAAAAAGAAAACTAAAATTTTCTCCCTATATTATTATGCTGACTTAAAGTCTCATTTATGTGTGTGCATGATACTGTATGTATACAAAGACACATACACACACTCTGAAATAAGCCCCAACAAGAATGTATATATTTGTAGCCTTAATTGTATAATGAATTACTCTTCACAGTTAATATGCATACATTACATATGAGGCATACTTATTAAATTCACAAACTGCATCAATCTATTTTGTTATTTATTGAGTTTTGGTTTGGTTTGTTGTATGATCTAAAACATTGGTAGTATGTAAATTGTCCAGCACTATCACCATAAAGGTTATCCTTCAAACCAATTTCAATTCCAAGAGGTTTTAGGGACACATCTGCACGGTTCTTGGCAACAATTTAAATGTGGTTTGCCATTGCCTCTTTAGATTTTTTTCCGGTTTCCCAGATCAGTCTTCTTCTTTTGGTATTTTTCTGTTCCTTTATTCATGCACTGATGAGGTTTGACTCTATTGGGCTTTTTTGTGATCAACCAAGATCAACTAAATATTGCCACCCAACTGGCCAATGTAATATATGAAACTTGATGTATGATGCTTGCTTGTTAAAAAAAGTTTATGCAATATGAAGTTGGCTGGACTATGGTCTTCTCTCAACAAATATTTTCATATCTTGCAGCTATACAACTTACACTGAACGTATCAGAATGTTTAAAGATTTTAAAAATAAACTCAGGAAAGCATATTTGAAAGATCTGAGCCCTTTAAGGGGCCAAGCTTCTTACAATTTTCCAGGAACTTTCATATCAGGCAGATACCTTTCTAGCTAACAAAAACAAGACAAGAGCTTACATCCATCAGTGCAGCATTAATGTAATTACTGCTCTCTCCATCTATTGTGATAAGGAAAGGCAAACATCTGTCTGGAGGAAGAACATCCATACACCGATTCTTCTCATGATTCCGGGGTAAAAGTGCAATGCTGCAATCTTCTACCCGAAGAGTTGGGGTCACCATGTTTAGAGTCTACCAAAATAAGATAAAATGAATTTGACAGAAAGTTACTCAAGAATGAATATGTCTTCAGGGTTACATTGATTTCCAGGGAATTAAATTTTAAGAGAATTTATGCTTCATAGAATAATATAAAAAAATTAAGTTAACTAAATTTAGCCCTACAATGAAAGGCTATCTTGCAATATTTGCCTTTTGAAATATACTTCAATCATTGACTTACCCTAAATTCTTCTTTGATCTGACTTGAATTGGTTTGAGGATCAAGTTTATTCATTTCATAATAGACTGATCTAACTTGTGAAGCTAAAACTGAGGTATCTCCACATAGACAGGCTTCCAATATTGCATCATGTATGAATACATACTGTTCCTAGAGAAATTACAAAAAACAAAATAAAACCAGACAGTTGGAATAATGTTCCATAGCTGAATTTAACACATACTCATTCTATCTGGCATAATAAAACCAAATTTTAAAAACTGTTCAGTTTGTTGATTTTCTTATTAGAAGTCTAAGAAAATAAGAATTAAAAATGCCTGAACTTGAGGTCTACGGCCCAGAGGCAAAAACTGATATAACCCAAAATATTGGGTCCAGCCAGGTCTAGCTATTTGAGGTTGGTTATATGCTGCCACTTTGTTAAGCATAATATCCAGACAATAAGGAAGCTCACAAAAGAGTTGTAGGGCACTTGACATTTAAATTTCAATATGTGACAAAACAAAAGGCATTTTCATTCTATCCAATATGACAACTGAAAATGAGAGAATGCTTAGAATACCTCTGTTTGCACCATGTTAACTCTTCGAGATCGAAGTTCTCTGACACAGTTGAATATATCTACAACTCCTTCTCTTTCTGCCATGTCTAACATAATGTCAATGACAATGAAACATCCAGTTCTGCCAGCACCTGCACTGTAAAAACAAAAGCACAATTATTATTATTTTAACAATAGCAATTCCTTTCACCAAAATGGAAAGATTATGTCTTTCTTGAGTGACATGCCAAAAAAAGCTCATGACAGAGCCAGTCACACACTTTGGTGTACTGGTGAAGGCTCCAAGCTAGAAACCAGGAAACTGTAAGTTCTAGTCCTGCCTTAGGCACAAAATCAGCTTGATGACCTTGGACCAGCAAATCCAGAAAAAGAAATCCACAGAGAATGAATAAAATCTTCTCAAAATGTCAGTTTTAAAGAATGCTTTTAATCACCACATAGTTGAAGAGAAGACACTCTTTTTTTGGAAAAAACAACTTTGTGTTGCAAAACATTTAAATATCCAAATTATTATCTTCTGAAGCTTGGATCTGACTTATGGAAAATCCTAGTTGGAATTAATGAGGAAATTCCTTTCCAACTGAAATAAGAACAATGAAGGATTCTTCAGGATGCAGCAGTGTTAAACCTCCTCTCTAGGCCTGGAAAGATCTTGTTAAAGCCCATGTCCCACTGCACCAACGGACGCAAAGAGGATGTAAAACAGACAAAAAAGCTTGCCATCCGTTGGAAAATGCGATGCATCCGTTGTGTACTCACTATGTACGTGTTTCATACGCTCTATCTGTCAAACATCCATCTACTGCTATTTCATCCGCTCAAAAAGTTTTGAGCTGCACAAAACTTTTTGAGTGGATGAACTTTCCGCCACGTACGATGTACATCCGTGACACATACGGGCACTAAACATTCTACATCCATTGTCATCCGTTAAACGTCTGCTGTATCCTCTCGGCATCCTCTGGCCATCCCCTCAACTCACATCCGCTGCAGCTGAAAGCAGAAAGAGGGAGGAAGCGAAAGGTACACGGAACGTCCACACAGCGTTAGTAGCACGGAAATAGAAAGGATGAAAGCAGATGCAGCTCGTATATAAAGCATTAAAATGGACAAAACATTTGTATATGGGACGTATCTTGGATATTTAGGATGTCTGGAGTATGCCTAGAGTATGTGGAAGGACACCTAGCGGAAAACCGACATTTCCTATAAAAAGGGGGAGGAAATCACCTGGATCTCAGTATCAGTCCAGCAGCCGTGGTGTACAGACCTCTTCACCCTTGCTCTTGCTCTTCCACATCATCCATTGATCTCCACCATGGATCGTCACACACTCCTTATGGTAGCTGCCATCTTTCAACACCAGAACCAAGCCCTCTTCAGACTGTTTCACTTTTTCTACTCAAGGAGAAGAAGGAGATGTCCAAGAGCTGTGTGGGTCCAATGATGGATTGGGAAAAGAGTGGAGTTTGGACTGTATGACAAGCTGAGGGTGGAGCTGAGGAATGAAGACACTTGTGCATTCCAGCACTTCATGAGGATGCCACCAGCCATGTTAGACGAAATTGTGGAGCGTCTGGGACCCAGGTTGACCAAGCCGAGCACCAACTTCCATCCCAGCCTGGACCCTGGACTGAAGGTGGCACTGACTCTGTGCCACCTGGCCTCTGGAACCACATACAGAAACATGCAGTATGCCTGGAGGGTGCCACACAACACCATCAACAAAGTGGTCACAGAAGTGGTGCAGGCCATCATCGAACAATACGTGGAGGAGCTCCTCCAGTGTCCCACCACTGAAGAAGGCTGAAGGAAACTTGCAGAACAGTGGTATCAGAGGTGGAACTTTCCCTACACCGTTGGAGCCATAGATGGGAAGCACGTGGCCTGCAAAGCTTCAGCCAACTCAGGGTCCTCCTATCACAACTACAAGGGCTTCTTCAGTATCATCCTCTTTGCCATGGTCGATGTTGACTACAAGTTCATGTACATCGATGCTTCAGGCAATGGGTCTGCTTCAGATGCCCAGGTATACAACGCCAGTCATCTCAAGGAGAGGCTGGAACACAACCTCATCATGGGCTTCCCAGATCCAGACCCCCTGCCCAATGACAAACAAGATGTGCTCTACTTCATCATGGGGGATGATGCCTTCTCCCTCAGAACCTCATGAAGCCCTACAGTTCCAGATACCTCACCCATGAAGAGAGGATCTTCAACTACAGGCTGTCCAGGGCAAGACAGGTGGTGGAGAACGCCTTTGGCATCCCGGCCAACAGGTGCCAGGTACTTCTCACCACCATGCAGCATCACCCAGGGACTGTGAGGAGCATTGTGGAAGCTTGCTGCATCCTGCAAAATTTCATGCGCACCCGCTACCCAGTGTTGCAGAGCAGGCTTGTGGACCGTCAACAAGGCAATGGGCACATGGAGCCTGGTGAAGGGGGCAAGGACAAAACTTGATAGACACTGTGTATGTACAAGGCCCCAACAGAGCTTCACGTGAAGGGAAGAAGCAGCGCAACCTCCTGAAACACTGGTGCAACTCCCCAGCTGGAGCAGTGGAGTGGCAAGATAGGATGGTAGATGCTTAATGGAAGCTTCCTTGAGCCTGTCTCATAACACTGATGAGATTGTGTCATGTATGTTGAGTGGCCCTACAATGAATAGGGCATTAATAAAGAGCTTTGTTTGTTTTGAAATGTGTTGATCAATGAATAAATTGTTCTTGATAAAAAAGGGCCATATGTGTGGCAGCTGAGAGGGTGGACCATACAGTCCCACTATGCTTGCACTGGAGGTTTATCTATCCCACAGCTATCCTTACCTATCCCACAACTATCCTTATCCATCCCACAACTATCCTTACCTATCCCACAAGCATGAAAAGGCTTAACCCTTTTTTCAAAGTTTTCACCAACGCTTTATTAAGTAAATAAAATGAACCAAGTGTGTGAAACAAAGATAACCTTTATTAACAACTGTCTTAAGTAAACTGTATGACTTTATTAAAAAAGCAAAATGAACCAAGTAAAGTGTCTTTAAGCAAAGATAAAGTGAACAGGTAACAACTCAGTCTCTGGCACTATTCTCAGTCACTCTGAGGCATGTCCATGGTCTCAGCTGTTGAGTGGTCAGGGACTGTGGAGGTGGCTGTTGCTGGAGTGCTGGTCTGAGGCGCCATTGGGGTGCCTGGCCCTGAGAGTACAATAGGGGATGGTGTGTTCAGGAAGCTCTCAGAGAGCTGACTCGGTCCCGTGAGGTTGAGAGGCCCTTCCTCAAGGACCTGCGATGTGAGGCACAGTAAGGACCGCAAGGTTGAGAGGCCCTTCCGCAAGGACCTGCGATGTGAGGCACTGATGACAGATTTTCTGTTGAGGGGCTTGGCTGTGGAGTGGAGGAAGGAGGAGTGTAGTGGGGCTGTCTGGTCTGCAGCTGGGTCAGGTGAGGCGTCTGTGGCGTGCAATGTACCTGGACTGGGAAGGGATACCTCTGCTATGGGAAGTCCTGGTACTCGTAGCCTTGGTAGGTGAGAGGCTGTTGAAAGCTGTGGAAGGACTGTGACATCGCCTGGGGTGGAGGAGCAGTCCTGGACTGGGTCGGAGCAGGTTCAGCTGGGCCCGGAGGGTGGTGCAGCAGTGCTGTGATCTTCTCCTTCATTACCTGGTACTGGGCCTCAGGCAGGTCCATGAGGGTCTGGTTCATGTACGTGATGAAGGGCTTGCGGTTAGAGGATGGCATATCGCTGTGGACCAGCTGAGAGAGAAGATCTGTGCTGGTCTTGATCTTGTCCCTGATCTCCAGCAGGACAGTGTGGCTCTGGCCCTCCAGTCTGCCTCTCTGCCTGCTTTCTATGGAGGTGGAGGGTGGGGGTGGGTTGGTCTCTGGCTGCTGCTTCTTCTTGCTCCATTTGAGACAGGAGATCCTCCACGTCCTCTGGCATGGGGAGTGCAGGTGTCGGGGGGGTCTCTGCCGTGGGACCCTCCAAAGACACCTGCCTGGACACGGTAGCTGTCTCCTGGCTGGAAGAGGAGTGGCTTTCTGTGGGCTGTCTGAGGGAGAGGGTTGACAGAGGGGCTGCTCCTCGGTGGAGGACCTCACCCTCCAGGAAGCTGCACTTGGCCATGACATACATCTCCCGGTCAGTGAGCTTGACAGCGGCCTGGCCAGATTTCTTCAGGTGCAGCTTGGCATACCAGGTGTGCATGTGCTTCCACCATCCCAGGAGTACATCTGAAGTGTAGCCCAGTCTCTCTGCCTTGTCTCTCCACGCTGCCTGCTTCCTCTTGGTGTCGCGATAGAACCTGTGGCCCTTTCTCCACAGGTACTCGTTCTCCCTCAGCCATTCATGGTCCTCGGAAATGGAGTACTGTTTCCTCTCTCCCTTCTCCTTGCCTTGCCTCTTCCTCCCTCTGACAGGGCCTTCAGGGCCTTCAGCAGCAGGGCTTTGAGGGCCTTGGGGCTGGTCCACCACAGCAGCAGCAGCAGCAGGAGAAGCACCACCAGCACCAGCAGGAGAAGCACCACCAGCACCAGCACCAGCACCAGCAGCACCAGCAGCAGCAGGAGAAGTACCAGCAGCACCAGCAGCAGGAGAAGCACCAGCAACATCACCAGCAGGAGAAGCACCAGCACCAGCAACACCAGCAGCACCAGCAGCAGCAGAAGCACCAGCAGCTTCAGAGTCAGCGCCAGGGGGTGGGATGGTGGTTCTGTCCTTCTTGCCAGGGCTGGCAGGAGTAGGCACAGGCTTTCTCTTCTTCCCTGACTGACGAACCATGGTGTTCCTTCAAGATGTCTCTGGCAGCAGGTCTTTCCTCTGAATGATGACTGCTTGTGAGCTGCATTCTTTCATATCTGCGGAGCTGACGCAATTCATCCTCCCCACATGCGCAGTGAACGCTTTGCATCCGCTACGCATCCGCTATGCATCCTATAGGCGTCCGTGATGCATCCGCATCATCCGCTACCCATCCACTTCTTCTGCTACGAGTCCGCTTCGCTATTCTCCCCCGGAAGCCCTGCAGATATGTCATCTGCTTCCATCCGCTAGGCTTCCTACGAACATCTGCTTACCATCCTCGTAATGTACTACCCACGTCCATTCCTTTCCATTGTTTTCCGTTCTGTTTATGCAAATTTGGGGCACTTTTGAGAGCGGATAACAACGGATGGAGCCACCCCCGAAATTTTGCTCATCCGCTTTGTCCTTTTTGCATACGTTTTGCATCCGTCGGCCAGTGTGACCTAGCCTTAATTAACAATGCTGCTTGCTTTTAAAAATCCTTTTGTCTAATCCTAAAATATATTTAACAACACATTTGCTTGGTTAACAGTGTTGTACTGTTATATTGGGCATGCACCTTTTATGAATGGTGCCTCAAATAAGTAGCTGGTGTGTCAATGACTGAAATGCCATCATGGAGAAATATATTCCAGAAGCTTTTTGGACATTTCTGTAACATTTAAATTTGGTCTAAATCTAATCAGATTTTCAATCTGTTCCAGTTGAGGAAGATACATTCATAGAACAAATATTATACATCATTATTTCTTGTTCATGAATGGTATTTTATAAACTGCAGCAAATAAAAATGACATACAAATTAATTGCACCCATATCATTCCAGCTGTGCTAATTTTAAAAAGGATAAAAAGTGACCAACATCTTTCTCAACTAAAAAAAGCCAAAATAAGTCCTACTAACCTGCAGTGTACAACTAGTGGGCCAGCATTAGGTGGGCTTTTTGATTTGACCTGCCGGACGAATCCGAGAAGACCCGTAGCATGGTATGGTACACCATGATCTGGCCAGCCAGTGAAGTGGAACTGTCTGATTTCTCTGATTTCATGGGCGCCTCTCTGTTAATTGGTTGCCAGATCAAAAGAGAAAAGGAAAAGCAGCAGCAGTGAGCATTTTCAAATGACATTGAAAAAAACATAACTCCATTTCGTCCTCTTAAAATTTGCGGACTTTTGCAGTTGACTCCCATCTTCTATCTTATTTGCTACCAGAAGGGAGATTGGCATGATCCATGTCCTGTGGATTAGTATTTCCTCAACATTCACCCATTACATGATATCACATAAGATGTTGAAAACCTGGGTATTGTCTGTAACTATTGATAGGGTGGTGGGTGAATCTCTGTACTTTTTTTGTTTGGGATAATTTTCTTGTTGTATTTGGTATTTCTAGTCTAACCCACTGTTTGGGTAGGATAACTTATACCATTCCAGACACATGGCTGTCCAGTTTCTTGGAACACCTCCAGTGATGAAGAACCCACAACTGATGTTCCACTGATTTAATTGTTCCCACTGTCAGGAAATGTTTCCTTAGTTGTAGGTTGGTTTTTTTTAAAATGATCTTCCACCTGTTTTTGTTCTGTTTTCAGGTGCTTTGAATAGGCTGATCTCCTCTACTCTGTGACAGCCCTCAAAAGTATTGGAAGACTATCATATCTCTCCCTAGTCCCCCCTTTGTTAGACTCGACATACATAGTTCCCTCAATTGTTCATTATATGATTTAGCATCCAGACCTGTTAGCATCTTTGTTGCTCCTCTCTGCACTTCTAGGGTCTCAACATCATTTTTGTATTGTGGTGATTGGAACTGGATACTATATTTATAGTGTGGTCTCACTAATACAGTATAAAGTGGAAATACCATTTTACATAATCTTGAAACTACACCTCTGTTGATGCAGCCTAGGACTACACTGTCTTTTTTGGCAGCTGAAGCTCACTGCTGGCTTATACTTAAGTGGTGATCTACTAGCACACCTGAATTCCTCTCAGAGTTACTGTTACTTTGAGCCAGGTTACTTATACTGTACCTGTGCATTTAGTTTTTATTGTCTATGTGTAGGACCTTACTTTTCTTACCACCGAATTGTATTTTGTTTGGATTGGGCCCAGCTTTTAAGTATGTCAAAATCCTTCTGAATCTTGAGTCTATCTTCTAAAATGCTAGCTATTCCCCCCCAGTTTGCTGTCTTTTTATGAATTCCACTTCTATCCCCCATATAGATCATTTATGAGGATATTGAAGAACACTGGGCTCAATATAAAATATGCACTGGTTTCTCTGCCATTAGTTTGTCTTATTGATTATGTAAAGCACCCAGAATCTGGAGCTGTACGTTCTTTAAATCAATGCAACAATTAAATAGGGTAATCAGTTGAAGATGGTCAGCCTTTAGTCAGAAACAATTTTTGGAACAAGAATTTAACTTAAAGGTGTCTTAATTTGAACAAAACCATGGTTAAAAACACTGAAAACCTTTTTCTGCTCACCTTTTCTACTGCAAAAACTCTGCTCACCTTTTCTACTGCAAATGTTCGAATCACATATTCTGCGAGAAGCTCTGTCTCTATTAAGGTAACTTTAATATCTTTATATATTTCAGTGTCATCTGGCCAGTATTTACAGCACTTGACCTTTCAGAAATACAAAAGAAAATTAAGGCTTATTATCTTTCAGTTTGAAGCATTCCTTTAAGCTTTTTGTATTGATCTGTGCTATACAGGCTAATGAGACATAAAACAATCATACTGTCTACATAAGGAAGGGACCATAATATTGAAAAAAAATGCATCTTCTTCCAACAAAAGTTCTGGTAGTTAAAGACAGGAACACTATTTCAAAATGGGAAATTGTATACATGTGTGCACACACACAAAGAGCTTTCTGTTCGTGCAGTCTGTCTCTTTCAACACTAGCGCTACTGAAAAAAATATGGTAGTATTGGTCCCAGTTGGATTAGCAGGTGAGAAAGTTGAGCCTGTCATGCAGTGTTTCTCAACCTTGGCAGCTTTAAGAATTCCCCAGCCAGGGAGTTGAAGTCCACACATCTTAAAGATGCCAAGGTTGAAAAACACTGCTGTAGTGTATTGAATTTTGCTGGTGTGCACTTTTGTCTTTGATCATTTCTCTTCTCAAATGCACCTGAGGAGTCATGTAATTGTCAGATGGAAAGTCCTGAAATCATTACTGCTGATCCTATTTGTCTACTTCGGGCATTTTATTGTGAATTCTGTAACATTTCCTAAAACTCCCTTTGAAAGAATTTCACACAACTCTGCTGTCAGGAAACCAAAATTATAAGGAACACATGTGGAGGTTCACTATTTCTCTGCTGTATGTCTGCTTGAAAATCAAGACCTTAAATCACATTCCTGATTTAAGGTTTCACCGTGGTTTATTTCTTGTTGACAATATGTTTCCTCTGCTTTTCTCAGAAGTTACACTTCCCATTACCATCAGATTGGTGCAAAACATATTGGTGACCCAATTTATTGTGGTCTGTCTCTTCCATAGGTAACGTCTGATTAATACCAGTTTCTTCAGGAGCCATATAAAAAAAAGGAAACAGCTGCAAGAGAGGACTTCAGTCTAACTTTAGCACAATTGCTTTGAAATGAGTGCTTGCTAATTTCCATTGTGCTGACTAAACAATGTTAAAAATTGCTAAATTCCTCACAGAATTGTGACTTCCCAATGCGTGCGTGTGTGTGTGTGTGTGTGTGTACACATAAACATACTGTATTGCACTGTGGAACTCCCCCCTCACCAGGATCTAATGGCCAGGTTAGCCATTGGCAGATAAACAGAAGAAAGGCAGAGGTAATTATTTCTTCCTTATGCAAGGGAACAATAGATTGTTTTAAGAAAAATGATCTGTGAAGCACTTGCTACTTTTGCAATGTCTTTACTTTTATAGTGCAACTAATCTTGGGTGGTAATTATGAAAGTGAATATAAGAAGTCCAATATTAGAATGTAAATAAATTATTAATATTTAATAAATAAAATATTAATATTAATATTAATAATTATTAATAATTATTCATATTTCAAGGAGCATGGAACACCTTTATGTGGTCTATGTGGGAAATCATATTGTATTAGGGACTTCATTCAAATTTCCTGCACATTGTGCAAACATGCAAAGTGATGGAGCAACTTTCACGTAGGTATATGTTGCTATCTTTGCATGTTTTACACATAAGAAAATGGCAGATAAAATATTACACATGCACAGAAGCATATACCATACAGTACAGACAGATTCAGCCCACTGCATCTGAAGTCTGTAAAATCAAGACCTGTTAAATTGAAGGTTTATTGTGATAAATTAGTGGAAGAGATATGAATGTTTATCAGGTTTGCGGAGGTCACAAAATTGGGTGGAACAGTTAGCAAGTAAACCTTAGAAGAAATTCAAAAAGGTTTTAACAGATTAAAGAAATGGGCTGAAAATAAAACAAAATTTAATTGGAGACAAACACAACAGTGTTTTTTTTAACTGAAACAGAAAAGAAAATGCACAGATACAGAATGGTAAATATGTGCTTTGGTAAGAGTATTTATTAAAAAAGATCTAAAGTTAAAAACTCCAAATCAGGATTAATTCTTGGTGACTACATACTGTTATCTTTTTGGCAGCAACTTGGAAGAGATTTTTCACAGAATGTTTTTCTACTTTCCATGCTCCTGCAGTTTACATCAGCCATCACAGTGCTCAACAGGTTCAGTCCTGCTTCCAAAGTTGTTGCCTAACTGATGGTGAAAACCTTCCTAACTTTCTAGTAGAGCAGTTCAACAGTAGAAATCATTACCCGAAAAGGAATGTGGGTTCCCATTTGTTACAAGCTGAGCCATTCCCCCGCCTGGGACAGTTTAATTGGATTCCTATACTGAATTAGATAATTTAAACCAGGACTCTCCAACCTTTGCCACCTTAAACCTGGCTGGGGAATTCTGGGAGTTGAAATATGCCAGGCTTAAAATGGCCAAGGTTGGAGAGCCCTGGTTTAAATGACCTTTTCCAATCCTGTGAGCCTATGATTATAATTCCCAGGACTCCTAATTCAATGTGGGATCTCTGTTAGTAAGACTGGGCCACCTATTGTCAAGAATCAAGAGATATTATCCTTGTAGCCATTTAATTTAATTTCTCCCACAGAATGATAATTTCTCTATATATACCAGAGGAAAAAAGACTTCAGTTAAGGTTATCTCTAAGGTTGGCACTACATCTGCTTCCCAACAAATCCTGTTGGTGTATGGATTTATTTGGAGGATCCCAATAGTTTTGGATGAGATCGGGCATAGGAAGACAGCTGCTCTTGGTGCTCTTCTTGGTGCTCTTCTAACTCATTTCTTATTTACAGTGATTGGCAGTGTCTTTCCAGATTTTTAGACAAAAGTCTCTCCTGTACTCTTCTAGGGATTAATAACGGGGTCATCTACATGCAAAGCAGATGCTCTGCCATTGATTTAGCTGTTTCTCCCTCTTGTTATATCTTGTTATATACAATGTCCTCCCTTATAGGAAGCGCTATCGCTCAGTGGTAGAATACAGAGAGACTTGTAAAAAGGTCCCTAAACATGTTTGATGGGAGTAAGGCTTGGGAAGAAAAAGGATTTAGTTACTTACTCAGGCTTACAGGCCATTTTAATTGCAAACAACATTAAGTACTTGTCGTGGCATCATAGAAGATTGGTGAGCAGGGAATGGTGTTGCAGGGAGGTTACTTTGCCAGCAGAGACAGCATGCATAATTTAACAAAATTTGTATTGATGAATTCCTTGGCATGCATGCTTAGAAGTTACTTAGCAAGCTTTGTAAATTGTACCACTGCATTGTAAATCACTCTCACCTTTGAGCCTTTTATGTGTATTCCTACTTGTAACAATTAAGAGGAAAAAGTACAGCAGGAGTTCTGTGATCTGACACCTCCTGAGGTGGGAAGGAATAGCAGCAGCTGCACAGTAGAAATGGTGTTTCCCATAAAAATATTCTTAGTAAAGGATCAAATGATTCCCAAGTTACTGACAAAATGTCACTAAACCATCCTCAAGTGTTGTTTTGCTAGAGATGATGCCTTCTTTAACATTCCCCTGAGACTAGGTCCACTGTCTAAGATGTGATCAGATAATATCTTCTATCAAGCCATCTCCAAATGTTATTGCTTATATTACTATCTCTTAAAAAGGTATAAAAAAGCTGCTGAAAGTTTGAATCTTGGTGCAGATCTAAAGTGCCTAGGGGAAAAAAAAGCCGCTTTGAAATTACCTGCTGGCTTTGGCACTGAGCCACTGTTATTCTGGGAGTTCTCAGTGAGAGGAGAGATATAGTCTGGAATATTTGTATTTCTTTGCAACTCTCTTAATATTCATTCATTAAAATCCTTTTTAATATTTTGCCCTGGTTTAAGCTATTATATCTCTAGATGCTAAAGAATTCACAGTATTAGCTCTGGCCTAGCCACCAGATGGCAGCACAATGCTGTACACGGTTACAATACAGTAAACAAGAAAGATATAAACAATAACATAAAGCAAATAATATATACCTTCCTGTTCATCATGCTGAGAAACAGCATTTTTACTAAAAGTCTCTGTTGGGTGGGAACCTACCATTCTTACAATCCCTGAAGGTTTTCTGAAATACAAGGTCTTAGTGACTCTTCTTAGTACCAGACTGATTGCTGGTGATCTCACCCTTGGTGGAGTCCTGTTTCAAAGAAAAGGGGTACTGCTAAACAGGCACATCCTTCAAGGGGAGGACTTGGGGAGTGCCCTCCTTATGAGATTTTTCTGCACAGGCAGAAGTCACTAGGAGAAGCAGTAGATATCCACGTCCTAAGCCATTTGAGGCTTTGAAGTGACAAGCAGCACCCTGAATTGTATTACAAGTCACTTGTAACTAGCACAGAAATGGTATTGCCTGAATGGAGAGATGCCCTTAACTTTTTGAGTAGCTGCTATTTTTGGGACCAATTGTGGCTTCTGGATGGTCTTCAAAGGCAACTTTATGTAGAGCGCATTGCAACAGTCCAATGAAAAGTGATTAAGATGTAAATGACTGTGAGCAGAGTGTCTTCATCCAGGAATACTTGTATCGAACTTCAGTATTCCCAACTATGAACCAGTTTAATCCAGGGAGAATGGGTTTGTCCAGAATCAAAGATGGAATATCATTGATCTCAATTGATTTTTGAACCCACAGTCGTTCAGTTTTATGGAAATTAGCCTTCCCATCCATTCTCACAACCACCAAGCACCAGGGACAGCACTTTTGTCCCTGCCCCAGAGGTGGTAATCAGCAGGTTCTGACCAGTTTGGCAAATACCACCTCTGACTGGCCCCACCCCCATCTATTCTCTGTCTCCCAAGTCCAGCTGATTAGCTGGGTCTTCTTTTGTTGCCCTGCACAGGAGAACGGAGCTGGAAGGCAGGTTAGTGAGGTGGGGATGGAATGGGGATTTTGTTGTATCCTTCCCGCAGGAATGGGGAAGGAATGGAGATTTTACAGTATCCGTCCCCTGGAGTGGGGTGGGAATGGATTTTACCATATCCTTCCCCTGCCACGCCCACCAAGCCATACCCACAGAACCAGTAGTAAAAATGTTTTGAATCCCATCATTGCCCTGCACTATATCTCCTGTTTGACCCAAAACTGAGATATGCAACTGGATATAATTGACTTCCTGATGAATCCTAACTTGTGCTGATGAATTTTCTCCAAGTGACTTCATGCAGAATTGTAAGGGGTAAGAGGACTCACTTTGTGACATAGGACCTTTGGTTTGATCTATTTGCTCCCAACCCCAAAGATATCTTTGAAGAATGTACAACTGCAAAATGCTATCCCTGGAAGAGATCCAGAAGGATATCACGATCAATAGTATTGAAGGCAGCACAGAGATCAACTGGGATCTGGGTAGTTTAATTCCCTTCGCCACCCCCCTCTTACTACAGGTAATGTACAAAGAAAACAGATTAAAACAATCCATTTCTCCGAAGGCACATGGGAGGGGGGAGAAAGTGTCCATTACCTCTTGTTTAAGTGGACCAAATTAAGATGTATTATACATAAATACATTATAAAAATTAGATTTTAATTTTGAACTAAGTATCCTTCCCTGGGATTTTTCAGATCTAATTTGCATATTTGATATACCTTACATAAATTGGACTATCATATTGCCTGACAAAAGGGATAAACAGAAACCGATTTTCTCACCTTTTACGGCCTTAGCAGCTTCCACAATTTTCTGAAAATGAACATCTAGAAGGCTAGCAGATTCTGATAGATAGGATTTTGCAGTTTGTTGCTAACCGAGAAGAGGTACCACAGGCACAGATGCTATCTTCTAAGTTTATACTATATTTCTCAGAGGTCAATATACTTTCCACTTGATTTATGGTTCTTTGCCACAGTGAAGCAGGTTCAATAAGAGGACCAGGCCATGATTGATGCTTCCACTGAACTATATAGCTATGTGAATCTGATAATCTACTCCTTCTATCTAACTCTTTTAGACTTTTTTAAAAATAAAAAGTAGTGTTGATATCAACAATCTTAACGGTAGGCCAATCATAGTTTTAAAATCTTGCAGATACTAGAATGTTTGTGGGGCCACCTCTTCCCAATGGTCTCTACCTGTCATGCATGTTCTAACCTGATGGGATACTTAGGGTTCCTCCTTTGAAACAGAAGAAGTGCCTTTTCTATTGCAGTGCTGATCCTCTGGAATGATGACCTAAAGTTGGACTTAAAGTTGGACTTGAACCAAAGTCTCTGACCTAAAGTTGGTCTCTGACCAAAGACTCTGACCTATAATGCTTCATGATGGGAATCAGAAGAAGTGCCTTTTCTTTTGCAGTGCTGATCCTCTGGAATGATGACCTAAAGTTGGACTTAAAGTTGGACTTGAACCAAAGTCTCTGACCTAAAGTTTGGTCTCTGACTAAAGACACTGACCTAAAGTTGGACTTGAATTTGTTGTTTTCAGGATGGCACTAAAAACTGTTTTCCTTGGGTATTGGCACCTGCTCTTGTGTTACTGTTGTATTTTAATTGGGATTTTCATCTCATTTTTTCTTTATTGCATATCAGCCAGAGGTCACAATAAGTTGGATATAATTTAAACATCCAAATACATGAATAAAATAATTTTAACACATTATTTACATTTTATGCACGACTTCAGCACATCTACATTTTGATACATAAATGTTAGCAAAAGATTGATTTACTGTCATCACTGAAGGGATGACAAAGATTTTCATTTCAATTTATATCTACAGGTAAGTTGGACAAGGAAAATTATATTGAATCTGGTTAAGAGTTTGGCACTGATATGTTTAAAAGTAGCCAATGCTACTTAATGCAAACTTGAGCAATGTATGGCATTAATTGACAAAGAAATGTAGGATACAGGAATGTGTATTACTTTACATAACTATACTGAAATAAATACTTGCTATTCACTTAATCTTATAACTGATCCTCAAGGCACTTTTCTTGTAAGATAACATAATACAGTTATATCCTGTTATGAAGAGGCTGGAAATTTAAATAATAAACAATGGACATATGGCAAAATGAATGTAATATATGATATAAGTGGGATAAGAGGAAGAACAGGTTGGATGATTATAATAATTGGCAATATTATCAAACAGCCTTTCTCAAGTTATCCTCCTGATATTCTGGAACAGGGGTCGCCAACCTTTTGGACCTCAAGGATCACCAAGCTCATAATTTTAAATCCCAGGGACCACTAATATGAATTTCAACTGACAGTGGGTTGCTGATGTTGGTAAGAGAAAGAGAGAGAAATCTGATCTAACCTCTCTCTCTCCCCTCTCTCTTTTTCTCTCTCTCTCTCATACACCCCCCCCAAGGCAGGGGTGGGATTCAAATTTCTTAACAACCGGTTCTTTGGCATGGCCTAATTTGTGGCTGTGGCTTGATGGTCATGTGACTGCTGGTCATGGCTTGTATGTAAATTTATAAACATTTACGTAAATATTGAATTTTTTATAAAAAAGAGCAACTTTTACCCAAAATCAGGCAAAGCACGCAGGCAGATGGAGTTGCACACAGAATCACAGATTCACTTAGAGATCTGTGTTTCTGCCATCGGCTATCTGAGTCTGCAACTGAATAATAGAACCTTCAGTCCTAAGGGAGGTTCAGCTCTACTTAAAAGCACAGCCAAAGATCTAAAGATTAGCTAGAAAGCAAGAAATCTAATGATTTCCTGCTTTCTGGCTAATCTAAATCTCCTGGCATAGCAGAACAGCTGATGGTCAGAAAAAAGAAAAATAGCAACTTAGCAGACAAGGAGTGAGTGGGTGGGGAGAGTTCCTGTGGGCCATGTGGGTGGCGCAACCATGTGTTCCCACGCAGCCTGGATTAATTGTTTTTTTTGGGGGGGTGCTGTGGAGGTGACATTTCTCTGCAGACCACCAAAGTTTTCTCGCAGACCACCAATGGGCCACAGCCCATCGGTTGTCGACCACTGTTCTAGAATATATAGCTCATAGATATATTTTGTTCTACAGCTATTATGCCATATGTTCACCACTCAGAATGTTTTATAGGAGGATTGTAGAGTAAAAAGGTGACATGACATACAATATAACCATAAAAAGTCCAAAATAATGAACACTGTTAACTCAAGAGGCATAAGCATATATTACCGCTCTACATGGGGCTGCCCTTGAAAAGCACCCAGAAGCTCTACTTTTCAAAATGTAGCAGCCCACACAGTTTAGGATTTTCTAGCATCTGTATGTGTGGTCATCACTAAAATGAGTCTTTACTAACTTTTTAAACTGAGGAATATGAGATTGTTTTTTTTCAATTTCCTGCTGTCTCTCTGAGTTTAGGCCAGGGATGGGTTTCTACCAGTTCACACCTATTTGTTAGAACCCGTTGATAACATTCTAAGCAGTTCGGAGACTGGTTACTAATCCTGTAAGGAAGGCAGGAAGGAAACATTCTGGTGTTGCTTATAGAAACTGCCTCTCTGTTAACCCTTATTACATTCTTGGCATGACTAGACTTCCTATCTCAGGAACATCTCTGGAGTTCTTTTCCCCTTCTTTGTAGTACTTTGCTTGTGTGGAGTGACCATTCAAAGTTACAATGGCATTGAAAAAAGTGACTTATGATCTTGTTTCACACTTACAACTGTTGCAGCATTCCCACAGTCATGACAGGCCAGGCGAGGAGATGCGTGCCACGTTGTGAGTGATATTGAATTGGCCACGCCCAGCCAATAACATGCTCACCAAGCCATGCCCACCAACTAAGCCACGCCCACAGAACCAGTTGTTAACAAATTTGAATCCCACCCATGGGTTAGGTTATATAATAAACTCCAAGTGGCAATCTTTTTGGCAACTATTTTAGAACTTCAACCATATGTCAAAGATGGAACCCAACATTACCCAGTGTAACCTTATTACTTTTTATGCACTGTGTAATTGAATTGTAGTGAATTGACTACTGAACTTAATATTTAGAATGCTAACAATCCTGCATTTAGTTACTTATCTTTTTAAATTTTTTAGTGGTTTCTTAATTCCCGGACTCAACCAGCACTATCAAAAATGCTTAGCATTACCTCTGCGCAACTGCATGTAGATATTGGTTCTGCCCAGAAGTGTAGGATCCCATTCTTTAAGAGATTTTTTACAATCTAAGTTCAAAATTTTATCATGGATAGGTCATGGATCGAAACATTTAATTCAATATTTACAATATACTGGACTACAACCTACATAAATAAAATTCATGCTCACAGCTGGTAAACAAAATAGAGTTTCAGTTTTTATATGAGCAATTTCAGCCCAAGCTGAAATCTTCATTACAATGTCTATATCTCTCTCCCACATTCAAAACTAAATTTCTAATATTTGTTCTCAAAACTATTATAAGCTCCTTCTTTTTGAGGACCATATATACAATAGCAGCACAATGGATTTAAGTATCTATATATCTGAATATATACATTATGAGAGGTTTGGAAAATGGGGTGATATTGCCAAAAACAATCTGTGAAATACGTTTCTCTTGTGATTTTGAAATGAGATTGAAGCTTATATTTATAATCTACCAGAACCCAAATATGCAGATTGATGAACAGATTAAATTGATTGTTATGAAGCATTGTTCATTGAAGCATTGAAGCATATAAAGATTGTTATGAAGCTATCAATCAGTCAAGATCAGTATGAGTCTGTAGGTCTTAAATGAATTCTTAAAAGCAACATGGTCATATATTAAAATGCAGTCAAACAACATTTAGAAAGAAGAATGGAGCCATCCAAAGAAATCATGAATTTCAGTATTGCGTTTGAAACATTAATCTGCATACATGCCTTACCTCTTACCAAGTCAGACTTAATAACATACTTTTCCAATTCCACATTTTCATGAACTCTTAACAATGATGACAAACATTCCACAGATAGTTCTCAATTTACAATCTTTCACTTACTGACCATTCAAAGTTATGACACTGAAAAAAAATCACTTGTTTTTCAAATGTAATAATTGTTGCAATATCCCCACATCAACAGCTGCTTGGCAACTGGCAGGTATTTATGACAATTGCACTGTCTCAAGGTCACGTGATCACTATTTGCAAGTTTCCCATCTGGTTTCTGACAAGCGAAGTCAACAGTCAAAATCAGATTTGCTTAATAACTACATGGTTCACTTAACAACAGCAGTGATTCACTTAACAACTGTGGCAAAAAAGGTTGCAAAATGCAGTTCAACTCTCTTAAATGCCTTGCTTAGCAATGGAACTTTTGGTCTCAATTGTGGACATAAGGGGAATAGTTGAATAAATACATTGGGAAGTGACCATAATATAAATAGAAGAAACTTATAATGATGATCAAGCAAAGCAATTAGTATATTTTATTGCTCAATATGCTATAAATATGGTACTAATATTGTACCAAATAGTAGCTAAATTAATATTTGTAGTGGATAATGCAATTAAAATTAACTTCCTGATTATCAATAGCAGGGATGTCAAATTCTCAGCCTGCAGGCCAGATGCGTCATGCACTGGCCACTCCCACCTCCATTTTAATAAAAGAGAAAAAAGTCCCAATATGTCACATGACGACAATGTAACGATGCAAGTTGACACCCCTGATCTATAGTATGTTTGATATTGGTAGCTCATTTGAAATATATTTGTATGTGCTAATTTTTGGAAAGTTAAAAATATTTATTATATGTAATACTTTTTAAGGTGAATTGATCCAATAAATAAAAATATTTAAAGCACTTTCTCTTTCTTTCTGTCCCTTCCTTCCATCCCCTTTTCTTTGTTTATCCCTTTTCTTCCTTTCTCTCTCCCTTTTTCTTTCTTTCCTTTTTCTTTCTTTACTTTCTTGTCTCTTCCTCTCTCTTTCTCTTTCTTCCTCTCTTTCTCTTTCACTCTCTCTATCCCTTCCCTTCCTTCTTCATTCTCTCCTCCTAAGCTAGGAGACTTACCTGAAACATACAAATACACACACATACACACACACTTTCAACAAGGTAGTCATCTGGCAGCATCGCTCATGATGAGTCTCCCAGAGTCCCAGGGACAGAGTGCAATTGTCCGTTCATGCCTGGTCCTGCATTGCTCAGAAATGCTGGCAGGCAAGGCTTCCAGGTCCAACAAAGGGCCACGGGAGGGACTTCCACCCCTCCCTCTTTTGGGGAAAGGGCTGGGAACTTTAAGAAAGGCTGCAGCCTTGCCCACTTCAGGAGCTGCAGGAGAAATGAGCTGCAGGAAAGATGAACCAGCCAGAGAAGACCTGGTGCTACTTGGCTCCCCGCCAGCCCACATCTCGTCAGCTGCTGGGGGTCACAGGTCACGGTGGCAGAGAGAAGGGGAAGTACGTAAGGGGCGATGCGGGAGGCATAGCATCATGCTCCCTGGTTGCCCCCCTGACCCTAGCAGACAAGGCCCAGCAGCCGCGGAAAATTCAGGTGGGACCCAAGTGGCAACAGGTCAGCCCTGGCTCGCCTTCCTCTCGGCCACCAGCAAGCCAGGCAAGTGGGGTGGGGGGAAGCTGAACTGCACCCTGCGAGGGACCCACCTCCAGCACTCCCCTGCCACCACCTTGCCTCTTAGCATCTCCCTGCCACCCCCCTTGCCTCTTATCACCCCCTAAGTCATCCCATTGCCCCCTAGGGGGAGGTACCACCCACTTTGGGAACCACTGGCTTACAGGAACAGGTACACTTGCTTTGGGTTTGAAGTTTCTGGATTCAAAAGTATTTTGAACAAGGAAAGAAAAGAGAGTTGCCATTTGATTTACAATAGAAGTCATTTACAGTCACAGTACTGTATATTAGATTTTTAATCTCAGTTCTCCAAACTGTCTTTACAGTGACTGTGAGTAATGACTACATTTTGGTACAGTAAGTGACCAAAGAAACTAGCTGAGCATACAGGAAAAACTGCTGAATGTATAAAAGAATACATAACAATATATTTGATATCACCAAGTTCAGTATTAGCTGAATATCATGAGTTTGTACTAGGAATCATAGAGTTGAGAGGGCCATTTAGGTTCTTTGCAAGAACTCAAGTTAAAGCATTCCAGACAGATAGCTGCCTAGTCCCTGTTAAAAGTATATAACAACTGGACTATGCTTTAGACAAATCTGTTGAAGTACTGATGATTTCACTTCCAGCTCAGTGGCTCACGTTGATAAAGTGAGAACCATCAATTCTCAGGTCAGACCAAACTGTTATATGAACACTAAACAGATATTTCTCAGTGAAAAGGTAAAGAATGGCAAAAACTCCATTGACTTGAGAAAGTGGTTGAAAAAGGTAAAAGGTAAACTCTGAAACAAACACATATGTAACAGGTGCTCTGATCTAGTGATTAAGGTCAGGGGTGGGGTTCCACAGGTATAACAGCCAGTTCGGTGATCGCGTGCACTGCATGTGTGCTTCGCATTTTAAAAAGCTCTAATACTTACCTTCTACTCTTCTACTGCAATCCCTGTGAATAAAACAGCTAAGCAGCGGCAAACTGCTCTGCTGCACAAATCAGCTATGCTTTAAAATAAGGAAATAAATCACAGGAAAGAGCAGCAGCGGGCGGGCATGCGGTCCCACATGTTCATTGCAGCGAACTGGTTTGCTGCCAGCTGATCTAGAATCCCACTCCTGTTTAAGGTCCTGGGTTGGAATAGCAATAGCAATAAGACTTATACGCTGCTTCACAGTGCTTTACAGCCCTCTCTAAGCGGATTACAGAGTCAGCATATTGTCCCCAACAATCTGGGTCCTCATTTTACCAACCTCTGAAGAATGAAAAGTTGAATCAACCCTGAGCCACCGAGATTCAACCTGCCAAACTGATGGCAGTCGGCAGTCAGCAGAAGTAGCTTGCAGTATTACATTCTAACCACTGTGTCACCACAACTCCTGGAAGCTGGAAAGCTGCCAATTTTAATCGCATTTTAAGCATAGAAGCCAACTAGATGACTGAGCCATTTGTTTTCTCTGAGTTCTAAGAAGGAAGACCACTTCTGAAAATATCTCCACCCACCCATCTATCCTATTTAATCAATGGAAAAACTACAGGGACTTTTCCTATAATCACCAAAAGACCATAACAACAACACTGTTTCTACATTGCTATCCACTGCATTATCAGCTTGGGAAGACTACAACTGACATATAGAACTTGAAACAAGACTGAAACAAATCATAATGTTGAAATAAAATAAATAGTTGTGATGATAGTATGGTATAGTACTTTAATAGAACCAACCAAATTTCCAAATGGTTGGAAATAACCATTCTAATTTATTCAGTATTGGATATACCCAACCTTAAATAGAGTCAACCATTTTAGGTACAATACTTCAAAAATAATACTATAGAAATAATACTAACTTATCAGATCTGGGCTATAAAAACTAAAATGACCATTACATAAAAGTGAACAGATTTATTGTCTCTTTGCTGTCATCTAGCAGTTGTTTCAGCTTTGTAAAGCTCAGATTTGTTCACCTTAATTCAGATTAACTGGCATAATTCATAGAAGGGCAACAAGAATGGTCAGAGGATTGCAGGCAGAATGCTCTGAGAAAATACGGAAACTAGCTGTATGTTGTCTTGAGAAAAGAAGAATGACAGAGAATGTTATAGCTTTTCTGAATGGGTAGAAAGAACACCAACATCTCAAAATAGAGTAAAGGAATAATAGCTTTAAGTTTCAAGAAAAAAGATTTCAGTTGAAGGTTAGAAAAACATTTTCCAAGAAAAAATCAGCAAATAGAAATAATGAGTTCATGAAGCAGCCTTAGACAAGACACTATTTTAGACTTTGGTATGAAGGTAGCAGGCAGATAGCAATCCACCCATGTACGATGGTATATTTATTTATTTTAAAAGAAGATGGCAATGACTTTAAAATATCCGTGTGTGGGAAGGGGAGGGAGGGAGAGAGAAAGGGATGTATAATGATAACTACAATGAAAATGTGAAAAAAAAAGAGCTCAAATGGTGATGTCACAATTATTTTGGTCTAATTGTGACTAGCTGCAGTGGTCTATGTCATCGTCAAGACCAAAACAAAGTATAGGATAGACATGTGCCAGAATATTTCAGTGACTTCTTGTACGCAATATCCTGGAGAGTGTTCAGATAAGTATGAATTTACCGTAGTACAAACAAGCAAAACTTGTATAATGATATGACAATGCACATTTCATCATTCTGGTGTCATTATAGTTAGGATCAACCATCTATGCAACTTTCTTTCTTTTCTAGAAATAAATATTCAAAATGTTATTTTATATGGCGTATGCACAATGTAGCAATGTAGAAAAGACAATGATACTACTTTGCCTAAGGATAGTAACATGTAAATTCTGGATTCTCTCATTACCTGAGAACCAAACATTTCTTCAGGGATTATGTAGTCCTCAAACTAAACATTTGGCTTTTGAAATGGATTCCTATTCAATATATTAAGGCTTCAAAATTAAATTCCACACCGATTTTATATTTTCTAAAACAGCAACTTCTTGCGGAAAAGAGTTTATAAGAAAACTGACTAGGAATTTTTCAATGTTACAAAGATACCGTTTGCACATATTTCCTGCTATCTGGCTCAATGAGGCAACTAAAGTTGATCTGGGAACATCTTTATTAAATGATTACAAAACGATCTGCCTAGCTTCCTAGAGAATAATGGCCAATAATTCACCTTTAGAATATCTTTCTTGGTATGAATGATGGAATAAAGCCAACTTCTTCCTGGATGTATATTTAATAAGCAGATCTTTTATTTGACTGATAAAACATATTATCTTATTTACTGAGCTTTATAAAGCATCCTCTATTTAGCAATCTATCATGTCTACATAATTTCCATTGGGAAGCAGATTATATATTGTTTTTTGAAAAAGGTCATCACTATGATAAATGAATAAAGAAAATGGGTATATTTATCATTATTTGTTGTTCCATTTGTGCATAATTAAACAGCTGCTTAAATGTTTTATTGTGAAATGATTGTATTGTCTTCAGTCAGCATATAAAGAAATATATATCCCTGAGGGAGAACTCTGCTTACAATCTGAACTGTGATAATTATTTCTGTTGCAGGAACTCCCATCCCATTGTTCAGTGTTTGCAGGATAATCCAAATCTTTTAGAAAAATCTCACTGGGTGTAATGCAGCTATTTCTTATTTTGAAAACATATACAAAGACAAGAGTTACTAGAAAGACCCTGAAGTTTGAAAATAAAGGGTTTAAATGCTATTACTGATGGCACAAACAGGTGCGTGTAAGAACTCAAAGAAGCAATTCCCAATGGTCCTGACAAAATTACAAGATCACAAAGAGTTAACACTGGTTAATTAACTGAAGAACAATAATAACAATTCCAGGTAAATCATCCATGGCATAATTCTAAGTGTGCCTACTTGAAAGTAAACATTTAGCTTTGAGATGCAATTGTGTATAAATGATGAATTTATATAAATGATCAACAGGTAACTGCTAAAATGCATAAACTCTTAAGATTCAAAATTGAAGAAGAGCTAGAAAGCATGATAAAATTGATTAAGAATCTTGCATATAATATATGGATAGATAATACATGGATAGATCAATATACGGATAGATAGAGTTTACAAGATGGATGGCATAAGGAACAAAGTTATTACAAAATCTAGTCCTGCTATAAATACTTTGAAACCTCCTCCTAGAGGGAAGGAAAGAAACAGACAGTTCAGTGGGTGTGTTAGGGATAACATTGTTTACCCTAACTGGTTTAGGTGAAATAATAACTATGAATCATAGTTAGTGTATGTTAAAGTGTCTGCAGCTTTAACTGTGAAATAGCAATTAAGGGAGTGGTTATGAAAACAATATAAAAGTAGCAAGTCTACAGCTTGCTTGCTCTGACTGGCTTTGATGATCCCTGATTACTGCTTGGAATCAAGACTGCATTGCTCGAACGGGAGAGACAACAAAGGACTGATTTTTAAGTGAACTGACATAGGATATTCTACATGGACTTTGCTAACTGAATATCCCTGAATGGACTGACTACATGGTAAATGACTATTGGACTGATATTTGACTATGCCATGAACTTATAATGGAATAAACTATATTCTTGATAGCACAAGCGTATCTGTTATTTTTACTGTATGTTAATAAACATACAAGCTTAGCTCACTCATTTATCTGTGTGCCTATCTGACTAACGCTGCACATTCTGTTTAGCTTGTCTACCTAACCCTGGTTGGGGAACCCAGGCTTAACAGGGTGTATGGGGTCTCTAACAATGCTTTGAACTCTAAGCACATAGCACTTATAAGTAGTATTCTGAAATTCACATTGTCTTATAACTTAAGAGAAAATGTTTATAAAATGATGTACCATTGGTATATGTCACCATAGAAATTATCTACAATGTATAAAGGTATTTCTAATTGTTGTTGGAAAAGTAAAAAAAGAAGGGACATGTTACCATGTATGACAGACTGGTTGAAAAGTGGGCAGAAAATGGACACAAATATCTATGATGATGCAGAGAATTTTAAAGATTAACATTCAAATGAAGCCAAAATTTTTCTTTCTAGGACTTAGAGATAGTCAATTAGAAAAGGTTCATGAATGATTGATCTTCTATATGCAAACAAAAGTGAGATTATTTTATATATATAAAGATGGAAGAATACAGAAATACTCACCATGGAAGAATTGATCATGAAGATTCAGAACTTGCAAAAGTTCATAAACTGACTTAGTTGGAAGGATAAGTGAAAGAACAATAATGACTTTTATCAAAGCACACAAACTAACTAAAGCCCTCCAAAACATCCTCAGTAAACCAAAAGATCAAGCAGCTCTAGAAGTCATCTGTAGCATATAATATAAGGATTGTAAGAGCCACTATGCAGGAAAAACAGGCAGAAGATTACAAGATCCCATCCATAAACACCAGCTATCAGTCAGAAGACATGATGAAAAATCCTCAGTGGTACAACATGGACAAACTCAACCATAGTTTCAACTGGGAAACTGTGAACATGAAACTAAGTCCATAAAGACCAGAGAATTCCTGGAAGTCTGGCACTCAAGCAAATTGGCTATCAATCAGCATACATAGATAAATAACACATATATATCACTCAAAAGAGATAATCAAAAAGCCCAAAAGAAAACAAAAAGACCAAAACCAGCAGCTCTTATGGGCAAATATTAACACCAATATTAATACAAGAGCAACAATCAAGTTAACAATATGCCAGTCAAGGAATTACCAATGCATACAAACAAGCTAACAGTAAACAACAGTCTAATCAAGGAACCATCAGGAACACTCCTACCAACATTGACAAGCCAGGCCATTTCTTAATATATAAGAAATAAGAGCAACCCATAGTCCCTGATAACATTGATGGTGATACCTAGTTTGATAACTAGTAAACTTCTGCACAGAAAGTTGTTTCTATTGGAACTATTTTTATATACCACTGGAGACTTCACAATTTATTGATTACTGTGGGTTGAATATGGGGAAGAGGAGAAACTGTTTCAATTATTTCTATAACTCAGTGCTCCCCAACCTTTTTTGTAACAGGGACCAGTTCCATGCAGAAACACTTTTTCAAGGACTGGCAAAATCAATTCTTCCCCAGTAGTAAAGGGCTTCTTTACTATTTCTTTACTAAAAACATATTTTAATATATATTTTAATCATGATTATTCATTCTTTACGGCCCGGTACAAAATGATCCATGGACCGGTACTGGTCCGGGGCCCGGTGGTTGGGGACCCCTGCTATAACTGCTGTAAAGAAGACCAGAAGTTAGTTCTTTAAGGTTTTTTTTGTTTTCTTTGCTTTCTATTATTTTCAACATCTTTTTCTTTATCTATCCTACTTTTCATATTTTTGTATTTAGCTTTGTAAAAAATATGATGATAAGTAAATAAAACTTGTAAACATTTAGTCTATATCAATAGACATTATTGATAAAACAGCTTGCTTCTTGCTAAAGGGTATATCAAACATGAAACTTGATTTGTAACTGACATGAAATTTATACATATTTGTTAGATTTATACCATGCCTTTTCTTTCAAAAGTGCTTTAATATAGCATTCCCTTTGTAAACATAGCGTACAAAGCATTACCTCCTCCAATTTTTCCTCAGAACACTGACTTTCCAAAGTAGCTTGGACTAAGAAAGTATGACTGGCCCAAAGAAACTCATTAAGAACTTTCCATGGCTTGGCTTAAACTTAAACTTGCATTTCCTCAGTTCTAGACTGGTACCTTAACCATTAATATAATTAATGTTAAAATAAATTAAATAAAAAAATCCCAAAAACAAAACCTGAGCATATATTTCACTGCACACACATATGTAAGTGCATGTGTGTAAACACAATGATGTAATTAAGATAGTTCTAATAGAATTAATTTCTTTTTACCTTCAACTAATAATGTGCCAAATTAGGCCAAATTAATTTATGCTTGCCCAATCGATGAATAATGTTTCTGAAATCATTCCCGTAGAAGCAAGTGGATAAATAACAGGACAAAATTGCTTATCTATTTAAAGACTGGATAAGAACCAGTGCCAAGTTTAGCTGCTACTCCAACTGAATTAAGGATGAGTGAGTTGTGGAACAATCTATCACCAGGTAGAGCACAGGTTTGAGGTGCTCAGACCAATAAATCAGGCCAAACTAAATCCTCCTGAAGTCAGACTGGAATCTGATCTTCTGGTGTAGTAGAGTTTCTTTGCTATATCTTGTTAAGAGTTCCTTCATTTGATTGAGTAGTGATTCACACTATCGACCCAACCCCACTTCAGATAGTTTTTTTTCCTTTGGAGACCTGCTCATTAATCTTTCTTTTAAGATCCGCATGTGCCAGAACAGCATGAGGTTTCCTTAAGTCAATTCTAACATATATCATCTTTGAATAATTTTTCATGGCAACTCACAGCTACCTTAAATTACAGTGCACTGTTTGCATTTTTTAGAACTCAGTCACATTCTAATGAGGTTGTCATAAAACTGGCTAAATATGTTTAGAAATCATTAGTGTAAATTACTAGAGCAAAATATTCCAAGGGGAGCTTGGCTGATTTCTGTCACAGGACCTGAAGCAGATGGATCCGTATAATAGCAGAAGAATGCAAGGAAATGGGGGTGGCAAGGTAGGGGGCTTGGTTCACTTGCTTTCTTTTTCCGTCTCTCTGCACCAGCAGAATAAATGCGAGCAACTCAATAACACGCTACCAGATAAAGAGCTAAATGTCCCTTAGGTAGGTTCATTAAAGGAGGAAAACAATCAAAACACATTTTGCTACAATTGAAATACCAGGTGCAGGGCAGCCCTACAAGAGCCAGGATAGCCGACAAGGGTCTCTTGCTGGCACCCAAGAGAACTTAAAGGATGCTGGGTTTTTGACAAGTCTGGCTCAGATAATGACAGGTATTGGCAGATGTATCTGGCCTCTGTTAGAGGCGAAGGACGTTGCTGAATCATCTCTAGCAGGTGCCTGCATAAGGGAAAACCTCTTGGTGGCTTTTCTGCCTGCAATTAAAAACCACACTGATGCAGAGAGCTCCAGGGCAAAAGCTGTAGCTGAGTTAATGACGACCCAGGCTGGGTAAACAAACACACATCCACCCCTAAATGAATAATTCATGAATGATTATTCAAAAAAGTTATGTGGAAAATATGTTAAATATGTATTATTTTTTCCCCTGGAAAAATAATACGATTTTGCTCTTTTGCTTTTGGATTCAAATAGGATAGGTGGTCTCCTCACAAATCTAAAAGTCAAATTACAACAGTAGCAGGGAGAGTTATGTGAAACTGCAATGGAGGAAAAAAAGAGAAGAGCCTTTCAAAATCAAGAAGATCAATGTGTCTGGCTTTGCAGGAACCTGGCCAATTCTCAAAATGTGGAATTGCTACATAATCTTCCCCAAATCAATCAAAATTACTAGGTTGAGATGCTGAGAAATAGCACAGCCTTATGTGCCCTAGGCAGTGATAGAAGGAGAAACATAGGCTGTGCATTAATTCAACTGTTAATGGCAACTGCTTAACAAAAGAAACAAAACAAAACTGGAAAATAAATACATGGAGATCACTTTCTCTTTTTATAGTAAATTTACTAAAAATTACAAGTGCAATGCAAAGAAAAGCAAAGAAAACAATAGAAAGTGCAGAAAATTAAAAAAGAAAAAATTAAGATAGTAAAGAAAAAGAAAATATATAAAGAAATGATTCCCCTCTTCATCACAAGTATAAACAATTTTAATCTTACCACCTTTTATTAAAATACAACAACAAACTTTTCCCCCATATCCAAATCCTTAGCTGTTAAAAAAAAAATCCTTAAAGCTCATCTTTTTAGTCCTGATATCAACAAAAGTCCACTAAGGATTAGCAGACATAACAACATTCAATGGTTGGTCCTTGGTGTTCTCTGAGCTGTTTTCTTGCAGATGTTTCATTACCCTAACTAGGAAACATCGTCAGTGCTAGGGGAACATCTGTAAGAAATAAGAAAGCTCAGAGAGCACCAAGGATCCCCCATTTCAACCCTGAGCTACAAATATTATCCTTTATTGATAACATTTAATGTTGACTTATTGTTTTTTTCTTGTCATTTATTGCCCAGAATCATAAGTTGAATGGTAGTGATAAAAATGGAATTTATTAAATTTATACTGTTGTTTGTCTCAAACTGGGCAGCACACAATTAAAGTAACAAAAACCAAATGATCAAAACAATTAAAAATAATACAGCGAAAATATAATTAAAACAACTAAAACTGTAATAAAACAAAAAATAAGAGAGTACATTCCAAAATTTACAGATAATATGACCTTTTCATTGGCTACATACTTCCATAGAATGAAGAAATAAATAACGAACTTTTACCGAACTTTTGTTTTTTCTGATTTATTAAAATACTTCATTTTAATAGTACTCATTTGTATTTGTACTTATTCAAAATGTGGATGAATGCTTTGCACATTTGTATGTACAAAATGTAACAAAGTTGGGTTTTCAATATATAATTCAGTAGCAATTTTATTTATCATTTTTACTTATTTATATCAGTCTTTTTAAGTTTTAAAAATAACTCAAGGCGGTGAACATATGTAACACAACTTCCACATCCCATTTTCCCCACAACCACAACCCTGTAACCCTATCTTTGCACAACATCAACCAGGTAAGAGAGAAAGTGACTGGCCCAAGGTCATCCAGCTGGTTTTCATGGCTAAGGCAGGACTAGTTTGTTCATTGTTTTCTAGTCTGATGCCTTAACCATTAGACCAAACTGTCTCTCTAATTGCTTAGAGAGGTTTTTTTTGTTTATTTGTACTTTTTCTATTTGGAGGTACAATATCTCAAACTGGACTCCTCAACTGAGAAGTTCTAGCCTATTCTTTCTTGTGTAATAGATACCATTTGTAAGAGCTATTACATGTGAATTACAGGTTAGAACAGAATAAATTAGTCACTTTGAATGTACACGAATTAGCATAGATTAAAAATAAATTTTGTTGCACGCAGATCTCAAAGAGTCACCACCCCCAACATACACTGCATAAACTTGACAAAATAAACAAACAAATAAATACAAAATTGTGCTCTCCTCATCCAACGCAGGAAATGCAGACCCTGGTTTATACGCTTCACTCGGATGACATGTGGAAAACACATTTTGGACAAGGCATCGTACGTCATCCTAACTAAACAAGAATATGATTAATTATACTGTATTGTACAGTATTGTATCATACCACACTACGTTATACTATACTATACTAACATGAACCCTTATTAGCATTCTAGAGTTACACAGTATGCTGAAATTCAGCTGCACGAATCTTTGAATAAAAACAAAATATGACAAATTTAATCTAGAATAAATGGATTCTATTTTCAAAATCTTAACATTTCCAAAAGAGAAAAATAGGATTAAGGGACAAAGTCATATTTAATTCATAGCATGTAATAGCTTCTGTTCTTTTTTTGTAATTCAAAAACAAGGTAAATAATCCAATCTGAATCGGGATTCCACATCAGGAAGTACTAATCCTAATAGTATTTCTAAATAACTACATGATTTTACTTAATAAAAAAAATGATTCTAATATGTTGCAGTGTTGGTTAGACAGGAGAAAATCCTGTTGCAAGCTTAAAGCTTCATACAATACAATGAATCTCATTGAATCTGGTGCTCAGCATATCTATTGGAACAAATATTCCTAGGATTTCCACCTAACTGACTAGACATTTTTTGGAGATACAATCTTAATATAGCTCCAGGGCATTAAGTTGAGGAAAGCTAGATTATTTCTTGTGCTAATTTTTCAAGATATTAAGATTTTTTGTAAAGTTAATGCTATAATATCAGATGAAGATATCTTGATGTCTGCAGTAATACTATTTAAAGATGGAAATAATTGATGCTATAGCACTAGAATGAGAAAATACATGTAGGACTGTTGATTTTGAAAAGGTAAAATACAGGCATTGGACCAATAAGCCTTTTTATAATTGTTTAAAATATTATGTGAAACTAAATTAGTCTTAGTTTCATTGTGGTAATGATGAACCCTGAATAAGCATTATAATAACATGAAATCAAATTATACAAATTCTAGAATGTTTTCTGTAACATATTGTGTTCTACTAAAAGGATTTCTTTACTTAGACTTTTTATTCAAATATCTCTCAATATGGCTTGGTGTCAAGGTGTTTGGACAACTGCGTTCTTCAACCAATGTTGACTTGTTTGAGAAGCTACTTGTAGTTCCTTTAATTTTTAAGATTTGTTATCCTGCTTTTATTGTTTTTAAGTAAGTCACTCAAATTAGTGAGCACAACTAATACTCCTTTCTCCTCTTCCTTTCCCCACAGCATAAAACCTATTGGACTTAGACTGTGAGAGAATGACTAACCCAGTTACACAGCCAGCCTTCATGCCGAAGATAGGACTAGAACTCAGAGTCTTGTTTTTTCTAGCCTGGTGTCTTAACCACTAGACCCTTAAGTTAATGTGAGAGGCCTACCTAAAGGTTTTGCTTTTCAAACTTTAGCATTCTTTTTATGGACTCCCTCTAGAAATTAGGCTAGCTTTTCTTCTGTAATTTTAACAACTTTAAAAATACATAGTTTTATGGAAGTTGGTACAAGTGATACTCTTCTGGAGACTGCTCTGGGACAGTTTGGGATGATACTGTCTTGTTTTAATTGCTATGACTTACTGTTTTCTTACTCTGGGCATTTAAACATTATATCGTTGGTTGATGTTCCTGCTGTTAATCGAAGGAAGTCCTTACAGATTTTGGATGTATTACAAATGTAATAAAGGAAAAACTAAAATTAAATATATTCCATTTTTGGAATGGGGCTATCAAACAGATGCAATAAGTATGGACTGTTTTACAACAATAAATTTGTTTTAATTTCCTATATTAAGAAGGAAAATTGATTTACTGGGAATTAGACTATTTTTGCCACTTCAAATATCTGCATCTTTATGCTTTCGTAATTATACCCACAAATCTTATTGCTTTGTCTAAAATATGGCCTGATACCTTGATTTGTGAGGAGTTCAGGCTGTTACATGTCTAAACAGTAGGATTTAAAGTCACAATAAGCCATGAGAAATATCTACTTCTGAACACAGAATGTAACCTGAATTTAGAATAAAAGACGGAAATGACATGAATACTTATATTATTGAGCAATTAATTTATCACCCTAAAGTCCATGCATCTATTCTTCAGAGGAAATTATAAACTACTCTGATTCCAAGATATTAAAACCATGTATCACAAGAGTTTTAGTGACCCATGCCTAATTAATTATTTAAAATGATTTTTTTCACTGTCTTTTGAAAATAAGACAAACACAAACTAACATACTTCTAACATGTATGCATTGCCTTTCTTATTATTTCAGTAGCTAAAGAAGCTAAATATAATTTCACAAAATAATGTTCAGCAACTTGGTCATCACATATAGAAATTATATCACACTCATTAATTATTAGGTAGAAAGATCAAGATGGTTTCCATTTCTAATTAATTACATGTAGTATTTTTGAACCCATGAGGAAACCATTTTTTTCTTTATTTGAAATGGATTTTCTTATTTTTCTACCTGTTGGAACAAGCTTAGGTAAATTTTTCTGTAGCCTACTAAATATCTGAGACTAAAATATATCATTGGAAAATAGGCTTTCCTTCAAATATGGAATACCTTAACTTGAATCTCTGGCCTTTTGGTAATGAGTGTTTGTTTAAAAACTCAATTAAATGTTATCCCATTTTTCTAAGAATTGTAGTAGCTGACATAAATCTTACAGTTCATTTAATAATGTAACATAATCTGAATGATCAGCCAGATGCTCTAAAAAGGCAAAATATCATTTAATAATTGTAATTAATAATTATTAATGAAATCAAGATTCACTAGAGTTTTGAGTTGTTAGGTTTTCTTTTCTTAAAAAAACCAATAGTATAGGGGAAAAGTGTGGATTAATTCACTCTGCCTACCACCAATTCTTCACAATGTAATATATATGCCTCCAATTATAGTGTATACTTTCTTCAATGCAGCAAGTAAGTTTCAGAAGAATGATATATAATAAACACCCAAATTCCACTCAATATTCTTCAGGAAAAGAAATAATTAAGGGATTAAATAATGTATCAGAAATATTTTGCCTCTGGATGAGAATTCCATCTTTCTAAAAATTATCTGATCTTTTAACTATGCCACTGTGATCGTTTGAGCACATTTGTGATGTCAAGTGTCAAATCCTGAGTAAACGTATCACAAAAATGTAGTGTTATGGCTGAAATAACAAGGAAAAATATTATTTATTTCTGCACACTGCTGAGAATTCTACTTTGTGACCTCCAGTCTTATATAATCAGTGTCTGAAATTGGGCTTTTTCCCTACCCCTGGAGCTCCTTTTATAAATAAAAAGATTGCCTTCCTACCCCTGATGTTCCTTTCCAGCTAAAAATAAATCTTTGCTCCTTGCTTAATTTAGAACAGACAGGGAGGGTGAAACTGACTAGAAACAGCCAAGAGTAATAGTCAGGACAGGTCAACATGTTAAAAAAAACTACATGGAAAGAACAATATCCCATAAAAGATTGAAGATAATGGGCCTCATGTCATCCATTTCCACCAGGGTAAATAGATCACTTTCTAACATTTCTCATATTTCCCAACAACTGAACTCTCCCAGTAATTCAGGAGGATCTTCAGCATATGTGCACACTTTAAACCAAAAAATATTCTAAGATAGAAGTTTGTCCACCCCAAGGATAAAACACCCAGACACAAACTGAGCAACGTGATATGTGCAGTATAATGCAATGAGACATGTGCAGATCTTTACATTGGGGAAACAAAACAACCACTTCATAAACGCATGGCTCAACGAAGGAGAACAAACCCATCAGGACAAGATTCAGCAGTCCATCTGCATTTAAAAGATAAGGCCCCTCTTTTGAAGACAGCAAAGTCCACACTGTGGACAGAGAGGACCACTGGTTTGAAAGAGGAGTCAAAGAGCCCATCTATGTCAAAATTGAACAGCCCTCTCCAAACAGAGGGGAAGGGATATGACATCATATATGTCCAGTGTCCTTTCAGCAGTTCCAAGATGGCTCCACATCCATTTACACTACTCAGGTGACCCTGAGGACACAGATAAACCTCCAAGTGGCCTCAACAACTCTCTAAAATACTGCAAATGACTAGCTGTCTGCAAGGAATATAAATCCTTCCATTCCTCACCATCCAGTCAGAGCTGAAGAAGCTTTCTGGATGAGAAGCGAAATGTCTTAAAAGAAAAATAAGAAAGGCCAGTTGCCTTTTGAAAAAGCACCTCTGGGACAACCATGAACTGGATGACTGAGAATTTCCATAGAAATCTCCCTGACAATTATTGTACGTTAACCAAACCAGTTGGATTGAAAGACCAAAGAGCAACTCCGCAGGGATTCCCTTTATTAAATTCTTGTTTTCTATTGTTCTATACTTCTCTTCTTCTGCAAGATGAAACCTAACCATTGTCTCAAAAAAAGTATGTGATCTTTCTCCTTAGAGCTATGCTCCTTTTATTGTTATTTTTGCCTTTTAGGACAGTAGATTTGTCACAGATATGGAACTCATATCCCTGAGATTTTGTTATACAGCAAATCTCACTTGTCCCACTTTCATAAGCAATGGTAGCGAACTTGGGGAATAATTATTCAGCAATAAATACAGAGTTTCTATACTTTTGAAGTAAATTAATTATATAATTACTAGTGAAACTTTTAAAAACAATGTACATGATTAAATAAACCCTTTTATGGTGATCATATTGCTTATAGTTGTTTGCAAACAGAGTATTTAGATAATGCACACATATAGTTTCTAAAATATTCTTACCCTTCCCACTTCCACGAGATTTGTCACCATGACTATACTTGCTGTGTTTTCATGCCAGACCATTCTCCAGAAATCATATATAGTCTCTTGCATCGGTCCTGCAACAAACAATTCCAAAGATCAGCATACCTGAAAAGTGGAACACTATATTTTCATAATATAAGAAACATATTTTTTAAAAAAACTGAAACTGATAAAGTAGCTTTCTGCAGGCATTAGAAACCTCCAGTTTTCCATGTAGACTACCAGCTTCTTTCTTCAAATTCTGTCTGTCTCTTCCAAGAGAGCAAAAAGCTTTTTTCACTAATCAGCAAGAAATTAGACATAAGAGCTTTTTCCTTTCCTGCATAGCAATCAAATCTTCAAAAGCTCTCTTTGGTGCCAATGGAGTCTAATTGGCACATGGAGGGATATTTTTGAGAGCTGTTGCTCAAAGAATCAGCTAATCATCCCTTCTCTAAACATTATAACTCCCCATTGAAAAGTCATCTCATTGATTCTGCAATCACATTTTTAAAGCCTCATTTGGTCCCAGTGAAGGCTTTTAAAGAGGTGTGCTTTGGATGGGGGAAAGAGCCTGATTCATATGGTCTCTCCATGTGTATATTCTGCCTAAAAATCAATGCACATGTGTGTGAAAAAAGATTTGCATGTAGAATAGAGCAGAGGTGGTATTCAGCAGGTTCTGACCAGTTCTGCAGAACCGGTAGCAAAAATTTTGAGTACTTTGGAGAACCAGCAAATACCACCTGACTGACAATTTTACAGTATCCTTCCCCTGCTACACACCCCAAGCCACACCTACAGAACCACTCGTAAAAAAATTTGAATCTCACCACTGGAATAGAGGCTATATGGGAATGACTCCAGTTAGACATCTTGGGAGGCCACGTGGGGAAGCACTAATCTCAACCTGCTTACCCAGAGCAAATTTAATTGCACTAACTTTGAGGATAGAAACAGAAATGAGATGATTGATTTAGGATGCTGTATGTTTAATAATCCTCTGTTGTCATTTGGTTTAGAATAGAATGGAACAACAGAGTTGGAAGGGACCTTAGTGGTCTTCTAGTCCAATCCCCTGCCTACAGCACTTCAGACAAATGGTCATCCAACATTTTTTTAAACCTTTTTTAATGCACTGTTTCATGCACTGTTTCCTCTTAATGTGAAGAGTTGAGCACTGAGGTTATTTTCTCTAACAAGGCTATGAGGATTAAAAAAAAGTACTCCCTCCATCTTTCAAGGCAAAACTTTCTAATGGCATTTCCTTCTTTCTCTCAATGGAAATGTATTAAACATTTTATGAACTAAACAAATTTTATGAACTAAAATTTGTAAAATAAACCAATTCCAGTTGTTTAAAGGCAGATGAGAATACCCCGACCTTTAAAGTTCTAATTAAAAACAGTCATAGAGATACATAAGGATTGTGTGGAGAAGACTGGAGCCTCCTCTGGCTTATCATTGCTGCATTCTAACCTAATAGAATGGACTGCTATTCTTGCTGCTGACCTTGGAAATTACACACCTCAGAGAGGTGTAGGTGGGTAGACACACTGTCAACCTTCAAGATCTTCTATTATCGCTTTACATCTTTTGGCTGTCATAAGAAATGGGGGGAGGGGAGAGTGGGATGAATCTGGGAAGTGAGCTGGAGGTGTTACATTTTTCTGTTGTGTAAATGAAGGGGGGGGAAGCATACATCAGAGTTAGGTTTCTATTTCTCGCTTAGCTTTCTTTTTTCTGCGCAACTGCAAACCGTTATCAAAGTATGCCAAGGTCAACAGACAGAGGCCTCATCATCACCTGAAGATGCCCACATGATCATATTCACAATTTCTAATTGGAAGTTTCATTTGAACTATTGGGGGTGGGAACACTTCCATCACTTTGTATATGTGATTTACGCGCCTAATTCCTCAGATTCAGAATTCTCTGGTTGCTACCACTTCACTTTCAGTAAAAGATAACTTTTCTCTAAATTAAAGAGTCTAAGTATTTCTTTCTTGGATTTTGAATGGAGCACCACCTGACATTATTCTGAATCTCCCTCTACCAGCCCACCTGGAGCAAACACCCAATTTTCTTCTGAGGGGGCCTGAACATCATGTCATCTTCAACTAGTGACCAGAAAGATCTGGTAGCCATTGAAGGGCAAGATTCTTTGCTGGTACAGGAAGCCCAATCGCTAGCAGAGCTCAGTCTGGAAGAGGATCCAGCTGTGAAGCCCAGATGGTCGGTGGGGGTTGGCTGGAAAGATCCTGAGAAGGACCCCCCCCCCGGAATCACCATCACCCGCCGGCGTGGAAAAGAGGAGCCATGGCAAGAGAAGGAAAAGAAAGAACTCTCACTGAACCAATCCAGGAGATTCCTTGATGAAGCCTTTGAACAACTCCAAGCTGCACAAAGGTATGAAGGGGAAGGGGGAGTAGCCCCAGCTAGAAGAAACAGAGCAGCCTCCTCTCCCATAAATCAACCTGATCCAGCAGCAGCCCCGGGGCCCTCAGCGGGAGGTGTAATTCCTAGAAGGCGTAGAGCTCCTAGGCTGCCTCTGTTAGAAGTAAGATACGGGGGAGATCCCAAAACCTTGGGATTTTTCCTAGCCCAAGTTTGGAGCTATATGGGAGAATACGGGGAGTATTTTCCCTCAGAAGCAGCCAAAGTGAGATGTGTTACCAGGGCTCTGGAGGGAACAGCTGCAGAGTGGATGGTGACCCTGCAAAATGATAATGCTCCTCAGTTGATGAATTATCAGTTCATTGACTGCAATGCGAGCTAGATTTGAGGACCCATTGGCAGAGCACAAGGCCCGGATCAGGATGAAGACCATAAATCAGGGGCGGAGGTCAGTGGCTGACTACACCCAAGAATTTAGACAGTTAGCAGGTCATATCCGAGGCTGGTCCCAGGAAGCCCTGACAGAAGCTTTTAAAGATGGTTTAAACAAAGATGTACTAGAGATGCATTGTTAGAAGAGACCCAAATGATTTGTAGATGTGGTACTTGTTGGCAGAAGAAGTGGAAATTGATTTAACCCGAAGCAGATGGCGGGGAGGTTCTGGGTGGACCAAACCTTCCCCCCCACGTCATCAAGAGATTCCCAAACCTAAGAGGGGAAGAGTGATGGCAAGACCCAACCCCTTTGCCTGTTTTCGATGCGGGAAGGAAGGTCACCAGGTTGTAAACTGCAAAGTCAAGCTGGAACCAAAGGGGGCGCCAAAGGAAGGGAAGAAACCTGAAAAATCCCCAGCGAAGCCTCGCGAAGCAGAACTAAAGTCAAAAGAGATGGCAGAGGTCACCCCTCCCGCAAAAGAAGAGTCAGACACCCTGGTTACCCCTGAGGAGGACGATTTCGACTCAGAAGACGACTTCCTGGTAAGTCCAAGCCTGGGCCCTATGACCATTCTGGTGAAGTTGAGGGTACCCAATTCAGGGGTTGAAGGGGAAATGCTAGTCCTATTAGATTCTGGGTGCACAAGGTGTATAATCAACACGGAAGTAGTGGAGAAAATGGACTTAAAACGAAAACCTTTAAAGGTGCCCATTTCCTTTGCCTAATTAGATGGATCAGTGGCTGGAGGTTGCCCTGCACGCTTTATCACGGAACCTATAGAAATGATCATGAGAAACCATGATGAGACTCTGCGCCTTATTGTGGTCCCTGGGATGGAGCAACCATTAATACTGGGATTGCCCTGGCTCCAGAAATAGAACCCCCAGGTTAATTGGAGAAAGGGGTTGCTGCACATACGCATCAAGCAACGACCGGAAAAAGAGGGGAGATCTCAGCCGAAGCTTCAGATTCCGATTGAAATAGCTTCCACAGGTACCGAACCCGTGAAAGGGGAGGAGAAAATTCCAAAAGAGTATTGGGATTTAAAGGAAGTGTTCAGTGAGGCGGCCTCGGATGAGCTCCCGCCTCACCAGTCAACAGACTGTGCTATTGAAATTTTACCTGGGGTGAAGCTCCCGAAACCGAAGTTGTACTCAATTACACCACGGGAATTAGAGGAGCTAAGACTGTTTATAGATAAAAATCTGGAACATGGTTTCATCCAACCTGCTAGGCCCCGGGTAGCGGCCCCTGTGTTGTTCCGTGAAAAGAAAGATGGCTCCAAATGCTTGGTGGTGGATTACAGAAATTTGAACGCTATTTCTGTGGAAAACATGTACCCCCTGCCTTTGATGAAGGACATGTTGGCCCACCAAGCCAAGGGGAAGATTTTCACGAAGTTGGATTTGAGAGAAGCATACTACCGAATTCGAATTAAGGAAGGGGATGAGTGGAAGACCGCTTTTAACTGCCCGATGGGTTGCTTCCAATTCAATGTTCTTCCTTTTGATTTACAAGGGGCCACAGCTGTATTGATGCAGATGATCAATCAGGTGTTACATGAACATTTATACAGGGGAGTTCTGGTTTATCTTGATGACATCCTTATCTACACGGAAACTCTGGATGAACATGTGAAACTGGTGTGGTCAGTTCTACAGAAACTGTGTGCCGCTAAGTTGTATACTAAACTATCAAAGTGTGAATTCCATCAAGAGAAAATTGACTATTTGGGATATCGCATTTCATCTGAGGACATAGAAATGGATCCAGAAAAAGGGCGTGCCGTATTGAAATGGGCTGCACCACGTACCAGAAAACAACTTCAAAGCTTCTTGGGATTTGCAAATTTTTACCGGCAATTTATCCCGACTTTTGCTAAGATAGCAATGCCCATCACAAATCTCTTAAAAACAAAAGGGGAGGTAAAGCCAAGGCCGAGTAAGCCATTGGAGTGGTCCATGGAGTGCTAAGCAGCTTTTGAGAAGCTAAAACGACTGTTTGCTGCAGAACTAGTGCTGAAGTACCCGGATATGGACACTCCTTTCGTGATTCAAGCCGATGCAAGTGATGTGGCTATTGGAGCGGTATTACTTCAAGCCAATGAGAAAGGGACCTTACAGCCTTGTGCGTATACCTCCCATAAGCTGTCTGAAACAGAGAGAAGATGGGCCGTCTGGGAGAAAGAAGCCTTGCCGACCTGGAGACATTTCCTGGAAGGAGCAAAACACCCATTTGAGGTATGGACTGATCATAAGAATTTGGAAGCCTTAAAAACACCCCGGAAACTGTCCCCTAAACAAGTTCGCTGGGCCCAGTACTTCAAGCGATTCAATTTCTCCTTGAAGTACATTCCAGGCGGGAAGAACTTCATGGCGGATGCTCTCTCTAGACTACCCCAATATAATAGTATGCGCCAGGAGGTGATAAGCCCAATTGTCTCAGCCAAACATCTAGCTGCCCCAGTGATCACCAGAGCCCAAAGGAAGAACCAAGAAGTGGTTTTATCGAATGACCTAACCGAACAATTAAAAGAAGCTTTAAAACTGGACAAATGGTTCTTGGCTCATTCAAGTGACTATACAATTAAAGATGGCTTGGCTTGGGTGGGGGCCAAGTTGTATGTGCCACAGGTGCTGAGGGAGCAAATACTACAACAGGCTCATGATTCTAAAGCAGCTGGTCACTTTGGATTTGTGAAAACCTTACACCTGGTTAAGCGGCAATTCTGGTGGCCTACTTTGAAGAAGGACATTGAAGCTTATGTAGCTAGCTGTCCCATTTGTGCTTCGGCAAAGAGACCTCCTGGTAAGCAGGCAGGGTTGTTACAAACTGTAGCTAGACCAACAGCCCCCTGGAAGGAAATATCTATGGACTTTATAGTAGAATTACCTGAAAGCAGTGGAAACACGGTTATTTGGGTGGTAACCGATTTGTTTTCCAAACAAAGAGTTCCTGAAATTGATAGGCTCCGCCCAGGCTGAAACTCCACCCATCACCCCCAAACCAATGGCGCCTGTGAGAGGACTAACGCAGTGTTAGAACAGTATCTTAGATGTTAGATAAATTTTCAGCAAGATAACTGGTCTGACTTACTACCATTTGCTGAAGTGGCATATAACAACTCCGTACATAGTAGTACTGGATTCACTCCGTTTAAAGTGGCTTCGGGACAAGATTTTGTACCCATACCTGAACTTCCTCGTGAAAGGCCTAACATCCATTCAGTGGATGAATGGATAACTCAACTCCAACTTAACTGGCCAGTAACACGTAAAGCATTAGATGAGGCCTATCAAGCTCATAAGAAATTTGCAGACAAGAAAAAATCTCCACAGAAACTATATAAAGCCCATGTCACACTGCCCAACGGATGCAAAAAGGACACAACGGACGAGCAAAATATTCCTTCCGTTGTTATCCGCTCTCAAAAGGGGCAAAAATTTGCATAACCGGAGTGGTTAACACGGACGCAGGGAGGATGCAGGGCGGATGCAAAGTGGATGCGGAACGGAAGCCCAGCGGATGGAAGCGGATGGGAGCGGATGGCACATCTGCTGGGCTTCCGGAGGGCCTCAGCAAAGCGGACGCAGAACGGATACAGCGGATGCACAGTGGACGCGGAACGGATGAAGCGGATGCACAGCGGAAGCCTAATGGATGCCTGGCATTAATTGCGCATGCGGGGAGGATGCATTGCATCAGCCCCGCAGATATAACGGAAGCAGCTCGGAAGCAGGTCGCCATTCAGAGGAAAGACCTGCTGCCAGACAGATTGGCTGCTGTGCCTGCCCTGCCTGCATGTCTGCCTGCAAGCCTTGGTGACAGCCTTGGTGCCTGCCTGCCTGCCAGCCTGCCTGCCTGCCTTGGTGCCTACCTCCCTGCCAGCCTTCCTGCCAGCCTTGGTGCCTGTCTCCCTGCCAGCCTTCCTGCCAGCCTCCCTGCCAGCCAGCAACCTCACAACCATGCGGAAGCACAGCAAGCCTCAGCCATCTGCTGCCAGCCCTTGCAAGAGGGACAGGGCTACCATCCCACCCCCTGGCCCTTACTCTGGTTCTTTTTTTTTTTTTTATAAAGAATTTTATTAATTTTTAACAAACAAACATGTACAAACAAACACAAAACATAAAAAACATAAAATATCTTTTTGGACGGCAGTTTGATCCCGAGTTACATCTTTTTGTACAGAGATAAATTCAAGTTCATGCTTACTTTTAAATAACATTCCATTTCTTATTTATTATTTTGCATTTTCTATATAGCTTCTCCTCTCTTTTCACTCTCTTAATTCTATTATATTTATTTCATCTCAATTTAAATCATTATACTTATATCCTTTGTCTGTTCTATTTCAGCTAGCTATTTATCTTTTCTCATTAACACAAAGTTTCTTCTGTAATGACTGATTGGAGTATAATACCTTGTCATACTTATCCCTCCCCTAGTTTTAAAGCTTAACATGACACATAATTTCCATTCGGATTCTGCGTAGTACATTCTAAAGATAAACTCAATATTTTGAAACTATATTTAAAAAATATAATATAATTAAAACAACAATCCATAGCAATTAAAGTTATATCATTCAAATTAATATTCATTTAAGTCTTAAACATTTTACACAATCCTTTCTAAATAAGTATCATGCTTCTATGGGAACACTTATAGATTTTACTTAATTACTTCCACCTATTTCACTTATATTTTAAAATATTAAACAATAACAATGTTCCCATTTTTCTTTAATTCAATTCTCTCATATTTGATTTCATTTATTTTTATTTAAAAAGAAAAAATTTCGCTAAGTTACATTAAATATTTTGTCCCATTTTATAATCATATATTATTCCAATTTTCTAACATTATTTCAAATACAAATACAACAACACAATCTTATGTATCTTTGCAGAATCTCTTTTTCAGTTATATGTTTACCCATTATCTCTAAATAAATTCTGTTTCTTTACATCTTTCAAACCTTTGTAACTTCTCTTCCCTTCTTTCCTCCCTTGCTTCTCCACTCTACCCTTTTTACCCCCTTGTCTCTTAATCTCCACCTTCTTGTGTATTCCTCTTTTCTGTTGCTTTCTGATGTTGTGTCCACTTTTCACCTTGTTTTTCCCTTTTTTGGTTGTTTTTTTAAGTCTTAAATTCTCCATTCTCTTTCTCCCCTTTCCCCTTTCTTCCCCAAATAAAGTTGCTTGTTCATTAAGGATGGTTTCTTCTTCATCCCAATCTTCTTGTTCTTGTAGTTTCTCATATGTAGAAATTGCCATTTCTAAAAAATTAAAAATAGAGCCAAAAGAATCCTTCCCTTCTTGTTT
>BLBF01000002.1:62060152-62075698 GCA_015471245.1 Laticauda colubrina | reverse complement strand
GAAGCACAGCAAGCCTCAGCCATCTGCTGCCAGCCCTTGCAAGAGGGACAGGGCTACCATCCCACCCCCTGGCCCTTACTCTGGTTCTTTTTTTTTTTTTTATAAAGAATTTTATTAATTTTTAACAAACAAACATGTACAAACAAACACAAAACATAAAAAACATAAAATATCTTTTTGGACGGCAGTTTGATCCCGAGTTACATCTTTTTGTACAGAGATAAATTCAAGTTCATGCTTACTTTTAAATAACATTCCATTTCTTATTTATTATTTTGCATTTTCTATATAGCTTCTCCTCTCTTTTCACTCTCTTAATTCTATTATATTTATTTCATCTCAATTTAAATCATTATACTTATATCCTTTGTCTGTTCTATTTCAGCTAGCTATTTATCTTTTCTCATTAACACAAAGTTTCTTCTGTAATGACTGATTGGAGTATAATACCTTGTCATACTTATCCCTCCCCTAGTTTTAAAGCTTAACATGACACATAATTTCCATTCGGATTCTGCGTAGTACATTCTAAAGATAAACTCAATATTTTGAAACTATATTTAAAAAATATAATATAATTAAAACAACAATCCATAGCAATTAAAGTTATATCATTCAAATTAATATTCATTTAAGTCTTAAACATTTTACACAATCCTTTCTAAATAAGTATCATGCTTCTATGGGAACACTTATAGATTTTACTTAATTACTTCCCCCTATTTCACTTATATTTTAAAATATTAAACAATAACAATGTTCCCATTTTTCTTTAATTCAATTCTCTCATATTTGATTTCATTTATTTTTATTTAAAAAGAAAAAATTTCGCTAAGTTACATTAAATATTTTGTCCCATTTTATAATCATATATTATTCCAATTTTCTAACATTATTTCAAATACAAATACAACAACACAATCTTATGTATCTTTGCAGAATCTCTTTTTCAGTTATATGTTTACCCATTATCTCTAAATAAATTCTGTTTCTTTACATCTTTCAAACCTTTGTAACTTCTCTTCCCTTCTTTCCTCCCTTGCTTCTCCACTCTACCCTTTTTACCCCCTTGTCTCTTAATCTCCACCTTCTTGTGTATTCCTCTTTTCTGTTGCTTTCTGATGTTGTGTCCACTTTTCACCTTGTTTTTCCCTTTTTTGGTTGTTTTTTTAAGTCTTAAATTCTCCATTCTCTTTCTCCCCTTTCCCCTTTCTTTCCCAAATAAAGTTGCTTGTTCATTAAGGATGGTTTCTTCTTCATCCCAATCTTCTTGTTCTTGTAGTTTCTCATATGTAGAAATTGCCATTTCTAAAAAATTAAAAATAGAGCCAAAAGAATCCTTCCCTTCTTGTTTCTCTTGTTTATATCTTATAAATTCCATTTTCAGTTCATCCATAAGTAATGCCATTGTAAAAGAAAAAAAGAAAAAAAAAATTCAAGTGATCCAAATGATTTTAATCATTCAAATAAGAGTTTCCAGAAGTCCCAAAGTCAGCAAACAATCCAAATACACACAGTCTATTTCATTTCACACTTTCTTCTTTTTTTTCCCCTTTTTTCCACTTTAATGCTTCAAAAAACTTCAAATTCTTTTAAACCTTCAGTCCATCTGATAGAGTAGCCAATTATGATCCAAAATGGAAAAATCCAATAATAAAAATGGCCCAAAGCCAAAGAAGAAGAAGGATAAAATAAAAATAATAAAAATATTACTAGAATTGAAATATACAAAAAGGCTGGCGAGTAGAGATTTCACAAGTATATATATATATATATATATATATATATATATATATATATATATATATATATATACTGCACACTGCACTTTGTTTATTTATCCAAGGCTCTTATTATGACTCTCTTCTCCAGCAGCTTCAAAGCCAAGCCTCAAGTGTTGAAACATTGATAAGAGTCCAGGAAAACACCTGTAATAATATTTTTCTGTGCTCTCCCTCCATCTTATCACATTAAAATGTCCTTGAGAAGGAGTGTTTATACATTTCTCCCCAGTTCAAATAAAATATTTTCAAGCCTCTAGTTGGCAGTGTTGCACAGTCTCTTAATACTTTTTTCCCCCCTCAGCCAGAAAGAAAAGTAATGTATACAAAACTCAGAGGGAAAAACAAAAAACAAAGGGGGCCTCTATCCTAAAGCAAATTAAAAAATCAAAAGAAGCATAAAAATATATATAAGAAAAAATTCAATCTGATTAGCTACAAAATCACATTAAATTCCTCAGAGAAAAAAATAGTAAGGAAAGAATCCAAGCCTCAATTTGACATCACTTTAAAAAACGCCGCTCAAGGAGATTCCAGTCAAAGAAAAATAAAGGTTTCTTCTTTGTTCAGGATATCCTTTCAGGTCTCAGCCAATTTGCAATACAAAAGAAGTTTCTCACCCAGCCGACACACCCTCTCTCCAGCCTCTTTCTTTTTGGAGCTGTCCCGACTTCAGCAGCTTTGGAGACTGCCTTTTCACCGCCAGCAAAAGGGCTTCTCCCGGATCAAACCAGAGATTTTGCGATATCTCTGGGATCCTGGGACTGTGCCCTTCACAATCCCTGTCTCTACGGGACGGTTTAGGTCCATTAGGACCGACCAGGGGCGAAAATATCAGCTGCGATCTCAGAGCCCCGAGATCGCAGCTGTAGCACCGAGACGAGGCTCCGCCTTCTCCCCCTTACTCTGGTTCTGTTGGGGCTTCTGCAGCACGGGCTCGCTCTTCTGGGGCTGGCGCTTCTGCTGCTTCTGCTTCTGGAGGAGCTGATGACAAGCACTCCAGCACCAGCCACCTCCACAGCACCTGGACCCTTCACCCCTGAGACTGAGCGACCAAGAGGAGTGCCAGAGACTCATTTTTGTTTTATAGCTTGTTGTTAATAAAGTCTATTTATGATTCACACACTTGCTTCATTTCTTTTTTTTAATAAAGTCTTGGTGGAAACTTTTAGAAATGGTTTAAGCCTTTGCATGCTTGTGGGATGGGTAAGGATAGCTTTGGGATGGGTTAGGATACCTGTGGGATGGGTAATAGCTATGGGATGGGTTAGGATAGCAGTGGGATAGATAAACCTCCAGTGCAAACATAGTGGGACTGTATGGTCCACCCTCCCAGGTGCCACACCTATGTCCCTTTATTATCAATAATAATGTAATAATTATCCACACATGTCAACATAAACACAACTCTTTATTAAACGCCCTGTTCATTGTAGGCCAACCAAACATACATGGCCCAATCTCATCCGTGTGATGAGACCAGGCTGAAGGAAGCATCCATTAAGCATCTACCATCCTGTCTTGCCACTCCACTGCTCCAGCTGAGGAGTTGCACCAGTGTCTCAGGAGGTTGCACTGCTTCTTCGCTTCATGTGAGGCTCTGTTGGGGCCTTGCACATCCTCAGTGTCGATCAGGTTTTGCCCTTGCCTCCATTCCACAGGCTCCATGTCCCCATTGCCTTGTTGGAGGTCCACAAGCCTGTTCTGCAAGACTGGGTAGCGGGTGCGCATGAGATTGTGCAGGATGCAGCAAGCTTCCATGATCCTCCTCACGGTCTCTGGGCAATGCTGCATGGTGGTGAGAAGTACCTGGAACCTGTTGGCCAGGATGCCAAAGGCGTTCTCCACCACCTGCCTTGCCCTGGACAGCCTGTAGTTGAAGATAATCTCTTCACGGGTGAGGAGTCTGGAGGTGTAGGGCTTCATGAGGTAAGCTGTGAGGGAGAAGGCATCATCCCCCACGATGAAGTAAGGCACATCTTGTGTGTCGTTGGGCAGGGGTTCTGGATCTGGGAAGCCCACGATGAGGTTGCGTTCCAGCCCCTCCTTGAGGTGACTGGCGTTGTATACCTGGGCATCTGAAGATGAGCCGTTGCCTGAAGCATCGATGTACATGAACTTGTAGTCAGCATCGACCATGGCGAAGAGGATGATACTGAAGAAGCCCTTGGAGTTGAAATAAGTGGACCCCGACTTGGCTGGAGCTTTGCAGGCCATGTACTTGCCATCTATGGCTCCAACGGTGTGTGGGAAGTTCCACTTCTAATACCACTGTTCTGCAACTTTCTTCCATCCTTCTTCAGTGGAGGGGTACTGGAGGAGCTCCTCCTTGTATTCTTCGATGATGGCCTGCACCACTTCTCTGACCACAATGCTGATGGTGTTGGATGGCACCCTCCAGCCGTACTGCATGTTCCTGTAGGTGGTCCCTGAGGCCAGGTGGCGCAGAGTGAGTGCTACCTTGAGCCCAGGTTCCAGGCTGGGCGGAAGCTGGTGCTCTGCTTGGTCAACCTGGGTGTCAGGCGCTGCACAACTTCGTCAAACATGGCTGGAGGCATCCTCATGAAGTTCTGGAATGCCCGAGTGTCTTCGTTCCTGAGCTCCACCATCAGCTTGCTGTACAGTCCGTCATCTGCTCTTCTGGCGAACCATTTTCGGACCCAGACTCTTTTTGGCTGCCTCTTTTTCTTCTCGCAGTAGAGTTCACAGAGCCTGCAGATGGCTTCGTACTGTTGCAGAACGATGGTGGCTGCCGAAAGGACTTTGTTACAATCCACGGTGGACATGACTGGATGCTGTGGAAGAGGAAGAGCCAGATGAAGGCTGCAGAGGTCTGCACCACTGGGCTGCTGTTCTGAAAGTGAGATGCAGATGAGTTTTTTTATAGGAAATATAGGTTTTCCGCTAGGCATCCTCTAGGCATCCTCTAGACATCCTTAATATCCGAGATAGGTCCCCTCTGCGAACGTTTTTTCCGTTTTAAACACTTTGTTTCCATGCTGCATCCGTTCTGCATCCGTTCTGCATCCGTTCCGTGTCCGTTCCGCTTCCTCCCTGCGTCCGAGCGGATGCGAGTTGTGCAGATGCGCAGCGGATGCCTAGCGGATATAGCGGATGCGTAACAGATGCGTAACGGATGCGTAACGGATGCAAAGTGGATGCAGAACGGACGAACTGGATACATTTTCCGCGCAAAAGTTTTGGAGCCGATGAAACGTCAATAAATGGATGCTGGACGGATAGAGAGGAAGCAAAACGGAGGCAGTGAGTACATCGCGTTTTCCAACGGATGGCAAGCTTTTTTCTCCGTTTTACATCCTCTTTGCATCCGTTGGTTCAGTGTGACATGGGCTTAAAGTAGGTGACAAAGTTTTCCTGTCCACCAGATACCTGCAAACCACTCAAAAGTCAAAGAAGCTTGGTCCTAAATACGTTGGTCCTTTCACGATTGAACGGATTATAAATCCTGTAACAATCCAGCTAAACTTACCGAAAACTCTTCGACGAATTCACCCAATTTTCCATGTTAGTTTGTTAAAACCTGAACATAATTCTGATTTAAGACCCATCCAGACTGACCCTCCCATACAAATACTGATTGAAGGTGAACAACATTTTGAAGTTAAAGAAATTCTGGACTCTCGCAAATGGAGGGGTCGGCTCCAGTATCTTGTAGCCTGGAAACATTTCCCTTCTTCACAAGCTGAATGGGTTTACGACACTGATGTTAAAGCCCCTAAGTTGATCAAAGCATTTCGTTCCAAGTATCCTGATAAGCCCTAGGAGTGTATTCCTTTGTAATTGTCTCATGATTAATTCTTGTCTTTATATTTTTTTCCTTTCTCTCTTCTAGGACTGACAGTTTTCCTTTTTCTAGGAGGGCCGAATGTCAGCCTTCAAGATCTTCTACTATTGCTTTACATCTTTCGGCTGTCATAAGAAACAGGGGGAGGGGAGGGGAGAGTGGGATGAATCTGGGAAGTGAGCTGGAGGTGTTACATTTTTCTGTTGTGTAAATGAAGGGGGGGGGAAGCATATATCAGAGTTAGGTTTCTATTTCTCGCTTAGCTTTCTTTTCTCTGTGCAACTGCAACCCGTTATCAAAGTATGCCAAGGTCAACGGACAGAGGCCTCATCATCACCTGAAGATGCCCACATGATCATATTCACAATTTCTAATTGGAAGTTTCATTTGAACTATTGGGGGTGGGAACACTTCCATCACTTTGTATGTGTGATTTACGCACCTAATTCCTCAGATTCAGAATTCTCTGGTTGCTACCACTTCACTTTCAGTAAAAGATAACTTTTCTCTTAATTAAAGAGTCTAAGTATTTCTTTCTTGGATTTTGAATGGAGCACCGCCTGACACACACAGTATTATCACAAATTATTTAGTGCTCAGAAGCATTCTAAACTGGGCCTAGAAATGCTCCGGCAACTGATGTAAGATTGCCGTTGTATCTTCCAAGTGCCTAAACTCTGCCAATAATAGAATAGCTTTGTTCTGCAGCAGCTTCCTAACTGTCTCTAAAGGCAATCCACTCAATGCATGTTATAATAAACTAGCCCAAATGGAAGCACCCTGAAATGATGTAGCAAGAATATTGATTTTGCCATTCTCTATTCTAATTCTGTAATGAGAGCACGCCAGGCTCTCATTTCTGCCCCCAGATCAGACCAGAAGTCAGATTGGAATGGATCCAAACATTCAGTATCATGTTCTCCAGTATCTTAGTCAGGAAAGATACAACATACTGAGTAATATTTATCCATAATTTAGAATTCTATATTTTAAGCAAATATTTAACTACAGCTTCCTTAAATGGGGTGGGAACTTACTGTCCCTGATTAACCATCCTTAAGGGCCAGATGGTATGCTTAGCCTGGGAAATTTTTAATTACTTGGAAGGGTATGGTTCCAAAGATTTTAACTAATTGATCCACATCATCAGGCTCACATGAGGAAGTAAGTTTTTGACACAAGGAAATTTTCAACTGATTGTATTTCCAGTTTTAATATTTCTCTTGAGTTTGCACTGTCGATCTAATTAGTCCAATTCCCAAATTGGTCTTTCTCAAAATGACAGATTTTTGGAGACAGTTTATTATTTTAATAACTATAGAGAAAATTGCTTAAATGCCAGGCTTGACAATTTTATTTGCCATTCATCTTAATGAGCTGGGGAGAAATAGTACCTCTGGCAGTACCCTGTTATTTTGGTGTGTTCAATTCACATATGGTCAATGCATAGAAGTTTAAATTAAATCTCTACACACAGAGAGAATACACAGATATTATCCATAAGCTGATATAAGGGATGTGTAAGTAATTATTTTGTATCATACATATGCTAAGGGAACCCCCTGCTGATCATTCTGGTTTTTCCACACACCAATGTCCTAAAATTTAAACATGTAAAATTGGCCATGTATTAATTATTTGCAGTATACATTTAGAAGTCCTTTTAAAGATTTCTTGTATGAGAAATATTCTACGAGTGTATCTTTTCATTCTACTCTTCTAAATGTTGATCTACTTCCTTCTAATTAAGATATGTTATTAGCAGGGGTGGGATTCTACCAGTTTGCACATATTTGCTAGAACCAGTTGTTAACATTCTAAGCAGTTCAGAGAACTGGTTGTTCGAAGAAATTACTGGCCTAGTCCTGTAAGGAAGGTAGGAAGGAAACATTCTGGTGTTGCTTACAGAAACTGCCTCTCCGTTAACCCTTATTATATTCTTGGCAGGACTAGACTTCTTGTCTCTGGAAATTCTCTGGAGTTTTTTCCCTTCCTTTGCTGGTACTTTGCTTGTGTGGAGTGATCATTTAAAGTTACAATGACACTGAAAAAGTGTCTTATGACAATTTTTCACACTTACGACAATTGCAGCATGTTAGGAATGTAAGTCACCTAACAGCTATTTGGGTTGGAAAACATATAAACCAGGACAAACATTTTAATACTGTCTCTTTAAGGGAATGCTAAAAGTGTAATTGGGTGTGGTATCTCAAATGGCCATAAGATGGAGACAGAAACCTGGGTTGTTTAGTCTTAGTCTCAGAAGAGAGTGTGTTTCAGTGAGTCTCTGTTTCCTTCTGTTGGAGAGTATTGCATTCCTTCTAAATGGACTGTTATTATTGGATTTGTTGTAAGTCTGATACTGAACTGTTTTTGATACTGGACTTTGTTATTGAATTATCCCTGGACTAAAAACTGACTGATCTTACCTGTGAATAACTTTGGAGTGTTTGAACTTTGCTTAAACCTTTATCGAAAGTAAAAACCTACATTTACTGTACAGTGTATCTGTGTGTTGTGTGTGTATTATTCAAACACTTCTCTCATTACTACTACTTCTCTCATATTACTATGATCTTGATGAACTTGATACTTGAAATATGAGCTTGACTCTTCAGGGCAAGGGTCTTCCAACTTGGCAAATTTAAGACTTGTGGACTTCAAATCCCAGAATTCCTGAGCTAACATGACTGGAGGAGGAATTCTGGGAGTTGAAGTCTACAAGCCTTAAAGTTGTCAAGTTTGAAGATCCCTGCTTTAGGGCAAAGGGTTCATGTAGTCTGTCACCTTTGTTTTTATATTTTTCTTCTCCTTCAGATAACCCTGCTTAGAGAAAATACATTGTATGTATCATTGCCATCTATTAAAATCCCACTATCTATACATTACAATCTCCTTCACAATACTATATAGTTGGTAATTTATCCATGAGAAATAAGGTATCAGGCTACAAACCAGGAAATGGTGAGTGTTAGTCCCACCTTAGGCATGAAAACCAGTTGGGTGACATTGAGACGCTTTCAACCCAACCCATTTAATTGGACTGCTGTTGTGGGGAAAATAGAAAGAGGAAGGAATATGAGGTATGTTTGCCACCTTGAATTATTTATAAAAAAACATGATCATTTTTTTACATTTTTAAAATCATCACCATGTAGATCTAATGAGAAGTTACAACTGTAATCCCCTTGAAATAAAATGTTTTTGGGAAATAGGGGACACAAATAACCTACATTGCTTAATTACATCTGAAGATGTGTCCAATTGTTTCAAGAGCAAGAACCCTTTAAAAAATACCATTAAAATTTTATGTACAAAATTCACCTACATGGTCAGTAAACAATAATTCATTAAAGTAATTTGTTAAATTCATTGACATTTGAAAATACAAAGAAAATATAAGGTTACAAGGTTCAAGATATTTCTGGAACCTCCTGCCCTTTTTTGACTCTGGGTCCTCTGCAAAAGGAGCAGATCTATTAGAATTAGATAACTATTCTTCACACAATCAGTATCAATAGTTGGGGGTACTCAGGGCAGATATATTTTCTTATAAGGAATTATTATTTATTTAAAAAGCTGTCCATTCTTAAGGACAGAAATTAGCGAATTCTGCAAAAGTAGTTTTCAGGCACACTTCCCTAAACAAATCAATATCCTCAACTTTTTATTTGAGCAAAGTTATCTACTCAGACTTGAGAACCAGTTTGGTGTAGTGGTTGAAGTATTGGGCGAGAAACCATAAGTTTGTAAGTTGTAGAGTGGCCTTAGACAATAAGCCAGCTGGCTGACCTTGAACCAGTCATTTTCTCCCAGCCCTAAGAAAGAGGCAATGGCAAACCATGTTTTTAGCTTGCCAAGAAAATTGCAGGACTTTTCCAGACAATCACTGAGAATTGGACAGACTGAATGGAAGAAAAAAAAATCTCATATCTGCCTCTGAAAATTTCATAATTATTCTGAAGAAAGCATCACTGTTACCTAATCATTTCAAGTTATGACTGTTCAAATAATGTTCAGGAATCAAAGAGACATACTATTAATGCACCTATATATATGTATAAATGGATGTCTTAGTTAGTTTTGGGGTTGCTTGGCTCAGAATAGAGCTTAAAAAATCTGGTTCCTATTCCTCAAGCAAAGTTTTAATCAAGCTAGCAAACCACTTGAAATTCTTATTCCCATTTATCAGTCCTTCAGTCCAGATACCTCATTGCCAAGCCAATGCATTTTAAATTCCCTTAGCATAGCTGCTTTGATGGTTTCTTTCTTGAATATAGTATTGCAGCAACACTGAATCAAGTATCAGTATTCAGCAGTGGCTAGCAAATTTCGAAGTCTTACTCATGTTCTGTTTTATAGTAGTAGATGATAAGATGCAGAAGCCAGATAAATGAACAGATCAGAAGATGATGACCAATTGATTTAGGAACAGAAAATCCAGTATAAAAACATTGGTCAGATATTATAGATTTTCCATCATGTAGGACTGATTAGAAATGATCTTATAAGCCAGATCACTGTGGAAGAAATATAGTTTCATTTGTTTGAAGCAAGACAAAGGTATTTAAAGAAGTAGGATTCATTCAAACCTAGCTCCTAAGGAAACAAGACTTACCTAAACCTGGATAGTTTTGAGCTTTCTATAGTGCATTGTATAGCATGCATTTGTAATGTAACAAGTAGTCTTTTTAATTTGTGATTGTTCATTTAATATAGATTCAAAGTTACGTCGGCCTTGGAAAAATTGACTTATGTGCAGGGGTGGGATTCAAATTTCTTAACAACTGGTTCGGTGGGTGTGGCCTAATTTGTGGGCATGGCTTGTGGTCATGTGACTGGGTGGACATGGCTTCTATGTAAATATTATAAATATTTATGTACATATTAATCTTTTTTATAAAAAAGAGCAACATTTACCCAAAAGCAGGCAAAGCGGGCCGGCAGATTGAGTTGCTCACAGAATCACAGATTCACTTAGAGATCGATCTATCTGCAATTGGCTACCTGAATCTGCACTGAAAAATAGTCCCTTCAGTCCTAAGGAAGGTTCGGCTCTGCTTTTAGATTAGCTAGAAAGCAAGAAATCCAAGGATTTCCTGCTTTCTAGCTAATCTAAATCTCCCGGTAGAGCAGAACAGCTGATGGGTGGAGGAAAAAAAGGAAAAATTGCAACTTATCAAACCAGGCAAGTTGGATGGCTCGCATGCCAGGTAAGGAATGGGTGGGTGGGGAGGGACAGGACCAGCCAGTGGAGTGATTTTCCGGTTCTCCAAACTGCAGACAATCATAATACGCACGTGTGCAGCATTTATAAGAAATCATCAGCTGTGCTGCCTGGACAGTTGACAAGCTCTGTGCACGGGTGCGCAGCATTTGAAAATCCTCTTTTTCCTGCTTTTTCAACCTCAGTTGTGCCGCGCAAAGCAGCTGAGGAGGGAAAAGCAGGGAATAAAGACAGGCTAGAGCCTGGGCAGGTGGGTGGGCCAAACACCAAACAAGTTAGGTGTCAGCTGCTCTTCATAGCTACAGGTTTTATAGAACCGGGCCAACCAGTAGTATCCCACCCCTGCTTACGTGTCCTCAAAGTTACAACCATTGTACCATCCCCGCAACCACATGATCATAATATGGCAACTTGGCAACTGGCTCACATTTACAAAGGTTACAACATCCTCTCTCTTTATCTTATTTTATTTCATCTTATTTTATCTCATCTCATCCCATCCAATTCAATCCAATCCACTTAATTTTTGAACCACGCACCTTCCTCATTGCAATCACAATAGTGATTTGTGACCCTGACAGTTGGCTTTTTGACCAGCAAAGTCAACATCTTGAATCACAATTGCTCAAGATATCATCATAGGCATTGTGCTCCAATTTCATATAATAACGAGACTATGTGTAGCCAAGGACAGTTTAGCAAAGGTAAAAGAACTGTATGCTCTTTTCCTTAATTATGCAGCTGAGCCCATGGTATCATGCTGTATCCAGTAGGCTAATAAACACTAAAATATCAGAAACTAAGTAAAATAGTAATGCTTCTCAATGATACATCATGATTTATAATACTACACTTGGATTCTGTCACCTAAGCATTTTTAAAAATGCACTTCTTGTATATTTTATAATAATTCCTATACTCTGCAAAGATATGCAAATTTCTTTGCATATCATTTATGGTAAGTCCTGTTTAAATTAGTGGAAATTAAGCCTGCATGACTGGGCACTAAATTGTGTCATTAATCTTTAGCAAAAAGTCCTTTCTGTGTAGATTTATGTTTTGGGGAAATATATGTCATAGATCATGCTACAAAATAGATCCTAACAATTGGCATGGGAGGGTAGGGAAAGATGTAAAGGATGAAATATAATTTTGCAAGGCTAGGAATCCCAATAGTTTTGGAAGGAACTGGATCAAAGTTTCCTTCTGAGACAATCCATCATTCTTTTTCCTTTCTGAAATCTTATTTTTCAGCCATGCCAATTTGAAGGTTTAGATCATGATCTGATAGGAATGAATGATGAGGGGAATTGTGTTCTTTAATGTCATTTGCACTGCCTTCTCACTCAGATTTCCTAAGCCAGACAATAGTAATTAAAATTATCTAAAGAAGGAGATTTTAATGATGAACTTTCAATCTATTTAATCTGAATTCTACTGGAAACCTAGCAAAGTCCTTTTGTATTCAGAATATTCATGGAAAAAAGAAAGCTAGCTGTTGGTCTTTGAAAGTAATTCTTTTCTCTCCTATTTTTCTTTTCTACTTGACATTTTTCAAATTATTTTCTGACATCTGAATAAATTATGACTCTGTCACTTGTCTTGACACAGAATTGAAAAGCATTAAAGGGCAGGTAGGGGCATAGGATTTATTGTCATCAAAAGCCGAACAATTTTATTCCAGACTTAGGATGGAAGGAAAGAGACACTAGAAACACTGTAGAAGACAAGTTAGGAGTATAGTCCACCAAGTCCTGCATCAGTGCAGCCTTGACTAATTACCTAGAAAAGACTGAGGAGTCTGCCAGCTTGCCACTAAAATAAACAGTAAAGCTTAGTATCAGTTATGCTTGAGCTTACTCTCAAATATCTTATGGGGACATGTATTATTTTCATGCTATGGATCCAGTGGCAAACCTTTTAACAATGAAATATAATGCTTATTATAAAGACTCTTCAGCAAAGAAAAATGATAAGCATGACTGGAGGGTTTTTTTCCTTGCTATTCTGAAAAAGAAGTGTAAGACTTTGTTAGAATTGCACAGCTCTCTAGGACTGTTAGTTGCATTTAATATCTCTTTCAACGTAATATTTAGTAGGCCTAGGGTCATGATGGCAAACCTGTGGCACGCATACCAGAGGTGTCACGCAGGGCCCCCTCTGTGGGCATGCAAGCTGGTGCCTCAGCTCAGCCACACATGCACACGTATGCCTCCCACCGGCCAGTTGGTCTTCAGGTCTCTGCCGCGCATGCCCAGGGGTGGTGGAGTAATGTGGGGGGCGCATGCCAGGGGACAGGGTTGCATGCCCGGGGATGGAGCGCATGCCTGGGGGGATGCATACATACTGTATTTTGAGGATCCATGCACACATGTGCACGCTTTGGGCACTCGGTGCCAAAAAGGTTAGCCCAGGCAAATCAGCTCTGATTTGATTTAAATTGGGGATCTGAATTCAAAGAAGGCACAATTTGATTTGAGTTTATGAAATGAGTTCAAGGACAAACAGATTTGATCACATTGATTACATTCAAAATTCTGCGAACAAAGATTCAAATGTGCTATGTAATTGGGAATCTCAAAATCCTTAGCTGCTTATTTGTTTTGACAGAATTGGATAATATGAGCAGGGATGCATTACCCTTTATTATGAAACATTATCCCTACCTCCAGGTATCATTCATTGCCTCAGTGCCTCACTACAATACATTTCTTTAGTATTTTCTTTGTACCACTTAACATTCATATAATAGGATGAGGAAAGAACAGCAGAACAATCTTAAAACATTCAGCAAATAACAAATATGCAGGGGTGGGATTCTACCTGGTCGGACTGGTTCTATAAACTGGTTGTGAAGATTCTGCCCAGTTCAGAGAACTGGCAAATTGTGCCACTGGCTGGTCCCTCTCCTCCCCGCCCACTCACTCCTTACTTGACATGTGCACCATCAAACTTGCCCGCTAAGTTGCTATTTTTCCTCCCCCCCCGACCATCAGCTGTTTGAGCTGTGCCGGGAGATTTAGATTAACTAATCTAAAAGCAGAGCTGAACCTTCCTTAGGACTGAAGCTTCTATTTTTCAATGCAGACTCAGGTAGCAGATTGTAGAATTACAGATCTCTAAGTGAATCTGTGATTCTGTGAGCAACTCAATCTGCCTGCCTGCTTTGCCTGATTTTGGGTAAAGGTTGCTCTTTTTTAAATAAAAGTTCAATATTTATATAACTTTATATAAATATAACAATATTTATATAATATTTACAATATTTACATATAAGCTATGGCCAGTCAGTCATGTAACCACCAAGCCACACCTACAAATTAGGCCACGCCCACAGAATCAGTTGTTAAGACATTTGAATACCACTCCTGCTAATATGCTGAATGATGCACCAAGTCTCCTTAGAACTAAAAATGTTTAAAAATGGCTTAAAACTACATTTTTATTCTTCTACTTCCTTTGCTGGATATCAGGTTTTACATGACACTGAAGAATGCCACTGATTTGCCCTTGTAGAAAGGCAAAGCTTTGTTGTTTGATCACTAGGTTTTCTGTAAATTTTTTTCCCGATAGAATATTTAATATTTTTAATATAAAATTAAAATTTATAATTTAATATAAAATTAAAATTAAAAATTAAAAAATAACTCTTCTTAACCAATTAAAACAACTGTTCTCTTTACTTTGATCCTTCCAGAAAATAGGGTATTTTTCTTTGCAAATTCTTGCAGAATTTTTAAATGCACAATAAAGTAGAACCAAGTCTTAATTAAAATGCTTCATAGAATAATCCTTGTTAATGCCAACTCTAATATAGTGTATTTGCTTGAGTTTTCCTCAGTTATGTACTCAACTAAACTGTTTTATCCTTATGCTTTCATAGCCTCTGTAAAAGTTATGTGGACTGGAGGCATGGTACCTCAAAAGACTTTTTTTCTCCTTTCCTTCCCCCTCTTCTCTACATCAGTTTGATTGTCCTTGGTATATAAAATGATAGCAGAAGATAGATACATATCTTGGCAAGATAGATATCTGAGAAAAGAATCTGAAAAATAATGGAAGAATCTGGATGCGAGATCACTGTGAGAGGAATTAAGGATGGAGAGAAAAGCAGAAATACATAAGGGTTATCTATAGACAGATAGTAGAAATATGGTGACAGGATAGTAAAAGAGGAAGATTTAAATTCATTTTTCACTAGTTACTATCTGGAGAGGCTAACAGTGTAAAAAAAAAGTATTATGTATCTTCGTGTGTCGAATTGCAGCTGCCAACAAAATACATTAGAAACAGAGCTCAAAATGTCATTTGATTTTCTGAGGTCAAAAAATACATGACACAGTAACCAAAATAACAGCATCTAAGTCATTTAATTAAAAGTTCAGAAATATAATTCTTCTTAATGTAACCTTATGGAATACTAAAACTGTTAATGCACGATCTCTATGGAGAGTTGCCACAGCTTGTGAGTCAATTAGTGTGCAAAACTGTGGATTATTAACCTAATAATCTGATTGGGTAATTACTATGAACAATATGTATACTTTATTTCAACTGGGTATAATTTCAACATTTGGGATTTTAAAATATCCATTCTAGAAGTTTTTCTTGTTTGCTATATTATTTAAATGTAAAGATAATGTCTGAACGAACTTGTATTTTACACACTGAAAAAAGAGTATTCCTTGTTAAGCCTGGGTTCCCCAACCAGGGTTAGGTAGACAAGCTAAACA
>BLBF01000002.1:61974878-62060142 GCA_015471245.1 Laticauda colubrina | reverse complement strand
CTCTAATATACACTAACTATGATTCATAGTTATTATTTCACCTAAACTAGTTAGGGTAAACAATGTTATCCCTAACATTCCTCAAGATTGAATTTTAACAAAATCTAAATCTTGGTTTAATTATATTTATTTAATCCCTTTGCATAGTAGAATCCGGAACTGCTTGAATGATCTCCCCAAACCTTAGGTTCAGCAGGAGTTGTACATAAGAGCCTTTTTTGTCATTGAGTCTGCCCTAATCTTGCCCCCTCCGTCCCCCGGAATGAGGTCAACTCCAATCCCTCCTTACTTTCTGTAAGAGCTTAAACTTCAGGCTTTGCCCAGCTGGCTTGGGTATCACATTGGAGGTGGTTAACACACTGGGAAACTAAAAACCTTGGGCAAGAACTATTAAAAGTCATATATTACACACACACACACACACACACACACACTATGTGGGTCAGAAGGAGGGCTGAGAAAATAACTACAGACACGTCACATCCTGGATATAAACTGTTTCAACTCCTCCCCTTGGGGCATTGTTATGCTATAGGGCACTACTGCATGCTAAAAGAACTAGACATAGGGACAGTTTTTCCTCCTTATTTCCACTGAAATTCAAATGTATGATTTTAAGAGGGCCACAATCTGCTAGATAATTTTTTGATTTTTATCTAAGCATGTTAAAATTTCTGCAAAATTAATGTTTCATAAATGTCTCTATGGAATGATATTCAACTCTTTCTAAAGTGTAAATAAGAATTTACTTGTAAGAGAAAAGATGGCTGAAAATCATGCTCTATTATTAAATTATGAGAGTGAATTATCAACTTTAATACATATGTTGTACTAAGCTGATCAATACTAAATATGCTTATGTCCTCATTGTAAGCCTTTGTCTCTGTGGTGATTGATCTGTATTAAACTAAAGAGCTTTGTTTAAACTTGTCCCAATTTTGTTTAAAAATCACAGATTTTTTTCTTTTTAGGTGGGATAAAACTGACTATTAATACCTGCAAATGAAATGAATTGTTTGTAGACAGAATGATGCAGCTGTCTGTTAGTGGCAACACTACCTTATACTGTAAAATAAATACAATTTATTTTGGAAAAATAAGCCATCTTTTATTCATTTTTGGTGGGAGAAGATAGAAAATCTATTTTTCTGGGAACTAGTTTATTACATAAACTCATTAAGGAATAAGACAACATTTATTTAATAAAAGTGTAAACCAGATCTTTTCAAGGGAATAAAGAGATCTCTACAGATGTTAACAGTTGTTTTTAATAACAAAGACTTGAATTTAAATGAATTTATAAAGTGTTTTCACATATGTGGATCTTTAATTTTGCAAATTCTTGAAATTCTGCTGTTTGTTAAGTATTTTTGTCATCAAAAAATTCTTCTACCCCCCAGATGTAAGCAAGTGTAAAATGCTAAGGAATGTACTGGGCTACAAGACTGAACAGTTGTATTTAATAATGATGAAATCACGTAATCAATCAATCAATTTCATAGTTTGTATCTTTGGATACAGAATGTTTTGACACAGCTGTATCTCAACTAATCTCTGAAGCACAATTATCATTTTGAGTTGCACAGTGTAACAGAAAGTAGAAATAATGCTATGTGCTCATTACAAAGAACAGGTCGTCTCTTTTTTCTTACATAATAGGAGAACAGAGACTATTCTGGTAAATTCAAGATCTCTCTCTCCCTCCTGGCTATTCACCTGCAAGCTTGATCATGCTGTATTTTCTAATCTACAGGAATGTACTATCTTCAAATAGGATTGAACTGTGGAATTGTTGCTGCTCTCTGAGCTTGGCTGTTTTCTTTCAGATATTTCATTATCCAACTAGAAAACTTCATCAGTGCTAAAAGGGAATGGGGTTTGACAGTGCAAATACCACTCCCTTCTAGCACTGGTGGTGTAACTTAGTTGGGTAATGAAACACATGCAAGAAAACAACCAAGAAAAGACACTACCTTCAAATATCAACTGTAACATTAGTTTGCCTAATTCCTCCATGCTATTTTTTTAAAAATATAACATTTTGAGATGGAGGAGCAATATTTAAAAATTAGGATCCTTGATGAACTGTAAGTTTAAAATATTAAGATTTACTATAATTTAAATGAATGCAAAATATTTACCGGGATGTTTATCATTTAAAAAGAAAAACAAATTTAATGAAATAAATCATAAATGTATGGTAAACTTACCTTGAGTAGCAATATAGTGATTTGGTCGATGATAGCCCTGAAATATTTCAAATATTTTGTAACTAGCTTTATCACATTTACAAGGTGAGAAATTTAAACATTATCATATAGAAATTATTTTAGTATAAATCTCTAGAGATCTTAGTAGTATGCACTATTTTAAATTTAATAGTAAATAAATAACGAAATAGTAAATAAGTGAAATATGACCTCAGTGTGAAAAATAATGTTGAAATTAATAGTTGTCAGTAGAACTGTGCAAAGTAATATTTTTAATAGCAGGCAGTTTTAATAATTTAGACTTTTTGTTAACATCAAATAATTGACATTTATTTGGGCCTAGAAGACGTTGTATTTTGAATTTTAACAATTATTATTTTAATAACTTTGCCAAACTTTGAACATCCACATTAGTTTTAAAACTAGTTTAAAATATAAATGAAAAATACAGGATAAAAGTATAATAATAATAATAATAATAATAATAATAATAATAATAATAATAATGAAGAAATATAATATATATATAAATGTATGGATCAAATCAAATCATTTAGAATCTGAAAAACTTTTAAAATGTTTCTTTAGTTATTTTGCTAAGAAAATTGAGGGATTTTTTTTCCTGAGACAAAAGAGAAGGATGTTTAATACATATGAATGAGTTGCCATTCAATGGAGTGATTTAAAGTGGCTTACCATACCATTAATAATTTACTGGAGTGACCCCAAACTATATTGTCTTACTATTAGAGTAGCTTTTGAGTTAAACAGTAAGGAGAAAACAGTTAAGAAACATTAAATAATGTATTATGATTTACCTGAAACACTACAACTTATCTTGGTAAATAAACTATTATATTCATAATTGAATTTAGTTTCAAACAAATTAGTTCAAAGCTGGATCCAGACTTAGTTACATTTGAGAATAGAGTTATAAACAGATTTTAATTAGTCATGATTTCAGTAGATATCTTCTAAGCATGATTAGGATACTTCCAGATGCCCAGTCTTTCCATTACCTGAGTTGTCTAATTGAAATCAAACAGTTTGTTGGCTGTTACAGCTAACCAGCACTCTTTTCTGTGAGCCTGTAGTGGTTGCATAGTCAATCAATATACAGTAGGTACTTCACGACCAATAACCAAACAGAGATGCTTCAGCAAATCTCTGGTCAATCACTAGGAAGCAACCAAGTCTCTCTGTCACTTAACAACAATACTATGGACAGCTGATGTTTCTATAAGGTTTCTTGAAAATGGAAGTCTTGTTTGTAAAAGTCTTGCAGATGAGTAACAATACTCAGGTACAAGTGCAATGGTGAATGATAAGCAATGGTGCCAAATGATTATGAATTAATCTGCTATGAGTGAAGTTGTAGAAATGTCTTGAAGTATGTATCCAACATAAATAATGTGAGACTGTTTAATTAAAAGTGAAATAAGCCCTTCTAGTATAAACATTAATATTCAGAAATATAATTTACCAAAAATCAAGCCCCATAGGCTTGATATTTTATTAATTAATTTTTTCAGATAAAATCTGACTGTACTTAATGCTTAAAGATTACGGGTCTTTGTGGTATGATTGTGGTAAACTCTTTATATATTATACTTGTGTTTATATTAAGATAGCATGAAAGTGTCAATTTTAGAAAAGGGTAACAGGGAGTTTCTAAGGTATAAAAAATCAAGGTAAAATATAAACTCAGATTATTACATTTTGGAACAATACAGTATATGCAAAAAATATTTGAATCATTTATAGGCTGGAACTTAAAATGGCATTGTTTCTTAATGTCCACTCTTATTTTTGATTCTTTCAATCCCTGCAACTACTGTCTCTTAAAGAATTTATTCTAATGTAAAACATTAAGTTAACATGATGCAGAATGAACAAAGAAGCAGTCTTCAATAATTAATCAATATACATATTTAATGAAATGTCTTGCCTGCACCAGAAGTTCTAGTTAACAGATGCAGATCCCATTCTGAAGGTTGCTTAAATGTAGATGGATGAGTAAAGATTGCAAGTTTGATCATGTTAATCTTGCAATCAGGTTCTTTTTAAAATGGGAATTACTATATTCCAAACTTTGACTAAAAAACTAAAATTAATGCTTTGAGTGGGGGCACGGACATATCTAATTTATGAGGAAAAGTAGCCAGATAAAATTGTTGGGAAGTTTTTATTCCATAATAGCAATAGCACTTAGACTTATATACCACTTTACAGCCCGCTCTAAATAGTTTACAGAGTTAGCGTATTGCTCCCAACAATCTGGATCCTCATTTTACCCCTCGGAAGGATGGAAGGCTGAGTCAACCTTGAGCCTGGTGAGATTCCAACTGCCGAATTGAGGGAGCCGGCAGTCAGCAGAAATAGCCTGCAGTACTGCATTCTATGAACAAATCTTTGGTAGCTCTATATGTATTACCTTATTTTTAAAAAGGCATTAAAGAAATAATATTTGAACAAACTGTTGTATTTGTTATAATAGTATACTTACATCAATATAATTTCCATTGATGTAGTCTGAATTTAATTCCCCTTCAATAGGCTGCAGTCTCACTCGAGAATGATCATCTAAAAAAAATCCCACAAAAATAAATTAAATGATTTATATTCTACTCAGTAGTCATAAAGCCCCTGTCACACTGCGCCAACGGATAGAAAGAGGATGTAAAACGGAGAAAAACACTTGCCATCCGTTGGTTAACGCGATGCTTCCGTTCTGTACTCACTGCCTCCATTTTGCTTCCTCTCTATCTGTCCAGCATCCGTCTATTGACATTTCATCCGCTCAGAAGGTTTTGAGCTGCTCAAAACTTTTGAGCGGAAAATGTATCCAATGCATCCGTTCTGCATCCGCTAGGCATACGGGGGACATCCGTTCTGCATCTGCTATATCCGTTAGGCATCCGCTGCGCATCCGCACAACTCAAATCCGTTCCAGCGGTAAACGGACGCAGGGAGGAAGTGGAACGGATGCACAGCGTTAGTAGCACGGACGGAGAAAGGATGAAAGCGGATGCAGCTACGCATCCGCGTCATCCGCTACATATCCGCTCTGCATTCTCTACGCTTCCGCTCTGCATCCTCTACGCATCCTCTATGCATCCGCTCTGCATCCTCTACGCATCCTCTACGCATCCGCTAGGCTTCCGTTCCGCATCCGCTTTCCATCCGCTCTGCGTCCTCCCCCCATCCGTTCCTTTCCGTGTTATCCGCTCTGCTTATGCAAATTTTTGCCCCTTTTGAGAGCGGATAACAACGGATGGAACATTTTTCTCGTCCACTGTGTCCTTTTTACAAACGTTTTGCATCCGTTGGGCAGTGTGACAGGGTCTTAATATAACACTGATTAGTTATATTTGTATTGGAAGGAATACCAATTTACTTGTAAGATATATTTTGATCCCTAATACCATCATCAGTTTCAAAAGACTGGTTTTGCTTTTATATGAACACAAATTAAGCTACATTTCCCTTTCTTTTTGAGTTGATATTTCCCTCAAATACAGAATACTCCATGCAAGGAAAAGACAAAGAACTATCCAACTTTATGTATTCACATACTAAAAGATTACTTTATAACAGATCTTAGACTGAACTGCTAAGTTAATTGTAATTTTAGGTTGACCTATCCTTCAGATAATGTTAATGCCAATCATTTCCTAATTCTCACTATTTTTTGTATCCTGGTCTGTGTGACCATATCATTTCTTCCATTGCAATACCCCAGGAAGATGTTTTGAGAGTTTCTTGAATTAGTACTCTATTCATATATACCACACAAAGATTGTTTTATTGGAAAAATCATGGGAACAAAATAGGAAGTATAGAATAATAAATGATATTGCTAGGGACATGGCTGTTCTATTCCTGAAATGATGTGTTTGTCAAATTCTTCATATAAAGTATAAAATACATAGACAGATGAATCCTATTTTTTCATTCTTTAAATCTTCTTTTTTTGAAGAATTTTGAAAAGGAAAATGTTATTGAAAAAGATGGACCTAAATTGAAATGTATATAGAAATAAAGGACAAATACAGACCAAAATGCAGGCAATTGCCAGTTGTTCTATCTTTCAAACTATGCTTCCCAACTTCTGCTGTGTCACACTTGTGTGTTGACAGATAGACAGAGAGAGATAAGAGAGATAGATAGACAGACAGACAGTATGTATTTATATATCCACATGTCAAAAGCAAGCCCAGGAATTAATAACACCTCATATTATCTCATATTGTGTGTGTGTGTATGTATGTATATGTATATATATACACACACACACACATTCATATACACACACCCATATACATTCAATGTACATACTAGTTCCCCTCACATACAGAAACACACACACACAGAGTCCAGAGATAAGATTGGGGAAAGTGATAACTTTACATGAAAAAAAGAGTTCTATTACAAAAGGCGTTAAAATTTATCAAGTACCCGTTCTCTATGAACAGCTTATTTGAGATTAATAATTAAAGGTCTGATAATTATACTCCTTTGTATCTTTAAACTTTTATTTTCAACAGTTTTTGTCTTTATCAGTTGAGTCTGAATAAACTTTATATCAATCATTATAGTTATATGAATTTTAAATATTTGAGAAGCTCCACTGCAACTGAGATTTGCAAACAACTGCTGAAGACGAAGTATTCATTTCTACTACTTTTTAATTTCTAGACAGGGTTGGAAGTTCTAAGTGATCCGTAAGAAATCTTTCTAACATTAGACAATGTTATTTGATTGTTTTATTTGATTTACATCCTCCCTTTCTAATCAAGCAAAATGACCCCAAAATTAGAATTTAAAAAAAAATCAATGTAATTTTAATATTAAAATTGATATAACATTTTCTTTACTAATCAGTTACCCTATTAATTTCTATTTACAAACAGTTACTAGATCACACCAAAACAGATTAACTGATTAAATGAATTTGGTAGCCAAATCAATAGACATAAGCAACCAGATATAATTTTGTAATTTGCATGTAATTATAGAATATTGGTGTGCAAGTAAATAACTAACACAACCATTCAGATTAAACTTTTAAAGGCTTCTTTCTGGCAACAAAGACCATAAGAATATAAACTTGATTTTTGTGATGATCCTTAGACTGACTGATGTATAAATTCAATATTCATGATTTAAGGTTACTTACTTATACCTTATTAATTAAAACACTGATTTGGTAAGAAATTAAAATTATAATCTTATCTTCAGTTATATACATAGGTCTTCTTATTATGCAGAACTGTTCTTCATTTTTCTATATGTTTCATTATGTGTGGGATATAATTCATATATTTCTTCAATTTATAAAGAATAAAAAAGTCCACGATTTATATATCCCATTAAAAGTTTATTAATATAGTGATTTTATTTGATTTCTTTTGATTAAACAATCTTACAATCCTGCAGCAATTAAATGCATAATTAATGATATATTGCCAAAGAAAAACATACTTATTTTTCTGTTAGTCCATTGATTTAGTATTAAAGCATTTCATTTTTGTTTACTAAACCTGTACATATAACTCATAATTCTATCAACTCATATCAAATTCCCTTTCAGTTGTATTTTATACATGATATGGGAGTGAACATAAATCTAAAAGCACTTTTTGATTGTTTAGATGAAAATGTGTTGGTGAGTTAGTGAAGGATATAAAAGGGATGACAGGTTCTGAATGCAGGATAAACAATTTTTGGTATTACCAAAGACCTTGGGAAAAAGAAAAGAAGTTAAAAAAATCTCCAAACAAAAAAGCAGTGAAAGTGCTTCAAGAAGAAAAAGCATGAATTCAACTTAAAAAAGTATTGGAAGAGATATTAGCTTCCCAACAGAGTGAACGGACAGTAGTTATTAGGAAATATGGAAGCATCTTGAAATACAATGAAAAGTTAAATTACAAACTCACAGAAGTATGTAAGTTACATTAATGGGAAGTATGATATAGTTTGTTCTGTGGACAAATTGAAAGAGACTGTGGATGCCTACTGTAAAAGAGAATGGTTGTTGCAAGAAATGGAAAGAGAAAGATATTGTACAAATGTGCATAGAGAAAGCAGATATTGTAGTTCTATAAAAGAAATCCAAAGAGGCCGAGAAACAGTTAAAAGAGGTAGAGAAAATGCAAAGCAATGTTGATGGAGTCTCCAGCCTAGTGAAATAAAAATAATGAAATGATCTGAGATGAAACTGAAGTGAAAGAGTGCTTGAGAGAGTACTTACAGGACTCGATTATTGGAAGCTCCACTTGCACAAGCGGAGGGATCCTGTGCTAATGCTCAAAGATCCATTTGCCTTCCATTCAAGCGCTCTCTGCTTACATGAATGGAGCTTTACACATGAACACAATTGCCTGCCACTTGCACACAGCAGAGCTTCAGGCGCAAGTACATGCACCCTCTATTCGCGCTCCAAATGGAGATGTGTGCACTACGTGCATCTGCCACTCACATGCTCCCCCTGCCCCAGGTCACTAAGCTGGAAGGATTAGGGACCACTGGAGTATAGACTATGAGATAAATGTAGGAACTGCAGATCAACTGGAAGATGTGCGACAATTTTATTTCCTCACTAGAGTAATTAAGAAATGAAAGAAGCATCATTGTGCTGATTTAGAAAATGTACATGACAGAAAGTTCAACACTGTTCTGAAACTTAGACAAGAAGTTCCCTTCGTGTATTTCTGGAAAAAATGATAAGGGATGCCTACAGTAATATTGTAGTATATTGGTGAGGGACATTATTTGTATGTGTACTATAGAAAGCAGATGATTTCCATGTTATTGGCAGATAATCCAAAATATCTGTACAAATATAAAGATAATTATACAATGCAACAGAAGTAGCAATCATACACCTCATATAGTAAATGTTGTCTTATCTTTTATTTCATCCATACATTTCTGAGCTAGGATAGACTGCCACTGCCACAGTTGACATCAATATTCTAGCTTTATTTTTCTGTTTTTGAATTCTTAAGCATTCATTCATTGTAATAAGTTGTGCTCCATTTTTACTCTAAATACATCGTGTTATATACCAGTGGGCAGTGTTGTCAGTTTCTAAAAGGAATTTGCACAGTAGTACAATTATGTTGTCAACACTTACATGCAATGATATTCCCATATCTATTCTTCATGCGGTTCTCATCTTTTTTAGCTGAGTCCCATGGTGCAGACTGTCCTTCAAAGAAACTCTGTTTTTTTTAAAAAGGCAGGGGAAGGAATGACACATTAAGGGAAAGAATGTGCAGCAACAGAAACATTTCAGAGAAACTCAAACAAAAAATTTAAATTATTAGGTGATAGACTATTAGAATTTAGAAACTATCATAACACAAAATATTAATTAAAGATATGCTCCTATAAAAAGAGATTTAGAAGAACTGCTCCCAATCATCCAAAAGACAACAACTCTCTCCAATATATTAAAACAGTCCTTTTCTTTTCATTTTTCTGTATGAGCCTGATAAAAGCAGTCAGTTTATTCTAGTTAATAGGGCTCTTAAGAGAGCTCAAGTAGAAACCTAAGAACAAGAGCAGCTGCTTTAATAAACAATTGAGAGGTGCTGTGTTTGCAAAGTCACAAAAATACTTGGATGACTTTTTAGGTGTGCATAGCCATAATATGTTAAATTTCTCTCTTGGACAAATACAATCTTCATAAACCTTCAAGCAGAGGCAGAAGCAAAGGCAAATAGATTGGTTTAGGAATGTTGAATATTTACAAAATCATCACAAACAAAAGAGATGGAGTGAGTGAGAGCAATTATATTACAGCTTGTAAAATAAGCATCCTCAATCTGGTGCCTTTGGGCTAAATTGAATTATAAAAGCTAAGCCTACTGTTATTATTTAATATTATTTTTGTATGTGGTTAAATTGTATGTCCTAAGCTACCCACAGCAAATATAAGAATGGACACTCTTGTGCATGAGAGAGGATGCATTTATTCTTCATGGTATAATTTTCATCTCCCTTCCTAGGCCCTGGAGATCTTTAACTTTGCAGAATTCTGGGGCTTAGATGCAGTATTTCTATTCTTGCTCTTAAGGATGACTTCTTTTCAGGCACTTTAGTCATCAGCGAGGGGCCTCCTTTGGGTGGTTCTGCCAAATGAAGTTTGGTAGAAGTATATCAGATAGAAAGATTTTTCTAGGACTTCTGGTCAAACTCTCTCTAATCTTTCTACAGTTGCTTCTCTGCTGCCTATATATTACTCAGAAATCTAAGATTCTGATTTTCTTCCAGGTTTTTTTTTAAGTTTTGATAATTTTGTTTTTGATTTTATTTAAACGCCTGTATTATCTTACAATTATGATTTTGGAAACCTATATTTCATCTCCTGTTTTCTTACACATTTATTAGTTTTAGATTAAAAGGTTAGTTTTAATCTTCTGTTAAGTTTATAATTTACCCTAGGAACTCTTATTGAGCAGATTTTCAATACACAATAATACAAATATATCCATATGTCCTAAAGAGCTGCTTAAAATTGTCTTAAATAAAGCATACAAAAATGAAGTAGGCCTGTTATTGTATGTGACCCCTAATACATTTTATGATTATCCAGAGCTCACAGAAAACATGGCTTACGGTAAAAAACAAAAGCCTTTATTTTAAAAGGGTTAGATTTAACTGAGTTTCAAACTTGACCTATTCCTTCCATTATTAGCAAGACTTTTGAAGTTGAGAAATTGATATACAAAAATATAAGATAATCCCAATCTTCAGTCTAACAAATGATCCAGCAGTTCCACTATTAAATGTTCCTTTACAAAGAAAATAGAAGCAAATAAATAAATAATAAATAAATAAATAAATAAATAAATAAAGAAAGAAAGAAAGAAAGAAAGAAAGAAAGAAAGAAAGAAAGAAAGAAAGAAAGAAAGTTAGTTTTAATAATTTGTAGATGTTGAAATGTATGAATGAGAAGTCCTTAATGTAACATGCTCTTATCAATTTCTAGGCACTATCTTACAATAGCTAAATATAAATAGTATGGTATGCAAAACAAACCATTTTGAACTTTAAATAACCTGATTCATATTTCAAACAATTGCTTTAGATTTTAAACTGACTTTTTGTATCATTTTGTATACTTATGCTTACATTCCAAAGAAATGTACCAGGTTTAAAATACTTTGCATTCAACATCTCTTATAAATGCTTATAGGTATAAATCCTTTTGAATATTGCAGAAATGGGGGAAAAATACCTCTGCAAAATCTACTTGACTCTGAAGGTCTCCAGATCAATTCAGAGTTCATTAGTGATTTGGCACGGTCTTCATATGGAAGGCCAATTCCCTCAATGAAATTGAGTTTGACACCCCTGCTCTAAGCCATAGTACAAAGTATATTTTAACTGTAAATCTCTTGTTACTTGGAGAACAAGCCAATATCTGCATGTGTGTCTTCAAGTCAGTCTTGAATCTGATAACTTCATGAATAGGTCCATGCAGTTTTTGGCAGCAGATCAAAAGTGGTGTGGTTGCCTTCTTCAGTTATATTTTTCAACTTCCCCATGGAAGGATGAGAAATAGTGACAAGTTCAGTCACCCATGTGGCCTTTGTGTACAAGGGAGGATTCTTAGGTATCTCCACTTCTAATCCAACATATTAACCATACTGGTTCTCCTAATCAATAACACACAATAATATATGAAATCAGCTCATTGTCACCTAAATAATGTAAATAAATAAAATAACTGGACAGGTTCTTTTAGTCAACAATTGCTGAGTAAATCACAGCAAGGCTGGCACCAAAAGATATTATTTACAAACTACTCAATGCAGCTTTCATTTTATTCAAGGTTATTAACCACTGAATCATACCTTTCTGAGAAAAAAGTACAGCTTGCTCTAACAATCAGCATAAGTGAGGGGCAGGGCTGATTACTTTTTTTGATGAAAGGGAAGGCTGAATTTACACAGCATGCTCAACTGAGCTAAACTAGATTTAAATAGTTCAGGGTTGTGGAAATCCAGCCACTTGTAGTAGCATGTTGGGTATGAGCCAGATAGCTGCATTAAAATGTGTTATGGTTTGTTTATTTGGATGTAGTATATTAAGTGAATGAATGCAGCAATTATGATTTGTTAAATCAAGATTTATGTTTAGTGCATATATCAATATATCTTTTCCCAGAAATTTCTCAAAAGAGCATTATCTAAGATCTATCTAGAGCTTTCTAGAATATCTTGTCCTGATGTAATTCATCTCCCTATAAATCCTTTATATGTCCAAACACCATCATGGACTCTATCTTAAAGTAAAGAAATAATGACCATGTGCTGACTCATTAGAAGATTGTTACTATCTGGTTTCATGTATGTTTCATGAATGTTACTATCTGGTTTCAGATATGATGCTCAGTCAGACCATTTAGTGCATAAGAAAAAAATCAGGCTTGTTTTTTATTATGTAGTAAAGAAATACTATCCATTATTGTATCACTGCAGCTTGTTTATTATTTATAAAACTGAGTTCATAGTTTAATTTCAAACTTTTCTTACTTTTTCTTTGATTCTAATCTTAATTCCACCTTTCCACACTCCTCTCCAGGAGCAAAATGCAAGTTTCTATTCTTAAATTAAGCATGAGAGCATGAATAAATACCAGGTAATGCATTGTTATATTCACAATGCAGTAAAAAAACTTTGAAAAATTGCCCTGACTGTTATTTAAATACATGTCACATTCTAAAATGATGGGAAAAGTACCAATCCTGCAGATACATTTAGTGGAGAAAACGCATCAACTAAAGAGGAACACAAGAGATAGATAAAATATATGATTCCTCAACTGCTATAAAAACATGTTTTGCTTCATATATAAACACATATAGTGTGTATAGTATATGTATTATAGTATAAATTTTGAGAGTTCATAATCTGGCCAAAGCAAAAACTGGACTATTTAGGTTTTGCTGAGATAAATCTGGAGAAGTCTTACAGTACAAGTAGGGCAAGAATGATGTATTTTTTTGTTTCTTCCTTCCTCCTATGTATATTGTCTATTTTCTGTCTATATTCTATTGTCTATGTTCTGTCTATTTTACCTGTCTATTTTCCTAGTGCCTTTCTTCTTACCTTCTGTAAGCCTCTGTCATGCTTGAATTTAGTGGCAAACCCATATAGCCTGTCACCCTATCCTCTCTGCCTCTTCTTTCTTACTGCCACCCTGCAGGAACCAATCAACCTACCTAATCAACCCAATCAACGACTTAAATATGAGTCATTAATCTGCTAAGGCTGCAAAAAGAGCCAATGCTGCATTAACAGAGGGATAAAATCAAGATATGTGAGGGGTTGGTGCCACTTTATAATACCTTGGTAGGATCACACTTGAAAAATTGCACCCACTTTTGATCACCATGGTCCAAAAATATGTTGAGACTTGAGAAAGAGTGCAGAGAGGAGTAACAAAAATGATTAGGGGACTGGAGCTAAAACATGTGAAGAACAGTTGTAGAAACTGAATGTTTCTAGTCTAGAAAAGAAATGCTAGGGTGAGTCGAGATATCTAAGAGGCTGTAACAAAGAAGAGATAATCAACCTATTCTCCAAAGTACCTGAAAGCAGGACAAGAAGTAATAGATGGAAAGAGATCCAACCTAAAACTAAAAAGAAATTTCCTGATTGTGAGAATAATTAATCAATGGAATGGCTTGCCTTCAGAAGTTGTGAGTGCTCCATCACTAGAGGTTTTGAAGAAGAGAATGGATAGCCATTTGTACAGAATGATATAGGGTTCCTGCCAACAAGTGATTGACTAGAAGACCTTCAAGGTCACTTCCGATTCTGTTATTCTGAGACTACAGTTCCAAGTAGTCCCAGCCAAATGACGAAAGAGAAACTGGGAATGGCACAGCAACGCCAACACATTTGCAGACTGAATAATGACATGTTTTTATTATTAATTTACTTTCTGTCATAAGTTCAATATGATATATGAACTTTTTACTTGTGATTTCTGATCAAGTTTTGTCCTTAAATTAAAAAATGTAAATAGTAAAAATAGCCTTCCCGATTTAATTAGAATTGCTACAGAAAGGAAACGTAATAGAATTCTAACACCTTTTCTTCCTTTTAAATTCAAAATAGGTTTTTTTAGAAGCATAATTTTTACATGGAACGTACTTTTCATTTATCTGATGAATATACTAGGAAGAACGATTAAAATTCTAATTTAGCAATATACTTCTTGGCAAAGTAATTAGCTATAACTTTAAATAATGTGTCTTCAAAATTTATGTCTAAGACAATGAGTAGAATGAATTGATAAGATTTTATAATTCTCCTCTTATAGAAATCCCTTAGGTACAATATGTATATTGATAGTGTAATTAATGTACAGGGTATATTATTTCCAACTTGTGTACAAAAATGTAGGCTTGTTTGTTCCTCTTCTAAAATAAAAATGCTACCAGGAGAGCTTAAACAAATGCTTGCTGTGCAATATATGTTGCCTTTCCACAAATAAATTCCATTTTCTATTCTTTATAGCCTGTAATTAAAGTGTTGTTCCTGACTACATCTCATATATTCTACAGCAAGTCAGTGAACCTTGGAAACACCCATAATAGGGGAAAGTCTATAATATTACACCATAAAATGAAAGCTCTCCATGAATATCAACTACTTTGCATTTTCAAAACTATCTCCAAATGTAACACATAAGAAAATGAAACATCCCAATAGACAAGCATATTTTTTTTTCTGAAGCGAGATACATGCCTGGAGACTCAATAACCTCTTCCAGATTACCCTGCTCTTTCCTCATCAATTTTCTCAGGATATAATTACACATCTCAACTATACCACCCAGGATACTGCAAGAACAAAATAATACCAAGATATTTAAAACTAGAGGTCCCATTTCCCACAAACAGATATATTATTAACTAGAAGAGTACCTATGCTAGGATTATATACCGTATCATGTATTGAGGTCTTTCATGCAGTATAGATACAACTTTCAAAGACAACTCACTTGTATAAGCCACAACTAAAATGACAGGTGAGTATAGGCTGGATATTATTTAAGAAATTGTCCTAATTATTCTCAATATTTTATTTATTAAAATGCAAATAAAACCCTAAACTCCAAAGAGGGATTTTTAGCTCATTCAGATTTTAGATTCTGTATAACTATCAAAAACCCCATCTATAGCTTCTTATTCAATACATCAGCTTAAGACTGCTTCAGAAGAAATATAATACTGATTGTATTCCAATTCTTGTTTCTCTAAGCAGATCAAACAATCACAGAATTCTGAGAACTGCTGAACTGGAAAGGCAGTAACCTGTACCCAAACACCACAGTGATGCTACTACAGAGGCATAGACTTTGTTTAATAAAATTCCTTACAATGTGAGTCAAGTACACTTGAACAGCAAGTGTGGGCACAAACAGGTACAAAGTAAATAATTATCAAAAGCAAATTGATGAAATTGATCCTAGTCCCACCAAAACATCTCAGGATATGCTCTACCATACTTGCTTTTTTCCTCAGTATGGAATAACAGTACTAAACCTAGCACATGGTTGTATCAGATTTTCTAAGATTTCTAGCATTTATACGAGGCCTAGAGGTGTGCTTAAAAATGGCAGTAATGCCGCAGGCGAGTATTTTATTCCATAACATGCCTGGTTACAGTTAATTTGTGTTAATTAAAAACAATTTTTATTGGCAGATTGAGTTGTATGGGCACCAACAGAGGTGCTCTAAGATACTGTTACCATAGGTATCAGGTGCTTAATTTTGATATATGCACAATGGGAACAAAGACATACAAACCAAATGGAAATCCATTTCTCAAAATAGCTTGCTTAGTAGGAAGAGCCATTTTCACGAGAAAGAAAAATAGATTGTCAGAATACAACTTATAATTAGGTATCCAATAACTAAACTGCCTTTGGCCTCAAGAAATGTCTCCACAAAAAAAAAAAAAAAAAAACACCAAGCAGGAAAGAACATTATTTTGTCCCCTGAAGAAACAAACACAAAGACTTAATGTGATATTGAAGAAGCTACTGTTTTTATGAAGCTGGTAATTCAGTGAATACAGAGAAGCCTATTTCTTCCACAATCAAATGAACGAATGTATTTTGAATGTCCCACTATCATGATGTAACTAGTATATACATTTTCATGGTCCATCAAGGAAATATTTCTTCTGTTTTCAGATAAATGTTGTATTAAAAAGCATAGGAATATTCATTTATATAACTAGTGGTGTTTTTGTTGAAGTTCTAAAGAATTTGGGAGGCTTATTCGTGGATCCAAAAATATTCCCTGTGAGCAATTTTGGCTGGGGAAAATTTGGCAATTTAGTATTGTTTTGTTTGTTTAGAAAGCATTATTCTTATTCTGAATTCATTTTGTATACAGTAACACACTCTTTCAATAATAAAATCTTAAGGTCATGCAGTATAACATAATCACATTCCATATTTGATTCCTGACTGACTGGCATTTTCTAGGTAGGTTCAAGGAAAAAAAAAGTTTTAATTAGAAAGAAAAAAATGATGTGAAGGCAGAATAAAGGAGAAAAGTTAGCAGTGGAAAGAGTAACAAGATGGTAAACATTCTAAAAAAGGTAGGCAGTCATTGCTAGTAGCTCAGAAGACAGGTTGAAGAGTCTAAAAGACACTGAATAACTTATACATTGTCATTAGTTCAATGACAAGACATGTTGAGACATGTTTAGTTCGGCATTTAGGTAGGAAAAAAATAGGTGCACTATCATAGGACAGGCAGTACTTGGTTGATCACCAATATTTGTAAAGAAAAATCTGGGTGTCCTAGTAGACTAGAAATTAAATATGAATCACCAATGTGATTGTGCTGCAGCTCCCAAAATAGCTAATGCAATCTTGTGATATATCAACAAAAAAACAGAGCATGGAAAATGATATTTCCACTTTATGCTTTCCTGGTCACATTGCATTTGGAATCTTATGTTCAGTACTGTCACAAAACAGGAAGTACATGGAGAAAAGTCCAGAGAATAGCAATAAGGATGCTGAAGATCTGGAAGATTAAATCCCATAGAAAACTATTAAAGCTAGTGGGTATGTTTACTTTAATGAAGAGAAGGTTGATGTGAAATATGAAATCACTCTTCAAATATGTGGAAGGCTGTTATATGGAAGAAGGTATAGATTTATTTTCCATAGGTCCCAAGGGTAGGACAGAATGAGTCAAAGTTTTACAGATAGAGGTCCAAACTTGAAATAAGGAGTGATTTCCTGTTTGTGAGAGCTGTGAAGCAGTGGGACAAACTGCCTCCAGGACTCACCAGGATTCCATTCCTGGAAGTTTATCTTGGATGGTATCAGGAATCTTGGATCATTCACCTGGGATATTATTAGGAATCTTGCCCTGAGCAGATAGTTGGAGTGAAAATCCTTTATGATACTTTCCAACCCTGTTTCTATGAAGATTAAAGGTAGTTTAGAAAAGTTTAAGTAGTTTAGACAGTTTCTTCTAAAAACATCATTCTAAATAAATAAAGATACATCTAGGAAATCATCATCATCAATTTATATCCTGTCTATCTGTCCAGAAATATGAAAAGAATGCACTAGAATAGGAAAAAGTACTCTACAATATTTTGTTGCAGGACTCTCATATAGCACTGAACCTGCACTTGCTGAATATAGGACTGATTTCCATTATTTGATATTCTGTTTGGCAGTGCAAATGAATTTCCTCTGTTAAAATTTTACAGCATATCCAATGTATTAAATCATATTTGGCTCAAGCACTATATTAACCCCAGTATCAGTCTCTGCTGGAGGATTGCAAATAATGAAGAATCCCAAACCGGCTTCCTTGATAATCCATGGTAATAATAAATCACCAGTACTATTTTATATTTAATTTCTTGGCTGAGTTTGTCCAAGGCTTAGCCGTTTGTCCTCCTTATGTCTTCCTTTGCTAGATTAAGGAGCTCTCTTATACACTGAGCTTTGTCTGAAATAAATTGCTTCCTATGTTATCACAAGTCCTCTGATATATTCATCAGAGTGCAAGCCTATTTTGAAATTCCTCCTTTCTCAAAACTGGGTTGATCCAGGGACGTGTATAAATATCACATAGATGTGGTGCCCAGTGGAGAATTATGGATAGAGTGATCAAGAGAAAAAAAGAGCTAGAAATATGAGGTAAAAAGTACGAATTCTAACGAGAATATTTTAAAATTCATGACAACTATGGTTATTAATATGAATTATTTTATATATAATTATTCACATTAATTTAAATTCAAATATATACATGTGCCTATGACAGGAATGACTTGTTAAGCTTAAAAATATGTTCAGATACATCATCCCAGCAAACTTTTCTCCTAGCAAATAGCCATTTGGTGACATAGTTCACTTGTCTTTGCTAGTTTTCAGCTGCTTCTTCACATGCATTTCCTTCTTTCATGGAAGGCTTAGAAATATTTAGAATGTTTCAAATGCACATAGTGCTTTTAGTTCTAGGCACTATCTGTACAAAGGGTGAGATTGGCTCTGAATCTCTTCAAGGTCTATATATCTAAGATCTCCCGAATGGTTATTTCTCCAGATAGTCTCAGAAAGTCTACTGGTACTGTGTATTTTTAAAAAACCTTTATAAGCACTTGTTCCTTCTTTAGGATTTTTTTTCCTATTCTGGACTTCTGGGTAGCAATAGCAGACTGAGGAGGATGGCTTCACCAAAGTAGAGACAACTGTGGCAGAAATAGAATTTGCCCCTTCAGAATTTCTCTCGGGATGAAAAAGAGGACAAGGATGGCCTACAGGTTTCCTCCACACAGAATCTCCTTCCGAAGAGACCGTAAAGACAGTGAACCCCAGCATGTTGAGAGCTCCGGGAACCTAGAGAATAATCATCCTGCCTAAGCCATAACTTGTCACCTCTGAAAGAGGCATGGGTTTGTCTACTTCCTCTCTTAACTGTTTTAGGAACCTGCTTATTATTGATTTCTTTGAAGTTAAGAAGCTTCTGAAGGGAAAGCTTGACTACTTTGCTAGAAAATCTTCTAACCTGGATGTGCTCTACTAGTTTTCCAATGTAAGTTTTAGGATTAAGAAGAAAAGCTTCAAGCTGTGAAAACAGCAGAAGTTGGATTAGAAAGTGGATTTTAGAAAGTTAATAGGCTAGACAGATTTGAAAGAATATTTCCTGTGGGAAATATTTTAAAAATTTAAAGTTTAAAAATTTATAAAAAATGTATGAAGATTTTGAAATTAACTGTAAGAAATTCTCTCATGGGAAAATTTTGTTGATTGGAAAAATAAACAGATGATACGAGGGGACTTGATGTTTGACTAGAGAAAACCAGAGAGAACAAACAATTATTCTTAAAAGGGAGTGACTGGCAATAAAATGGAGCAATACTATTTGACTGTAAAAAAAAATCCAGGCTGTTTGGGAACAATATACACAAAAATTACTTATGAGAATGCTGGATAACATAATATAGAGTAGAGAAGAACAGATTGTAATATAAAACAGGGACTGAGATGGGTTCAAAGGTGGATTTGGAAAAAAAAAATCCTGGGGGAGGAGGTGTTGGTCTTTGGTACTCTCTGAGTTTGGTTGTTTTCTTGCAGACATTGGGTTTACCTTGTCAGTGTTGATGGGGGTGGTCATTTACAAAAAAAAAAAAAAGCTGGATTGTAGAAAAAGATGTGGATCTGCTGATAGTTTTTAGTAATGCCAGTGTATAAAAGTGATATGAAAAAAGATGTCCAAATAGATTTGCAAATGAAACCTGCCAGTGTCTTAAAAATTAAAGGGGACATACAAATTATAAATCAGAACAGTGACTTGGAGTTTTTTCTTATTTTAGATTTCCAAAAAGGATGTGTAAAACCAAGGAAACTGTTTCTGAGAGCATACAAACATTGCTTGGTGGCATGAAAGATTAAGCTTTTAAAAAGGAAACCAAAGTTTTACAAACTGAATTTGTCTGATCAGGATTAAAATATCTGTGCTGTGGTTTCTGTTCGCTGTTAATGGAATCTGGAGGAAGAGTATACCACTTCTATATTTCTTCTTTTTCTTTTCCTCTTTTCTTCTACTTTTTCCACTATTCTTTTTTATATTTTTATTAGTTCATATCAGTTTTTTAATCTTAGTATTTGTAAACTTTAATTATTACTAAAAAAGATAATTCTGAAAGAAAATTGGTGAGATATACATACACTTGATTTAATTTAAACCATTACAAATTTCATTTTTACTTTGACTTTATAATTATTAATTAATAATAACTGTGAGAAACTTTCGTACCGGTGATCATAAGCAAAGTATTTTGTTAAAAGAATCAACATAATTTCTATTAATAAAATACTGTTTTTTTATAAACACCAAAGAATCAACATTTTGTTGATAATTTCATATACTTTGAAAGAAATTTTATGAATTCAATGATAAGTTGTTTAACCTGCTTTGAAGTAGAACGTTAACAGCAGTTGTGGAGAGCAATATTGTTTAAAGTCTAGAATTTTTAAATTTTCAAAAAAATACTCCTTAGCTAAGGAGCACCTAATTAATCTAAAAATATGTTTCAGAATTGAAATGTTCTTTCACAAGTCTTTTAACAATAGGAGGAGAAGGTAAAGAGGCTCTGGAACAAAATTAATTTGACAAATTTAAAAAAAAATCTCTAATAAATTGTCTTTATCTACTGTAAGCTAAAAATAAGTCCAGTCTGGTTATAAGGCTGGTCATAAATTTCAATCCAGTTTCATGAAATCTCCAAGAAAGGAAAAATGAGGCATCCTCTTTAATTCTATTCTGTATCTCCTTCAGTCTTATTAAAAGCAGTTCATATCTATTTCTTCAGCAAATGCTTTCTTGATCTTATCTTTCTATCACCGATAGACAAATAATCACATATACATATATTTCAGATGGGGACGAAAGACTTTCCAGGGAAATACAAAGATAGTTCTTGACAATACAACAGCAATTAGGACCAGAATTTCCATCACAAAACAATGCAATTATTAACCGTGATAGCATTGCTTAGTGACAGCAATCCCTGCAGACCCAGTTGCTATTATTAATTAAATCCCATGTTTGTTTGGCATGGCAACTTTTTTTCTGGCTTTCCACAACCAAGTCAATGGAGAAGCTGGAAGGAAGTCGCAAGTAAGCAGCGGGTGGCTGCTGTTGGGTAGGAAAAGATGTGAGAGGGTGAAGAAGGCATATCAGGGTTTGTGAAGGGTCTGTGGGAGAACAAGGAAAGCATGCTGAGCGTGTCAAGGGTTATAGAGGGTGCTCAAGGATACAAGGAAGGCACGGTGATGGTTGAGGATAGTGTGTGATGTGGTACAGGACAATGCAAAGGAAGAGCAGGGAGGAACAGGAGTATGTGCAAGATGTGAAGTATGCATGCAGATATGAGAGACATGACAAGAGTTGGGGAGGGGGTATGTGGGTCAAGAAAGGCATGGCGAGTGTTGAGGAAGATGCACAAGGGTGGAAAAAAAGTGTGACGAGACTAGAGAGATCTATGAGGGAGGCACAGAGAGAATCAGAGAGGTGTGCAATGCTGCAAAGGAGGCCTAGTGAGAATTTGGAAGGGTGTGTGGGAATACATGAGTGGCAGGAAAAGTGCAGTGGGACTCGGGGAAGGTGCACAAGTGGAAGAGAGCTATGTCAGCAACTTGCAACCTTCCCTGCTGGCTTCCTTCTTGACTTTCTGGGAATCTTGCAGGAAAAATTGTGAATAGTGATCAGACGATCATTGCAACTGATCAAAAGTGTGATCTAGATGCCAAGTGCCCAGATTATTATCACTACTGAAGAAATTGTTATAAATTGAGGACTATCAATAATTGTACCAGCTAAGTAGCAAGCTAGAGGTGATAACCATCTTCCTCTTAGAATATTTCCCAGCTACCTGATTTTCCAGAGACATTATGTTTCTTCTCTTAATAACTCAAATTCTGCTTATCCTGTGACAGAGGGAGGGAAGGAGGAAATGACTCCTGACATTTTCAGGGGAGACATCTTCACCAATCAGAATAGAGCAGGTTGGTTTATTTTCAAAATCAAAAATTGTGTTGCAGGCCAATTCTCATGGGCTTTCTGAAGGAAAGAAGCTTAAATAAAGTTGTCAAGTTCTTTGACCATGATGCTATCCTACAGTGAAGGGTTCTTGTGAAGAACTCTGAAGTAGTGACAGATCTGGTGTATTTATAAATCCAAGCAGACAATTAATTTTTCTTTTTTAATCCTTGAAATCAACTTTATCTGAATCTATCCTGGGGAATTATGAGGATAAGAACTGAATCATATTCAGCTGACACTTACTCATAGACAACTGCTGACTCTAGCAAGTCAGAGTTGTTTTCACAGTTTTCAACATAAGGAGAAAAGCATATTGGCTTAATCCAACATTCTATCCATCCAAATGTCACTTCAATAATATTTTTAAACCACTGATTTGGCATAGATTTGGCATGAATATGTGAGTGATGGCTTTGCAAAAGCAAAGAAGTATAACAAAAACTCATACACATCCACAAACACATTCAAAGACAGAATGCATGTGTGAATGACTATAATCTTATTGGAGGGAAACTACAGAAAAATTGTTTGAATAAGTTAAAAGTTATTTCAGGACATTTATAAACATTTATAATGTCTTTAATATAGAAATTAATAAAACTCTCCCTCTTATGGATATCAGAGAATATTTTATTCTTTTGCCAGCTTCTTTACTTATTCTAGCCTGTGTACGACTTGGTCTATTCAAATATTATTCCCTCTATCATCCTCAAATGTGACACATTTGCAACCTTCATTTCAAGTAGCAAGGGAAATTTTGTAATATTTAACATGTAAGACTATGCTTTTAAGTGAAAGACAATACTGCATAACTCTAGGTGTTCAACTATAAAGTGGATTCAGATAAACAATTAGGTGAGCCTTAAATATAACTCTATTTATTTAAAAATATTCAGGTGCTAACTGGCTAATAGACCAGCCATATGTAATCGTTCATCTATTCCAATTTCTATTTCTATTGTAAAATTATAATTCAAAATATAACTACAGTATTCTTAAATTAGAAAGGCTAAAAAGCATGAGACTGAGTTCTAGACCAGTGGATGCCAAACTTTTTCAGTCTACTGCCCCGTTGGTGCTACAAATTCATCCTCAGTGCCCCCTATCCCAGGGGAGGGATTCAAATTTCTGTGGGTGTGGCCTAATTTGAGGGTGGACTTGCTGGTCACGTGACTGGTGGAAGTGGCTTGCTGGTCACGTGACTAGCTAGGCATGGCTTGCTGGCTGGGTATGGCTTGCTGGTCATGTGACCTGGTAGGTGTGGTTTGGTGGTCATGTGACTGGGTGGGTGTAGCCAGGTGACTGGCAAACCAAATACAAGTGGTCCTCACTTAATGGCTGGTTTTTTAGCAAGTGTTCTAATTTATGACTGGCCTCCCCAGAGATACTTGACCTGTTTTTGGAGTTTTGACAGCCATGCACACACCGACACACACACTTCCTTCTAACCCTGCTGGAGCAGGTCATTAGACTAGAATTGGCACAGCATCTCTGCTTAGATTCTAGCAGTGAATAGAATCTAATCAGAGATGCTTTGTCGATTCTTGTTGATTTGTTTTATTTGTGTTTTTTTATTTTATGTTGCTGAATTGCATTGACATGTGTGTCACTTCTTGTGCACAGCCGAGAAGCTTTTGTGATTCTTTGTAGCAAAAATTACCAACCTCTCGTTTTGCTCTCCTTTTCAAACGTGCCGCTACTGCCGTGTTCTAGGTGCAGGCCCGCAGGTCCACTCCATTGAGCCCATTCCCCCGGATGAACCTGTCCAAGCAAGTCTGAGTGGAATGGTACACCAAGTCAATGGGGTGAGCCTGAGAGAGGGAAAGAAAGAGAGAGAAAAGAAAGAGAGAGAGAAAGAGAAAAAGAAAAGAAAAAGAGAAAGAAAAAAGGGACAGACAAAGAAAGAGGGGAGGATGGAAGGAAGGGACAGAAAGAAAAAGAAATAAAGGAGGGAGGGAAGAGAAACATAATGAAATATCAATTCTAATCCAGTCACCAGCTCCAGCAGGATTAGAAGGGAATGTGTATGTTTGTGTGTGTTCTTGTAATTTACTGGTACATTTTGGTTTTGCCTTCTTCAGAATTGGCACTGTAATACATTGGGGAAAAGTAATTTTTTAGGGTGGAGGTCTGGTCCAATGGATCCAGTTTAAAGCATCAACAAAATGTGAGAGCTTCCTCATAGTCTTGACCATGTTTCGTCTACAAAACCTTTAATAAAAGCCAAATATGTTTCAATGTACTGGCAAAGAAGCTTCAATGTAGAAAAGGGCCTCAAGTCTAAACTAGGCCTCATTTCAATCTGATGCATCAGGTCTCTCTCTGTCTTTCTCTCTCCCTCCCTCCCCCCCTTTCTTTTGTCCGTTCCTTTTTCTTTCTTTCCCTTTCTCTTTTCTTTTTCTTTTCTTCCTTCTCCTTTTCTCTCTCTTTTCTCTCTCTCTCTTTCCCTCTTTCAGACTCACCCCATTGACTTGGTGCACTGCTCTGCTCGGACTTGCTTGGGCAGGTCGTTCTGGTGCAGCGAGCTGAATGGGGTGGACCTGCAGAACCGGCACCTAGAACGCAGCAGTGGCGATGCATTTGAAAAGTAGAGCGAAGCCAGAGTGGCTTTGCTCTATTTCCCGACATGCCTGCAGGGCCGGTGTTTCCTTTCTCCCACATTTCTCCTCCCCTTTCCTTCATTTTCTCATTTCCTCACTTGCTTTATTTTTTCTATTTTACACCATGATAAAATAATAATAAAGAAATAATGAAGAAAAACAATTAGAAAAAAGACCCTTGTTATAGCAGTGCTTCCTATTCCACAGCTGAGATATACAAATTTCTGAGGGAAAAAAAGTTCATCATGACTCCACGTCTATGTCCGCATTTTGGCAATCTCCCTCCAAAATGTTACTTTGTATATTTTTTTCTGATGAAACTTTTGATTGTTGCGCTTTGAAATGATGGGCAGATGTTGAAATTGTCCAGGAAAGGAGCGGAAAATGGAGGAGAAACGGCCAAACTTTGTTCCAGGAATTTCATCATGGGCTGTTTTGCAAGGAAAAGTGGGATCCCGAGCCACAGAAAGAAAGGGGGAGATGCCTTCCCATTGGAAGCTGAGGGGGGGATTGGAAAAGGCTCTTCGAAAGAGACGTGGGTTTTAAGGTCGGAAAACGCCATTTCTCCTGTAAAACCAAGAGATCCCTATGGAAATTCCCATCAAGGGCCTGGGGAGAGGATCCAGCCGGATTAGGGGGGATCCCTGCAGACCCTCTCCATCTCTTCTGTCAGCTGAGTGTTTTCCTGGCTTCCCTTCAGATTGGGGTGTGTGTGGGGTCTCCAAGTCCTGGCTGGCTGTGGGGCTGCACCTCCCCACTTGTACTCTGCAGCATCTGCTGGGGGCTCCCTCCTTCCAGACTGAGTGGGGGGGAGCACAAAGGACCCCTCGAGCTCTGGCTCCATTCTACCCATCTGGAGTCTCGGCAGCTCCAGCCTGGGTGTCCTCTGGGCACTGTGGGAACTCAAAGGGCATCTAGTCCACCCCTCCAGGAGCACAGAGAAAGAGAGATTGGATAAGAATCATGGGGGGGGGAAGGAAGTCCAGAGCTAGCATAAAAGACCCCCCTAGAATGCAGCCCCCCAAGATTGAAAAGATTCCTGCTCACACTTTCTCTGCTCGGAACTCTCTCCTCCATCGGGTGAAGTCAAGGGAGACTCTGCCCGGAGACTGATGACACTGGAGCAGGGAAAATTTGCATTGGTGCTTCAGCTCATTCTGGCCCCTCCCAGCTCAAAACTCCAAGAAAAACATTTCCTCCCCCTCGACACACATTCTTCCTCTAATACAAACACAAATACACAAACACACACACACATGTTCATTTCATGGGTAGATTCTGCCATGGGAAGAGCTGCTGCACTGGATGACAAGGGGGGAGAGAGAGATAGCGATCTGTGTGTCCCCTGTTTCCCCCCCCAGAGGCTGCCGGACAGAGTGCCAGCATCCCCCTGCTGCCTCTTAGCATCCCCCTGCCTCTAAATGTCCCCTAAGGCATTCCACCAACCCCCAGGGGACAGTATTGCCCACTTTGGGAACCACTGTTCTAGACCTACCTAAATCATGAAAACCAGTTGGGTGACCTTGGGCCAGTCACTCTCTCTCAGCCCAACCCACCATAAGGGATTGTTGTTGCTGTGGGGAAAATAGAGAAAGGTGTGTTGGATGTTTGCTACCTCAACTTATTTGTAAAAATCATAAAGGCAGGGTATAAAAAAAATCCAACCAAACAAATGAAATCAATTAGTTTGTCTAACCCTGCCAGCTTCTCATGGGTATGCCTAGAATTAGAAACATCATGGTCAATGATTCAAATATGCATCTCTGTGTTAAATATGCTTATTGACAGATTAAGGAAACCTCAATGGGAATCAGTAAAAGACATAACTCTCCAATAAAACTGCTTATTGTAAGACTAAGGAAACATAATGGAAAGAATACAGGCAATTGCCAATTCTAAAATGTAAGCCCTAATACACACTTCCGGATGGGAGAAACCCACCTGTTCCTTGTTCTTGCAACAGACTAGCATTGTCCCAAACTATTTGTTTTTGATTAGCCAGAGCTAATTCTCACAAATACTTTGTTAAAGCCTTACATTCTAAAATGGTCTTAGCATTCCAGGTAAGTAAGGCAGAATAAAGGGAAACGCTTAATTTCAAATACTAGTTTCAAAAATGCAGCCTCAATTTTTTTGCTACATGACAAACACTTCAACTGAGTGTACCCTGTATCAGACAAAGTACCCCCACACTTTTATCTGTGCACAAATAACTTTCATACTGAAGAACATTGTACAAATGTCATCATTTATTTCATAATTGGTGTCTTATATTTTCTACCCTATCTTGTCTATCAAATTCACTGGAATCTTTTTTCCAAAAAATTTGGATGCATATGTGAATGGAGTGGACCCTCTGAGTTCAGTTTGCCCCCTTTCTCATATGAACTTTCATACTGATTAGAGATGTTAAGTTCATCTGAAGCAATGCTATGCTAGGATCAACTGCACTGTTTTAAGTAATATTTTTAATAATGATTTAAAAACAAGCCTTTGGTGCCCTCTGAGCTTGGTTGTATATTTGCAGGCTTTTCATTGTCCAATGAAATGGGTAATGTCATGATGTTACCTAGTTGGATAAATTTAAAAATTGAAAAATTTACAAGCAGACAAGCTCACAGAACAGCAAGAATTCCAGGTTTAATTGTGGTTATTAAGGGATGATTGCAGTATTGTAAGTTCCCTATACTTGTAACAGAAAATCCTCTGAAAAACAAGTACCTTCCTTTAGTAGGACATTTAGTACGAAGTTAGTGAATATATAAACTGAAATAAATATTAGATTTTTTTTAAAAAAACTGCTTCTTAGGTTTTTATATATTTTTGAAATGTAATCAATGTTTTAAGGTAAACTATTATACATTCTATTATAATAGAATGAGGTTCTAGTATTCATCTAGTACAGATGAACTATAGCTAATTTTATTTCACTGCTAAAATATTTTAAAATGTATCTTGTGAAAAAGCAATATTATAATTATGAAGATAAGAAAAATATCTAATCAATTGTAGATAATTTAAAATGGCAACCAAAGTTATAGGAATATTCCTGAATGTTATATTTGAAAAAGAAATCTGATATAAAATTTTATAAATTTGCAAACTAGTTGTGCACTATAATTCTTCCAATAAGAATAGAATAGAATAAAATTCTTTATTGGCCAAGTGTGATTGAACACACAAGGAATTTGTCTTGGTGCAAATGCTCTCAGTGGATATAAAAGAAAAGATACATTCATCAAGAGTCAAGAATCATCAAGTACAACACTTAATAGTCGTATTATATAATGAGCTTCTAACACATCTAAATTTCAGATTTTTTAAATATAAACTTTAACATTTAAGTCATGGATATCTGCAAAATAAGAATACATTTCTTATTGATGAGAATAATGATGAGAGTGTAATTTTTCATTTTAATTTGTTTTTATATTGTGCTGGTTAGTTTTCTTGATACTCATATATTAACTTGATTTTAATAATTATTTGTAGTCTTCAAATGAAGTAAATCATTCAAGTATGTAGGATTAAATTAACATTATTCTGAGAATATGTTCTTAATTTATTTAATTTTATAATTCTTGCAAATCTCTTATCGACTTATTTAGTGCTTTAATTTTTTCTCTTATTTCTTGACTGCTATTTTCTCTTGTTTCTTGAGTTGTAGACTTCAACTCCCAGAATTTCTCAGTCACCTATCCCATAGTGTGCTGGCAACAATATTCAAAATGCTGATCTAAAACAAGGAGAGTTATTTCAAAGCCTAATTTCAGTCATGAAAACTTACTGGGTGACTTAAGGTCAGTCAGCATCATCCTGTCCAATCTAATTTCTAGAGCTGTGTTGTGAGGAAAATCAGATGAGGAAGTGCTATACATCCTGCCTCCAGTAGTATATAAATTCAATGAATGTATGAATAAATAAATACAGAATATTTGTCAAATGTTTATAACAGAAGCATATCACTTCTGTCAGCTCAAGGGCTACATTGCATTTTACACGATATATCAAGGACAGGATCTGTATTCTGAGGGATTTTAAAATGGAAATATGAATAAAATGTAAACCACTGCAAATCTCTGGATTGCAATGCTGTAGCAATGAGGACAACTGATCAATCACCTGAAAGCAGTCATTTGATCCCATAACCCTCACCCCCAGCCATCAAATTCCAAAAAATGCAAAACAAAGGTCCAAAATGTTTGGCACATTTACTCTAGGGTAGTTCTAAGATGTTGGCCATTTTGATTATCTGCCCACCTGGTTTATATCCTAAATATTTAGCAGGTCTTTCTGAATAAAAGTTGAAAAATAAATTGATGTAAAGATCCAGGGAGGATCTAATTTAATGTTATAAAATAACAACATCATCAGTAAATCTTTACTTTTATATTATACTTTATGTTCAGAATGTCACCTGATAACTAGCTAATGTAATTAATTCCAGTAGTCCACAACTTCTGACTATAATTGATCCCATAATTACGGTCATATGTTATGCCATTGTTAAATTGGTCACATGACATCTGATTTTACAACATTTTTGCAGAGACTATTAACCAAATACAAAGGTTTAAAGTTTATACTTCATTTTTTAAGCAAATCTATTGCCGTCACTGGATTTTTTCCCCAGAAACTGAGGGAAAAAAGGAGTCCCTATGGATTTTACTCCACCAGTCATTACCAACTGCAGAGGCCATCTCTGTTTCAAGGCCATTGAGCCAATGCTGTCCAAAAACATTTTTTCAGTCATATGGCCATCACGACATCACGGAACACTGTTAATTTCTGACAAAATCAGTTGTAAACTGTGGTCACATGACTGCAGAACACTGCAAATGACTGTAAATGCAGGCTGGTCATTGAGTACCCAAAATGTGATCACATGACTGGAGGGGTTGGGTGGCTGCAGAAGTTTGAATTAAGATTGTAAGTAGCTTTGGGGAGAACCATTGTAACTTCAAATGGTTGCTGAATGAGTGTTGTTAAGTCGAGGTCTACCTGTATTGTTTTTCTTGTCAATTTTCACTAGTTCATCTAATTATGCCTTAAAGATAACTTACGTAAATATTCTGCAAGGTCATTTTGATGCAAGCTGCAGAGCTCAGAGAAAATAACTTCTAAAGCCCATGTCCCACTGCACCAACGGATGCAAAGAGGATGTAAAACGGACAAAAAAGCTTGCCATCCGTTGGAAAACGCGATGCATCCGTTGTGTACTCACTGTGTACGTGTTTCATATGCTCTATCCGTCAAACATCCGTCTACTGCTATTTCATCCGCTCAAAAAGTTTTGAGCTGCACAAAACTTTTTGAGTGGATGAACTTTCCGCTGCGTACGATCTACATCCGCGATACATACGGGCAAAAAAAGTTCTACGTCCATTGTCATCCGTTACACATCCGCTGTATCCTCTCGGCATCCTCTGGGCATCCCCGCAACTCACATCCGCTGCAGCTGAAAGCGGAAAGAGGGAGGAAGCAAAAGGTACACGGAACGTCCACACAGCGTTAGTAGCATGGAAATAGAAAGGATGTAAGCGGATGCATCTCATAAATAAAGCATTAAAACGGACAAAATGTTCGTATATGGGACGTATCTCGGATATTTAGGATGTCTGGAGTATGCCTAGACTTTGTGGAAGGACACCTAGCGGAAAACCGACATTTCCTATAAAAAGGGGGAGGAAATCACCTGGATCTCACTATCAGTACAGCAGCCGTGGTGTACAGACTTCTTCACCCTTGCTCTTGCTCTTCCACATCATCCATTGATCTCCACAATGGATCACCACATACTCCTTATGGTAGCTGCCATCATTCAACACCAGAATCAAGCCCTCTTCAGACTGTTTCACCTTTTCTACGCAAGGAGAAGAAGGAGAGGTCCAAGAGCTGTGTGGGTCTGAAGATGGATCGGGAGAAGAGCGGAGTTTGGATTGTATGACAAGCTGATGGTGGAGCTGAGGAATGAAGACCCTTGTGCATTCCAGCACTTCATGAGGATGCCACCAGCCATGTTTGACGAAGTTGTGGAGCGTCTGAGACCCAGGTTGACCAAGCCAAGCACCAACTTCCATCCCAGCCTGGACCCTGGACTGAAGGTGGCACTGACTCTGCGCCACCTGGCCTCTGGAACCACGTACAGAAACATGCAGTATGCCTGGAGGGTGCCACACAACACCATCAGCAAAGTGGTCAGAGAAGTGGTGCAGGCCATCATCGAAGAATACATGGAGGAGCTCCTCCAGTGCCCCACCACTGAAGAAGGCTGGAGGAAACTTACAGAACAGTGGTATCAGAGGTGGAACTTTCCCCACACCATTGGAGCCATAGATGGGAAGCACGTGGCCTGCAAAGCTCCACCCAACTCAGGGTCCTCTTATCACAACTACAAGGGCTTCTTCAGTATCATCCTCTTTGCCATGGTTGATGCTGACTACAAGTTCATGTACATCGATGCTTCAGGCAACGGGTCAGCTTCAGATAGCCAGGTATACAATGCCAGTGACCTCAAGGATGGGCTGGAACGCAACCTCATCATGGGTTTTCCAGATCCAGACCCCCTACCCAATGACACACAAGATGTGCCCTACTTCATCGTGGGTGATGACGCCTTCTCCCTCAGAACCTACCTCATGAAGGCCCTACAGTTCCAGATACCTCACCCGTGAAGAGAGGATCTTCAACCACAGGCTGTCCAGGGCAAGACGGGTGGTGGAGAATGCCTTTGGCATCCTGGCCAACAGGTTCCAGGTACTTCTCACCACCATGCATCATCACCCAGAGACTGTGAGGAGCATCATGGAAGTTTGCTGCATCCTGCACAATCTCATGCGCACCCGCTACCCAGTGTTGCAGAACAGGCTTGTGGACCATCAACAAGGCAATGGGAACATGGAGCCTGGTGAATGGAGGCAAGGACAAAACCTGATAGACACTGTGGATGTACAAGGCCCCAACAGAGCCTCACGTGGAGGGAAGAAGCAGCGCAACCTCCTGAAACACTGGTGCAACTCCCCAGCTGGAGCAGTGGAGTGGCAAGACAGGATGGTAGATGCTTAATGGATGCTTCCTTGAGCCTGTCTCATCACACTGATGAGATTGTGCCATGTATGTTGAGTGGCCTGACAATTAATAGAGCATTAATAAAGAGTTTTGTTTATTTTGAAATGTGTTGATCAATGAATAAATTGTTATTGATAATAAAGGGCCATATGTGTGGCAGCTGGGAGGGTGGACCATACAGTCCCACTATGCTTGCACTGGAGGTTTATCTATCCCACAACTATCCTTACCCATCCCACAGCTATCCTTACCCATCCTACAACTATCCTTACCCATCCCACAGCTATCCTTATCCATCCCACAGCTATCCTTACCCATCCCACAACTATCCTTACCTATCCCACAAGCATGCAAAGACTTAACTCTTTTTTCAAAGTTTTCACTTTATTAAGTAAATAAAATGAACCAAGCGTGTGAAGCAAAGATAACCTTTATTAGCAACTGTCTTAGGTAAACTGTATGACCTTATTAAAAAAGCAAAATGACCCAAGTAAAGTGTCTATAAGCAAAGATAAGCTGAACAGGTAACAACTCAAGTCTCTGGCACTATTCTCAGTCATTCTGAGGCATGTCCATGGTCTCAGCTGTCGAGCGGCCAGGGACTGTGGAGGTGGCTGTTGCTGGAATGCTGGTCTGAGGCGCCATTGGGGTGCCTGGCCCCAAAAGTACAACAGGGGATGGTGTGTTCAGGAAGCTCTCAGAGAGCTGACTCAGTCCTGTGAGGTTGAGAGGCCCTTCCTCAAGGACCTGGGATGTCAGGCACAGGACTGAAGACATATTTTCTGTTGAGGGGCTTGGCTGTGCGGAGGAGGAAGAAGGAGTGTAGTGGGACTGTCTGGTCTGCAGCTGGGTGAGGTGAGGCGTCTGTGGCGTGCGATGTACCTGGGCCTGGACTGGGAAGGGATGCCTCTGGTGTGGGAAGTCCTGGTACTCGTCGCCTTAGTAGGTGAGGGGCTGTTGAAAGCCGTGGAAGGGCTGTGACATCGCCTGGGGTGGAGAAGCAGACCTGGACTGGGTCAGAGCAGGTTCAGCTGGCTCTGGAGGGTTGTGCAGAAGTGCTGTGATCTTCTGCTTCATCACCTGGTGCTGGGCCTTGGGCAGGTCCATGAGGGTCTGGCTCATGTACGTGATGAAGGGCTTGCGGTTAGAGGATGGCATATTGATGTGGACCAGCTGAGAGAGAAGATCTGTGCTGGTCTTGATGGTGTCCCTGATCTCCAGCAGGACAGTGTGGCTCTGGCCCTCCAGTCTGCCTCTTTGCCTGCTTTCTATGGAGGTGGAGAGTGGGTGTGGGTTGGTCTCTGGCTGCTGCTTCTTCTTGCTCCATTTGAGACAGGGGATCCTCCACGTCCTCTGGCATGGGGAGTGCAGCTGTCGGGGGGGTCTCTGCCGTGGGGCCCTCCAAAGACACCTGCCTGGACACGGTAGCTGTCTCATGGCTGGAAGAGGAGTGGCTCTCTGTGGGCTGTCTGAGGGAGAGGGTTGACAGAGGGGCTGCTCCTCGGTGATGGAGCTCACCCTCCAGGAAGCTGCACTTGGCCATGATGTACATCTCCCGGTCAGTGAGCTTGACATCAGCCTGCCCAGATTTCTTCAGGTGCAGCTTGGCATACCAGGTGTGCATGTGCTTCCACCATCTCAGGAGTACGTCTGAAGTGTAGCCCAGGCTCTCTGCCTTGTCTCTCCATGCTGCCTGCTTCCTCTTGGTGTCGCGATAGAGCCTGTGGCCTTTTCTCCACAGGTACTCGTTCTCCCTCAGCTATTCCAACACCTCCTCCTCATGGTCCTCGGAAATGGAGTACTGTTTCTTCTCTCCCTTCTCCTTGCCTTGCCTCTTCCTCCCTCTGGCAGGGGCTTTAGGTCCTTCAGCAGCAGGGCTTTGAGGGCATTGGGGCTGGTCCACCACAGCAGCAGCAGCAGCAGGAGAAGCACCAGCAGCATCAGCAGGAGAAGCACCATCAGCAGCACCACCAGGAGCACCAGCAGCAGCAGAAGCACCAGCAGCTTCAGAGTCAGCGCCAGGGGGTGGGATGGTGGCTCTGTCCTTCTTGCCAGGGCTGGCAGGAGTAGGCACAGGCTTTTTCTTCTTCCCTGACTGTCGAACCACGGTGTTCTTTCAAGATGTCTCTGGCAGCAGGTCTTTCTTCTGAATGCTGACTGCTTGCGAGTTGCATCCTTTTATATCCGCGGAGCTGACGCAATTCATCCTACCCGCATGCGCAGTGACCACTTTGCATCTGCTACGCATCCACTATGCATCCTATAGGCGTCCGTGATGCATTCGCATCATCCGCTACGCATCCGTTCCTTCCGCTACACGTTCGCTTTGTTATTCTCCCCCGGAAGCCCTGCGGATGTGTCATCCGCTTCCATCCGCTAGGCTTCCTACGAACATCCACTTTTCATCCTCGCTATGTACTACCCCCATCCGTTCCTTTCCATTGCTTTCCTTCTGTTTGTGCAAATTTTTGCCCCTTTTGAGAGCGGATAACAACGGATGAGCCACCCCCGAAATTTTGCTCATCCGCTGTGTCCTTTTTGCATACGTTTTGTATCCGTCGGCCAGTGTGACCTAGCCTTAAGTAAGCATGCATAAGATTTCCAGCTTTTTATATTTGCAATCCATGCAATTCAATTTTTGTAAATTTAAAATTAGTATTATTTTAGAGTTGCTTTGCCTGTATGTCAGAAACTGTTTAGGATGGGAAAAACTAAGATTGACAAACTCCCCTGCATGATGGCGAATGGTTTCTCTGCATGGGTGACTCATGATAATTTCATTCAATGTAATATGATATTGAGTATAAACTGAGCAGTCAATGAAAAAATATCTGTCATTTGAATATCTAGCTAAATATAATATAATCAAATTAGATGTATTTCTTATCTCTGTCACATGGCATTTATCCAGCAAAAGACTAGAAATCTTAAAATACTTCAGGATATGCTGACAACCAATATTCATATTTATGAGTCTAATTTAAGAATAGCAACAGTGCCTCTCCAGGTAAGGAAAGGCCAGGAAATGGCCCACTGCTGCTCCAAGAATCTACTACTCAGATCCACAGGATTGAAAGTTCTACACACTTCTCACTAATCTGACAGTTGTGCAGAACTTTTAGTCTTGTGAGTCTGAGAAATAGATTTTTGGAACAGCAGTGACTGTGGAAAGATGGTAAGCTCTCAGAGGTAGCATAGTCTGTAAAAAGCCATTAGATTTGCAAAAGCTCCCATTTCCCAACAACTTCAAAGTTAAAGAGAGATCTTTGATGCAGCAGAGCAATCTAGCCATCCAGCAAATGATCCTTTATTCCCAGATTAAAGAAAAGAGCAAAGAAATAATTTAAAGGATTGAAAAATAATTAAAGGTAAAAATATAGCCAAGAATTAAAATAATGAAGTTTAAAATGGACTAACTGAATTTCAATTTGCTTTAAAAAGTTTTTTTTAATGAGTAAACAACTAACTTATCTCAGTGGGAAAGAATTTTATTGCTACTAATTGGACAAAATGACTGGACAACTTTGCAAAATAAAAGATAGAGGAAATTTGCTAATGACCATCTGATTACAGAATTGTGTGTAACGAATGGGACTAAATACTAGAGAAAGGAGGGAGTCCCTTTTTTTTACTTGTTATTTTCCTTTCTGGATTGAAATGGCTGTCTTTAGAAAAGTAATGAAATTTATATTAAATAACAGAGATACTTGAGGTATTTCAACAAATCTTTGATGAACTAAGAAATTAACAGCCGATGTGAATCCATCATTTAAAAGAGATCTGAAAGAAGAAATAAGAGAAGAGATGAAAAATAACTATGAAAAATATTCAGGATAATTGAGTGGAGAGGTGAAACAAATTAAAAGTATTAAAAGTATAAATTTTGTAAAATAAAATAATAGTAATAAATATAGAATAAATACAAATATTACATCAAGAGATGAAAATGATGCAGATTTTGATTACTACTGAATTTACAAGAGAAAGAAACAAGAAAGAAAGAAATGTTTTAAAGAATAAGGTGAACATTCTTGAAGCCTTTTTTTTTTTTTAAGGTTTGGAAGAAAAAGATGTTCATGACAACATTTAAATTTCAAGTCAAGGATTAATAACACTAGAATATTACATACAATAAAGGAATACAAAACTGACTGCTAATCAGGGAAAAGACAGTAAGTATTTTTATGAAACACTGGAGACTTTTATAGACTTTCTGCTGAAAACCGATAGAACTGAATTAATAGTTTTGGGATTTATCAATTGAAACCTTTTAATGTAATTTCAAGGAGGGAAGAATGACATTAAGTCTGTTTGTAACATCCTTATAGAAGATTGGAAGTCACTTTTTAAAATATTTTTTTCCTTTCTTTTTTTCTATTTGCTGCACTTTTTATTTTTTCATTATATTTACATCTTCTCTTTTTCATCTTCATCTTATATTGTATTATATTTTGCTAGTGTTAGCCTTTAGTAAACATTATTTCAAATAAACAATTATGAACATTCAAATAAGCATGCTTACACTAGTCAGGACATCTGTCAGAATGACAGAAAGAAAGAAGTCCTGCTAACTTCTCTCCCTTCTCCTTAAAGAAAATTGACCTCCATTCAGAGAAAAGGAAAAAGGTTTTCCAAGATCCAGAATATCCCAAGAATCCTATTGCTTAATATCAAAGGCGACTAGAGTAGTTGCTTTACACCAGGGTTGTCAAGCTCAATTTCATTGCGGGCTGCATCAGGATTGTGTTTGATCTCAGGGGGCTGGGGTGGGTGTGGTTGGAGTCGGCATGGCCAGCTCAATTTCACTTGTGTCAGGTGCTCTGCCAGAGAAAACCGGCTCCTGACCTGTGACAATGTCCTGCAACCCTCTGCCAGCAAAAACAAAGCTCGGGGGTGGTGGTCGCATATAGCCCTCCCGAGCTCCATTTCACTGGCAGAGGTACCAGATAAATTCAACAAATCACTGTTTCCAGGGCAGCTACACAGGCCAGATCTTAAGCACCCTGCGGGCCAGATCCGGTCCCCGGGTCTTGAGTTTGACATTCCTGATTTACATAATGTAGCACCTCCTCCTTGGGGCCCAGAAGCAGACCATCATTTCCCTTTATGAAGCTCTATGGAAGGAGTACATGGCTAAAGACTAAATCAAAATGAAATGGTCCTTTTCAATTTAACATAGATCTAGAGCTGATTTTTTTTGTTGGCTTCACATCTGTTAGCTTCTGTAGGAAACAAAACATTGGAAATAATAATAGATCTTGATGTTCTTTACTGTCTCCTCCTCACATTGCATCATTCAATCTAAATGACTTTTCAATGAATTTATCTGCAATAAAAAAAAACTGGAAGAGAATAACACAACATAGTATGTGTTATATGGAGCTTACTTACCTCATATTCTTCTTTGAATCCATAGCCTTCTGCACATTTCATCTGAGTAATATGTTGCAATAAATCTGCAACACGAATGGCTGGATGGAGCTGGCCTGTCTGGTATGGCACATCAACAGGATCTCGTTTTTTGTAGGTATGTGACTGGACCAGACTACTTGTGTCACTTCCAACCGTCTGAGTTTCATCTAGGGAAAGAAGATGCAATAAAGTATCGGACTACTTCCATTTGATATACAAAATTAATGATAAATTTTGAATGTGGCTTTTAACATCATCATCATCTTTCATTGTCTAGGTGGGCTAAATTGTAACTACTGTGCAGTTTATTCATTGAGATATCACAATGTATTGGGAAGAGACAGAGGTCTATTAGCTGACAATAAAAATGTGTAGACCATATTTTATTATTTTATTTGCTCGTTTATTTGCTCTATCAGGTAGTACATTGGGAAATTTATTTTTTTAGGATAGTGATTTCTAAATAGTTCAGAAATTTCAGATTGAAACTTCATCAAGTCCTAGTCTAATAAATAATTAAATATTTCCTGGAGGAGGATACTATTTATTATTTTACACAATATTTCAGGACTCATGTTAGTGAAAAGCAAAATGTTTAAAAATGCATAAAATGATATGGGTTGTTAAGCAAGAGAAAAATGGAAATGGAGATTGGATACATTAGGAAAGGAAATATATAGAACAACTATGAGGAACCTTTTTTGAGGTTTGAGTATTTGAGATAATACTTGACTGAGGTTAGCATGCTGCAAATTTAGATAAATATATGACAAGGTCTATCACATCAAGCATGAAATGTTATATGTCAGCTTACATGCAGGGCAACATACAACATGACCCCACTGGACTGATCCAAACTGATGTGAAGCAAATCATCTCCCACCCCCCACAGCATTGATGGGGCAATGGGAAACTTACCATTTATTGGCACTTTAAAGAAGATACATATCAGGAAAAAAAGAGAAGGAGGAGAAGAAAAAAGGAAACAGGCCATAAGCAACAGTACTACAATAATAATTGCAAGGTATTTTTATGGTTGTAATTTAAGCACCTTCAGTTTAGTTTCCTGTCAGACAAACTGAATATTTTATTAACATAAAGGGCTGAACAACCAGAAAAATGTTCTTTTTCTTTTGCTGAATCATATTGGTGTTTTTAATTTAATGTGATAAGAAAAAGCACCCTCAAGTGAGAATGAAATGTTTTTGTTTTTCTCTAATAGTAAAAATTAACCTTTACAAAGCTATTTAATAAAAATTAAAATAAACAAGTATATCGCCTTCTAAAACTATGGGTTATTCAAAAATTCTTAAGCAGGGTCATTTTATTACATGGGATCAAAGCAGATTAAATGACAGCCTACATGTGGTTTGCTGAGTGGATTATTAAAGATGAATAGGTGATGCAGGTTTTACAGACTGAATCTTCTATGTGAAAAAAAAAACACCCCACTATTGTTTCTGTATTAATGATCCCCATAAATTTAATATCATGTGACAAAACAGAGAGACAGACCATGAAACCCTTTGGCTGTAAGAGTTGTGTCTAATTTAACATTTTCTAGAAGTTGAATGGCTCTTCTAAGAGCTACATTTCTAACACTTCTGATAGTGCCAGAGTGAGAAGATAATATGACAACTGAACACCATCACTTAGCATCTCCTTATGGGTCATCAATATAAAGCTTCTCTATTCTTGATTCATGAATCACTATTTGTAGTGATTATATATGACTAACAACAGATTGACATGAATATAATTCCAGCATATCTGCCTAATGGAGATTTAGTAATGATGGTATATTTAATTCTAAATACTAATATAAACTTGGAACAAATATATGTATGAATAACATAAACCTGGTTTTATGTTATACTGGCTGAAGAAAAAAAGGAACCAGGTTTGGGTCTGCATTTATCTTACCTAGAGACTGCCTAACACTTTTGAAAAGGAATGGAATAACTATTAGCAGAAGCATTTTTTAGCATTTCCTTCTATTATATAAACTGAAATGTTTAGAACTTATTTGCTTTTTATGTAGTGTGTTGAAATGTGTACCTTAGCTTTCTCCCAATACTTTTTCTTAAATAACTCTCAAAGTTCCCAGTTCAAATATCTGCCCTTGGGCATTGTAGCCCAATCCAGCTGGGGGAAGTGGAAAGAAGGTGCCAAATTGAGGAAAGTTGATATGCTTTAGGAATAGCATTTAGACAGACCGCTCTAGAATGACTAACAAACTAATCAAAACCTTAGGATGTTTCATTCAGGCTGTACAGAAGCAGAATGACTGTTTGCTGGGCTATATTGAGAAAAGCAGCAGGAAGATAAAAGAATTATTGTTTTTTTTTAAATCATCCTTTATCCTTCCAGTTTTGAAGTAAAGAAGTTGCAAATGAAGTTTAAAGCACTATGTTTGGTGCTGACTTAAAAAGTTATTGTTGGGCTTTTCTTTTTTTTTTTGCATGACAGTAAATGTTCCACTGCACAGATCTTCATCCTGACCCATATTCAAAGAATCCTTTAACTCACTGGGGAAAACTAGAGAGGTATACAGACCTCTGAACATTTACCAGAGTTCATCTAAGAGTGGGATACATTATTTATCTATCCATCTATCTTACATTACTAGATTAAATAGTATATGAAAGGGACAGTTGAAAAACATGATTTTCACTATTCTTACTTAGTAGATGTTAACCTATAGCCCCACAACAATATAATTTTCAGAGATTGGTGTTAATCCTAATTTCTCTTGGTTTGAACTGAACATATTTGATTTTAATAAAATGTGGCTTTCTCTTTTCTCCATAGTCCATCTTTTAAAAATAAACTTTTCCTTTGGTATCTGAATTCTGATGAATTTTAGAAGTTGTACTGAATGAATGGAGGAATTGGTGGAAATTCCCCTTTCATTTATGAATGAAAAAAGAATTTAAGAATTAAATAATTTCCTTTGTTTCCATGGCAATATACCCTGAGGTCCCAGTCACATTTTAGAATCCAGTTATTCAAAACTAAAATACTTTTAGATTTGCCTACAAACTCTAATTTCTTAATTAATATTACACAAACTTCTGGATCCTTAAATGATGTATAGGAACCACATCCCTGCCAAGAAAGAGAGAGGGAGAGAGAAGAGTAGATGGGGGAAGAACCTAAATCAGGATTAAAACTAAGCTTAATGTGAATTGATTTTATTACATATAGTCTCCATACTATGATTATTTCCAAAGTACTGAAGAATTTTTCCCTTCTATTACATTTAAAATTACTACGTGATAATAAGATTTTGGAGAAGCTCTGGGAGTCTTAATTAAATTTGGGGGGAGTTACAAAGTGAATATCCCTGTTCTTAAGATCAGTCAGATGATCTACATTGGATGAAAATCAGAATATAGGCATAAAGTTCTATACATAATAAAGAAAAGAACATCAACATTACTTAAATTATTTTGGCCTAGTGGATTGCACTGCTCCCATAAGCAGTTAGTGAATTTTTTAAATCCTAACTCTGAATATACAGAATAGCAAATGTATGCCATATATACATGGCAGTTTTTTCCCAGATTCTGGGGTGGGCCAATCTATATAAATACTGATATACCAAGTTCCCTTTAGCTCCTCTTCAACAAAACTGGGATGCATGGCATTAGGATGCATGGTATGAAAGGCGATATACAAGTGTTGTTACAATATGTTGTTGCTGAAATGGCACCTGAATATTACAAGGTGGCTGAGACACAAAAAGACAAAATAATAAGAAAATAAGGAAAGAAAGAAACAGAGGGTTGGAAATAGGTTTATGAGATTTCAAAATAAAGTATGCAAAGACTTAATTATTTTCATTTTAGGTTATTATATTATAGTTAAGTAGCAGGAGTAGCTGCAAAAATGAGTCAATACAACTTTTGTATTTATGTTGCATATTCATACAAAGCCTGTTACAATTATTTCTGTTAGAGATCCCTCTGTATATTAAAAACATACTTTTTCATAAAGAAGTACATATGGTATCTGCATATTATCCCATCTGCATGGATACTACAGTTATCAATTTCCTTTAGAAAGTGCATATTGAAATGAAATTCTAAATATGTGAAATATGTGAAACATAGTTGATGGCTTTCTGGTTGCTCAGAAAGTTACCAATTCTTACATCTACTTATTTTTTTTGCTGTATTTCAGAACAAGATAGCAATATGGTAAGAAATTGACTGAAATATCATTAGCCTAGTTACTGATTTCAGTTCAAGTGAAGAGGATCTTTGATGAGAAGCTAACCTCTAGTAGTGAGGTTTCAGGCTGAATTGTTTCAGAAAGCCAAATTTCAAATGTAGAATACATAGTTTAGTATGGAATGGGTGTCCAGACATGGTCTTCCAAAAATGCTTGAAAGGCCAGTTCCACCCCTGAAATGCTACAATTTGAAGATATATTGCACTCCACTGTATTACCTGATTTTTAATTTACATCTGAGATATTCCATATTAAATGAATTACATGGGAATAGTGCTGCTCTTGCTGGTCTGAGATGAATTTATTTACAAAAAGGCACTGTCATAAAAAATGCACAGAAATGGATACAGTAAAACTGTTTACATCAGTTTCACATGCTTGGACTTTGGTCGGCATGTCTATGCTAATGTTATTGAAGATTTTTTTTAAATGTAAAAAAATATTTCATATCTGTAATTTAATGACAATAAAAAGCAGTTTAATTGTTTACCTTGGCCTGATATTGCAGTCACTTAGTTTTCATGAAAAACACTATCCAAGAATTGCTACTTCAAACAGATGTGTAATTATAGTCAGTTCTTGCACAGGAAAAATTGCATGTTAACAATCATTTTAAAGTAACAGAAGGGAAAATTATTAAAATGATTTAAATCTGATTTAAATTTATTTCATTTCCCCCTTCCCTTATTTTTTTAAAATGGGTTATCTAATGACCTATTCAAGAACTGAATGGAGTTATTTGGTTTGAAAAAGCTTGCATTAATAGTAACAGATTAAGCGTTGGAAGGGACCTTGTAGGTCATCTAGTCCAACCCCCCCCCAAATCAGGAGACCCTATACAATTTCTGACATTCTAATGGCATTATTACGAGTTAAACAGAAAACATTCCTCTCAGTACCACTTTTGTGACTTAGAGTCCCCCTGACATCAGACAATTTTCAACACAAACCAAGACTTTCATTTATTTGCTAGTCATCTGAACAGACTATGACTTGTTGGGAATACATACAAATATTGAAAACAAAATACTTCTTGCAAAAGAAGAAATAGAGGTATACTCTAAGTCCTATGCTTAATTATGCTCCTAACAATAAGTCCTAGGTTGGTATTAGGTCTGTAAAGTAAGCCACAAAGAGTTTAGAGTTTGGAGGTATAATTCATGCATATAAATAAACAGTGATACAGTTCTTTGATATTAAAATTGATTATTAGTTTTAGGCTTTTAGAAATGTCTTAGGATAGAAATTAAAATAGTTCTAAAAGACCAAAAGTTTCTTTTTAAAAATTATACAAAATAATTCTTGAAAACACTTCATGAATTGGTGCTATAAAAATACAGTATCTTGACATGCACTTTTGTGAAAATGTTTGCTTAATAATTTTCTCTTTTCCATTAGAGAAAAAGTAGTTTCTAACAACTATAAGGTACAGCCAAAGATTCAAATATATTCAACAATAAAGTATATTATAATCTTCCATCAAAATCTTATTATTTATTCCGAAGGGGAGCTTCAGACTTTAGACATATATAGCACCTTTGTGCTTTTAATGAAGCAGCCTATCTTGGTTTTAATACTTCTGTGTGAGCCTTAAAAACTTGAATCTGCTTTAAGATTTTTGTACTTTTTAAGTAGAGGTACCTTTTCTTCAGGCTTATGCTGAAAGTTGAAAGTATGTATGCTTTTGAAAGAGTAAGAGTGAGATGCTGTTTTTGTGCTAATTAAGAAGCAAATAGAGTTATATAGGTCTAGTTCTTATCAGTAATTTATAAGAAACCATTTTCTTATAAACCAGTTATAATTATCTTTGCTAAGACAAGATTAGATTACAACATTTCTTATATTTTTAAGAGGTGAGGAGGGGGAAATCACAGGTTGAGTCAAGCACAATGAATTTCCTTTGCCTTTGTTTATGACAAAACAAAAGAAAAATCACTTTTGACTTCAGTACTTTAAAAACAATTTAGGTTATGATTTGACAGATTCCTGTACCAGTGTTTTTAAGGCCAAAATATTTCTGCTTTCTTCATACAATAAAATTATACAACAATAAGGACAAGGAAAAAAGCAGCAGCAATTTAAATACGGGAATGAAATTCTTATTGCATGGTATTGTATTATTTTTCTTGGTTTAGATTAAGATTAGTATAGTAGTACAAAGCATAGCCCATTTTGGTTATTTTATGTGCAGTAGCATTTCATGCTATTTTTGTTATCTTAGCATGGTTAACTCATTTCCCTTCATTGTCTTTTTACTGGACAATCAGTTTTCAACTTCCAAAAAGAAAGGTAAAAAAATATGTTTCTCATCTCAGAATTCTAGTACAGTAAATATTTCCACCTGTATGGGATGTGGTACATTATATGTTATTGTTCAAATAATCCCATTTATTTGTGATACACAAATTTTAAAAAGTGGAAAATATTTATAATGCTATAGATTTCATAAATCTAATTTATTTATAGACTAAATTAAAATTATGTTGCATTTTTGACTACCATACTTGTGTTGTTTGATTACTTTATAAATATGACCAATACAAATCTTGGATCTACTAAATCACCTATGATAATAAAGCCAAGGGTGATAACCAGTATTTGAATGTTAAATGCAGAATAGTTTGCACATTTTGAGTAGAATATTACACTTGTTTAAGTACAATGTTTCACTACCTAGGTTGAACTTGTATTGTTTCTGCAACAGATATTGATAAAGGGAAATGTTCTCACCTAAAATTGCAGTTGGCACAAATGGATCTGTCATACATCATAAGCAGGACAATGCAGAAAAGGTAAAAAGAGAAAGAGAAGTAAATAACGAGCAAATGTTCCAATTTTCTTTTTGCTCAGAAAGCCATTGAGTTATAAGCAATGGAGCTTTTACACTTTGAAAGTATTTTTGGAGAAGTGCAATTGCAACATCTCTATTTGTTAAAGCAGCCCAACTTTTTCCACAAAGAAAAGAAGAAAACAAGTTGGCTCCTTTAAGAGTCAGCTTGATTTAATAAGTGGATTCCTTAAAGGAATAGCATCTTTTCTGAAATTCATTCTGAAGCCTAGAAAAGCCATGCTTTAAACATGGCTTTTAAATGCTTTATAACAGTTTTCAAGCCAAGTCTGCAGCATTTCTTTAGAGTCACTTTCCAAAGTGTGAAAAACTCTAATGGGAAAGTTATTTCATGCAAATGGTATTTAGCTTTTTAAAAAGTATTTTATATATATGGGCAATCACAAGAATATACTGTAATACTCAAGTATGTGTTTAAACTTTGGTCATGTTCAGTATTTCAGTCTGTACTTAAAACATGAATACTGGAGATATGATGGCCAGGTGTGTTCATTAGAGACACACTCAAGCTTCTCATTCTCTTGTGGTAGCCATTACTCTATGAGGCTTCAAGGAAGTAAGTATTCTCTTCTAATTCTCTCTGTGTAGCTGGCTGGAGGATTCTGGGAGTTGAAGTCCATTCATCTTAAAGTGACCAAGTTGAGAAACAGTGCTCTATAGAACTTTGCTTGAATTTGGAAAAGAGCTCATGGTTTCTAAGAGATTGTTATAAAAGTAAACTATTTACAGTATTTAAAAACCAATGAAATATTTGGTTACCTGGATAATATGAATTGGGAACAGTTGTACTCAGGGTGTTCGTTTTCATTGTAAAGGAAGAGGGTGACGATACAGCTGGAAAGAGAACACTATGAGGTAAATCTAAACAAAAGTATTAGCAAACAATAGCTTATTTATTTCACACTCCTAGGTTATGAATCTTGTTAAACCTGATAATCTAAATATTTAAATATTTTGTGGGGTTTTTTTAGATAGATACTGTGTTTCTTTCATCTTCTTGCATGCTTTGTAAGGTGCCTTCTGTAATCAGGAACTCTATGACCCAGTTTTGTATATATATCTTGCCACATCTATCATCCATAATAAAATGGAGACGCAATATGGATTTCTTCTCAATGATACTGGAAGGAACAGTGGAGGAAAGAACTACAAGCTGCTAAAGGCAACTTTGGGAAAGAACTTAGTCCAAAAATGCTTTTAATTAGGCTACAATCTTATGCCCATTAACTGAATTGAACTGATCTAAAGGACTTTTAATATGTATCCATTTTTGGAATAGTGTGGCAGTTATGAATAGGTTTCTGCTATCCCCATATGATCCAGGAAATGAGGGGATTCCTTTAATCAGTTGCAAACAAGTGTTATATTCATGCATCTCTGTGTTCCAAGGCATCTATAAAGCATTTTACAGTCCTAACAGACACTTTTGAATCCTCTTCCATGGAACTATTGTCCTATAGTTTATATGAATTTTATATTTTCACTTGGATGAATTTTTCCTTTAAAAATAGCAATAAAAATACTTTTGTATAGCTTTTGTCATGTTGTAAAAGTAGTATAGCAACTGAAGAGTTTACAAGAGGACTCTAATTCATTTCCTGGCATCTTCAGTTGAATAGATTTCAAATAGCAAAACTGAGACCTGTTTAAAGATTATTGTCTGAGACCTCGGAAAACTGCTGTCAGACAGCTTTATCTTATGTACTCTTGATGAGTTGAGGAGGCATTACTCAAAATCCTATAGAAGTTGTGGCCTCTTATATCTTTGAATTGTACTCTTTTGGGAATATTCTAAATAGTTCATACTGTCAAGATGGACAAATTGTCTGACCTTGGATAGGGTAGCTTCCTATATTCACAGCTTTAATTAATCTTTCTGACACAAAATATCAAAGCAGCATGGACTCTCATCTTAAATACCATTTTAGTCTTAGAAACCTGGATCAATCAGACTGGCTCCAAAACAAATATCAATTTACTGAACTCTCTTATGGTAGGAACTGTGAAATTTGTCAGTTGTAGCTAAAGACCCACCATTCGCATGTATTCTGATATTTCTTAAAAATTGTCACCAAAATGTAAAGGCTATCAGGCAGCTTTGTATAATAAATGAGGAAATGGAGTGTAACACATACTGCACTGATCTCACTGGTTTTTATTTGGAAACAAGGGAAAGGCATAAATACAAAACTTTCTTTATCAAAGATTCAATTCCACCTTCTTGCTACATGATGTGAAATGTTGCACTTGGAGCCCATGGACTGAGTAACAAGCATTTAAGAGCTTTTCAGATTTCCCATTGCTATTTGCTCTGCAGAAATTAAAATGACTTCCACTTACATCTCCCATTTAGATTGTGTGTATCCATGAAAGAGAAAGCTTCATCACAGTTGGTACCTTGTTCAGCATAGCTTTTATCCATTGAGTTCACCATCACTGTCATTTCCTGTCGTGTGTTACTCAATGTCTCCTTTCGCTTTTTGGCCAGTTTTCTTAAGAAAGTAACATTAAGGAAAAGAGATGATGCTTCAATAAGCAAGCATAGAATTCATTATTTTTATTTCATATAATCTATAAATTAACTTCTTCTAGAAAGACCTTCCCCCCCACGCACACAAATCAGCATGAAATTTAAACAGCTACAACATTTTCACTGTGAATTGATGAGAAAAGGCAATACATACAGTTAGAGTAATAAAATATTGCATATAATAAAACAGACAGTTTAAGAGTTATATGTATTATATAGAGATGAAGGAAAAAGAAGTGGATTATGGATTCCTGAGCACAAGGTACATCCTTAGGATACTAGGCTGCCTTTGGGTTAGGATACTAGGATACTAGGCTTCTATACCTGGACTGGAAAACCTATTTGATTTGCCAACCTTCCTTTGAAGGATCAGCAGGCTGTCAGTCAGCCACTCTAAGAAAATCCTGATTTAGCAGGATGAGTGTAACAGTGGGAAATTGGACCCAGACTTTGGCTAAGTATAAGCTCTAAGACAACTCATTACAGGTAGTCCTTGCCTTTTGACCACAGCTGAGCCAAATGTTTCTGTTGCTAAGTAAGAATTTGTTAAGTGAGTTTTGCCCATTTTATGACTTTTCTTGTCACATTTGTTAAGTGAATCACTGCACTTGTTAAATTAGTAGAACTGTTGTCAAGTTCAGGGCAAAAAAACCCATTGAATTATGGGGAAAGTAGGAAGAAGAAATAGTGAGTTAAAATAGTTGTTGGTAAACTGTACTGTCACAGCTGTTTTGAGGATAGATAATGTTCAATAGGCTTAAGGCCCTGTCACACTGCCCAATGGATGCAAAACGGACACAATGGATGAGAAAAATGTTCCATCCGTTGTTATCCGCTCGCAGAAGGGGCAAAAATTTGCATAACCGGAATGGATAACACGGACACGGGGAGGACGCAGGGCGGATGGAAAGCGGATGCGGAACGGAAGCCCAGCGGATGGAAGCGGATGGGAGCGGATTGCACATCCGCTAGGCTTCCGGGGGCCGCAGCAAAGCAGATGCAGAACGGATACAGCGGATGCAGAACGGATGCACAGCGGATGCACAGCGGATGCCGAGCGTTAATTGCGCATGTGGGGAGGATGCATTGCGTCAGCCCCGCGGATATAACGGAAGCAGCTCGGAAGCAGGTCGGCATTCAGAGGAAAGACCTGCTTCCAGACACATCGACTGCTTTGCCTGTCCTGCCTGCATGTCTGCCTGCAAGCCTTGCTGCCAGCCACCCTGCCAGCCTTGCTGTCTGCCTGCCTGCCAGCCTTGCTGCCAGCCTCCCTGCCAGCTTTGCTGGCTGCCTGAATGCCAGCCTTGCTGCCAGCCAGTCTGCCTGCCAACCTTGGTGCCTGCATGCCTGCCAGCCTTCCTACTAGCCTTGGTGCCTGCCTCCCTGCCAGCCTTCCTGCCAGCCTTGGTGCCTGCCTGCCTGCCAGCCTTGCTGCCTGCCTGCCTGCCAGCCTTGCTGTCAGCCTCCCTGCCAGCCTTGCTGGCTGCCTGTATGCCAGCCTTGCTGCCAGCCAGTCTGCCTGCCAACCTTGGTGCCTGCATGCCTGCCAGCCTTCCTACCAGCCTTGGTGCCTGCCTCCCTGCCAGCCTTCTTGCCAGCCTTGGTGCCTGCCTGCCTGCCTGCCAGCCTTGGTGCCTACCCGCCTGCCAGCCAACCTTGGTGCCTGCATCCCTGCCAGCCTTCCTGCCAGCCTTGGTTCCTGCCAGCCTCCCTGCCAGCCAGCAACCCCACAACCATGCGGAAGCACAGCAAGCCTCAGCCATCTGCTGCCAGCCCTGGCAAGAGGGACAGGGCTACCATCCCGCCCCGTGGCCCTCACTCTGGTTCTGCTAGGGCTTCTGTAGCACAGGCTCGCTCTTCTGGGGCTGGGGCTTCTGCTGCTTCTGCTTTTGGAGGAGCTGATGACAAGCACTCCAGCACCAGCCACCTCCACAGCACCTGGACCCTTCACCCCTGAGACTGAGCGACCAAGAGGAGTGCCAGACACTCATTTTTGTTTTATAGCTTCTTGTTAATAAAGTCTATTTTTGATTCATACACTTGCTTCATTTCTTTTTTTTAATAAAGTCTTGGTGGAAACTTTTAGAAATGGTTTAAGCCTTTGCATGCTTGTGGGATGGGTAAGGATAGCAGTGGGACGGGCAGGGATACCTGTGGAATGGGTAATATCTGTGGGATAGATAAACCTCCAGTGCAAGCATGGTGGGGCTGTATGGTCCACCCTCCCAGGTGCCACACCTTTGGCCCTTTATTATCAATAACAATGTAATCATTGATCCACACATTTGAACATAAACACAACTCTTTATTAAATGCCCTGTTCATTGTAGGCCCACCCAACATACATGGCCCAATCTCATCAGTATGATGAGACAGGCTGAAGGAAGCATCCATTAATCATCTATCATCCTGTCTTGCCACTCCACTGCTCCAGCTGGGGAGTTGCACCAGTGTTTCAGGAGGTTGCGCTGCTTCTTCCCTTCACTTGAGGCTCTGTTGGGGCCTTGCACATCCTCAGTGTCTATCAGGTTTCGCCCTTGCCTCCATTCCCCAGGCTCCATGTCCCCATTGCCTTGTTGGAGGTCCACGAGCCTGTTCTGCAAGTCTGGGTAGCGGGTGCGCATGAGATTTTGCAGGATGCAGCAAGCTTCCATGATCCTCCTCACAGTCTCTGGATGATGCTGCATGGTGGTGAGAAGTACCTGGAACCTGTTGGCCAGGATGCCAAAGGCGTTCTCCACCACCCGCCTTGCCCTGGACAGCCTGTAGTTGAAGATCCTTTCTTCATGGGTGAGGAGTCTGGAAGTGTAGGGCTTCATGAGGTAGGTTGTGAGGGAGAAGGTGTCATCACCCACGATGAAGTAGGGCACATCTTGTGTGTCATTGGGTAGGGGGTCTGGATCTGGAAAACCCATGATGAGGTTGCGTTCCAGCTCCTCCTTGAGGTGACTGGCCTTGTATACCTGGGCACCTGAAGATGAGCCGTTGCCTGAAGCATCGATGTACATGAACTTGTAGTCAGCATCGACCATGGCGAAGAGGATGATGCTGAAGAAGCCCTTGTAATTGAAATAAGTGGACCCCGACTTGGCTGGAGCTTTGCAGGCCACGTGCTTGCCATCTATGGCTCCAATGGTGTGGGGGAAGTTCCACTTCTGATACCACTGCTCTGCAACTTTCTTCCAGCCTTCTTCAGTGGAGGGGCACTGGAGGAGCTCCTCCTTGTATTCTCCGATGATGGCCTGCACCACTTCTCTGACCACAATGCTGATGGTGTTGTGTGGCACCCTCCAGCCATACTGCATGCTCCTGTAGGTGGTCCCTGAGGCCAGGTGGCGCAGAGTGAGTGCCACCTTGAGCCCAGGTTCCAGGCTGGGCCGGAAGTTGGTGTTTGCCTTGGTCAACCTGGGTTTCAGGCGCTGCACAACTTCGTCAAACATGGCTGGAGGCATCCTCATGAAGTTCTGGAATGCCCGAGTGTCTTCGTTCCTGAGCTCCACCATCAGCTTGTTGTACAGTCCGTCCTCTGCTCTTCTGGTGAACCATCTTCATACCCAGACGCAACTTGGCCGCCCCTTTTTCTTCCCGTAGTAGAGTTCACAGAGCCTGTAGATGGCTTCGCACTGTTGCAGAACGATGGTGGCTGCCAAAAGGACTGTGTTTCGATCCACGGTGGACATGATTGGATGCTGTGGAAGAGGAAGAGTCAGATGAAGGCTGCAGAGGTCTGCAGCACGGCTGCTGGTCTGAAAGTGAGATCCAGATGTGTTGCTCCCCCTTTTTATAGGCAGTATAGGTGTCCCTTTGCATCCTCTAGGCATCCTCTAGGCATCCTCTAGACATCTTTAATATCCGAGGTAGGTCCCCTCTGCAAACGTTTTTTCCGTTTTACATGCTTTGTTTCCATGCTGCATCCGCTAGGCATCCGTTCTGCATCCGTTCTGCGTCCATTCTGCTTCCTCCCTGTATCCGAGCAGATGCGAGTTACGCGGATGCGCAGCGGATGCCTAGCGGATATATCGGATGCGTAACGGATGCAGAACAGATGCGTAGCGGATGCAGAACGGACGAATTGGATACATTTTCCGCGCAAAAGTTTTGAGCAGCTCAAAACTTTCTGAGCAGATGAAACGTCAGTAAACGGATGCTGGACGGATAGAGAGGAAGCAAAACGGAGGCAGTGAGTACATCGCGTTAACCAACGGATGGCAAGCTTTTTTGTCCATTTTACATCCTCTTTGCATCCGTTGGTGCAGTGTGACAGGGGCTTTAGTTTTAATAGGAAGGAGGGCGGAGCTGGCATCACGGCGGTACAGCATGCAATCTTGAAACTCTAAGATCGCTGCTGATATTTCTGTTGCAGGACAGTCCCAACGGACCTAAACCTTCCTGTAGAGACGGTGACAGGAGGGCACATCCTGTTTATCCCAGGGACATCGCAAAGTCCATGGTAGATCCAGGAGAAGCCCTTTTTTCCTGTGGCAGAGAGGCAGCCATAAAAGCTGCTGAAGCTGTGACAGCTCCAGAATGGAAGAAAGCTGGAAAGAAAGTGTGTCAGTTTGGTGAAAGAATTTTCTACTTATTTTTTTCTGGACAGAACACTGTAAAAGACTAAAAATTAAATTTAAAAGTTAAGATAAAAGTGCTCAAGTGGCACAAATTAAATCTGAAGGTTTTTCTTCTTTTTATTAGAACTTTGGATTTTTGTAAAAACTTTTCAATTTTTAAACTGGACTGGTCTTTTCTTTTTAATTTTAATTTTTTCCTTTCAAAATAACTTTTTTTCCTCTTGTTTCTTCTCTGTAATAATTTTAGACTCTTTTTATTTTTTTATTCCTGGTCTTAACATTAGAGGGGAAGGGAAAGGGAAATAAGTAGCTCTGCCACCTGGAGGATTGGATCCATTGTTTTCCTTTCTTTCTTGTTGATACATATGGTGTTACATTCAAGGACTCTGTGCTTTTCATTGAAAAGATAGTGGGAAGAGCATGTAGATTCTTTGCAGGTGCTCTTCTGTGAAATTATTAGATAGCTGGAGTCTGGATTTGAAATTGAAGAAAGAAGATTGAAGTGATCTTGAAAAGAGAACTGGAAATTTTGTTTTTTGATTTGATAAAGAGCCTCGAATATTTAGTGAAAGTGCTTTGCTTACTGACAGAATTGCATTTTCTCTTTCCCTTTTTTTCTAATCGCCCCCTCCCAGTTGGAGTTTTATATTTGCACTTGAGTCCTTTGATGCAGAAATAAGACTACATTTTTCCTTTCTCTCCTCCCTTTGTTCTACTTTTTTTAGCAAGGGGAATATACAGTTTTCTGTCTTTTTAAATTTTTTCCTAATTTTTTTATTTTTTCATCCTTTTTCCATTTTACATTTTTTTCCTTTTTTTCTACATAATTGGAACCAATTAGATTAAAGTATTCAAGTGCCTGAAGATTTTTTCCCTTTCCTTTTTTTATTTTTATTTTTTGCTTTTTTTTTTTTTTTTTAATTGGAGTGGTAGTTGGCTGCTCTTGCTTTTTCTGCTCAATTTTCCTATTAAGTATTCTAAGATGAGCAGAAAGATACAGCCTCAGCTTTTTCAATCCTGACTTCTTCCTCCTTAACATCTGGAGGACAACGATCAATACAGGTGATGTTACAACAAGGAGAAAGAAGTGACACTGCAGATGATTATGCAAGGAATTCAAAAGATACAAGTAAAAACAGATAATATTGAAAAGAGAACGGAGAATATTGAGCAAAGAACTGAAAAGACAGATGAGAAAATTGAAAATATTCAACAGATGATGATGCAATACGAGGACAGACTCAAGAAAATTGAAGAACAAGATATACAAAGAGATAAGATTGGAGATATGGACTGAGTGAAGTGGAAAGGGACAAGGGCAGATCTCTGCAATCATTGGGATGGAAAATTGATTGATCAGAATTATATATTTCAAAATATAGAAGAAGAAAAGGATGAAAACCTTGCTGAAATGATGACAGAAATCCTGGCAGAAGCATTAGAGGTAACTAAAGAGAAGATAATGAATGGAATGGATGAGGTTTTTCGTGTCTATACAAGATATGTGATGAGAAATAAACTGCCAAGAGAAGTTCATATCAGATTTACTAAGAAAATAATAAAATCACAAATACTGCAGGAGGCAAGAGAAAAAACACTAAAGTACAAATATAAAGAAATAGTGGTACTGAAACAGGTACCGAGAAAAGTGAGAGAGATAAGAAGAGAATATTTATTCCTGACCAAAGAGTTACTTAAGGGAGGAATAAATTACAGATGGCTGACAACAGAAGGTCTCATGTTTACCTGGCAGGGACAAAGACACAGAATTGATACAGTTGAAAAATCTGAGCTATTCTATCTGGAATATTTCAGAGGAAGGGAGGAAGATACAAGAAAAGAAGAGTTGTTAATTGAATTTCAAGAGGAATATGTAGCAGTAATTGAAAAAGAAGAAGGAGCCATAGGTGGTGTACCCATAGAGCAATGAGAACCAAGATCTACTAGAGCAACAAATCCATCTTATAAAGTCTAAAATTGATGAGAGAAAACTGATTACAATTAATATAAATGGATTTAATTCAGCTACTAAAAGAAGAAAAATATTTCATAAATTAGAGAAATTAAATTTGATATAATCTGTCTACAAGAAGTACATTTAAAAAAAATAACATGATTATATATTGAAACAACAAAAAATAGGGAAATTATTTACAGTGTTGACACAGCGTAAAAAGAGAGGAGTGGTGTTATACATTAGAGATACAATCCCTGCAGAACAAATATATACAGATGATGATGGAAGGATTTTGATGGTGGAGATAATGAACAATAATCTAAAGATACTTTTAATAGTTATTTATGCTCCAAATGTAACCAATAAGATTTTTACAGGAAATTACATAACATAATAATTGAACTTGACTATGCTAATATCTGTCTGATGGGAGATTTTAATGGTATAATAAATGACAAATTGGACCATAAAACACAAAAAAACAGCAAAGAAAGCTAGAAAGACATTGCCAAAATCCTTCTTTCGAATGGTAGATGAGATAACCTAAAAGATGCATGGAGAGAGAGAAATGTGGAAAATAAACAATATACCTTTTATTCAAATAGACATGCATCATGGTCTAGAATAGATATGATATAGATGTCAACAGAATTGCTTTCTAACATACAAGACATTGAAATAGAAGCAAGTACCTGGGCAGATCACAATCCAATGACACTTGTATGGAAAGGATAAAAAAGGAGATCTAGATGGACTTTAAATAATACGATATTAAAGGAAAAAGACTTTAAACAGAAAATTGAGAGAGAATTGACTTTTTTCTTCAAAGAAAACACAAAAGAGGACACATCATTACAGAACCTCTGGGACACGATGAAGGTTTATACAATAAAAAGAAATATAAAAAAGAATTTTTTTAAAAAAAATATTGTAAGATGACTACAAGAAGTTGGAAAAAGAACTACAGATATTTCCACAAAAAAGGACATTATAATTAAAATGGACGTAACTAAACATAAAATGGGGCAAATGGAAAGGGAAGAAATAGCACAAAAAATTAAAAATGCTAAGCAGAACTATTTTGAAGGTGGAAACAAACCAGGCAAATGGTTCGCATATAAACTGAGAAAGGAAAGAGACTCAAGAAGGATAAATCAATTGATAAATGAACAAGGACATGTATGCGATCAAAATGCAGAGAAGAACAAATTATTCAAGATTATTATGGAAAACTGTACCATCAAGATAATGTCCAGGAAGAAAGAATTCAACAATATTTATAGGAAGCAAATTTGCCTCAGATACCCAAAGATATTGAAATAATGTTAGAAAGTAACACAACGCTGATGAAATTAACAGAAGCTTTAAAAAAGCAAAACATTGGGAAAGGATCAGGTCCGGAAGGTTTGCCAGTGGAATTTTATAAGATATTCCAGGAAACATTGAATCTTCACTTATTACAAGTTATGAATGAAGTTATGACAAAGAAGAGAATACATGGTCAGAAGCATATATCATACTTGTACTGAAGGAGGACACAGACCCACAGCAAGTTAAAAACTGCAGACCAATATCACTATTAAATTCAGACTATAGAATTTTTGCTTCAATTATGGCAGAAAGACTGAAAAGATACTTAAACAATTTTATTCACCTTGATCAAAATGGATTTCTGCTGAAGAGACAGATTAAAGATAACATGAGAATAATTTTAGATACACTGGAAAACTATGAGGCACGTCCCAAAAAACAAATGGCTCTGATGTTTTTAGATGCACAAAAAGCCTTTGACAATGTGAATTGGCATTTTATGCTGTTACAGTTGGACCAAATGGGCTTTGGTAAAAATATCACTCAAGTCATAGAAACAATACATCAAAAACAAACTGCAAAGGTTATAATAAATGGAGAGTTAACAGACTTTATATTATAGATACAAGAAAAGGGACTACACAAGGCTATCCACTATCACCTCTGTTGTTTATGTTAATACTGGAAGTGCTGAATAGGAATGTATGCAATATAATTGTATGAATATACAAAGCAGGGCTTAGAATTGCAACTATTATTCATTTTCTTCTATGTAATGATCATATAATTTTCTTTGGAAAGTTTAAACTTAGGAACAGATCCAAATAAACAAGTTTAGTACATTTAGCAAGATGTCTGATGCATGTCAGTATACTGAGTATCTTTAAACCCAACCAAAAGTGGGAACAACTGACCCAATTTCTTTTTTCACACTCTAGACATTCACTGAACGTGGAAAGAAGTTTAGCTGTCTATATTATTATGAAACTGCAAAAACCAATAACAATTCCCCATTCCATGTTCTTTCAGAGTTCTTTATCTATTATATTTTGATCTTTCAAAGATGATTCTCTCCAAAGGCTCTGGTATGCAGCTTCATATAGTTCAAGATAGCTTATTATATTGTACAGCCTCTATAGTCACAGTATCTCAAAAATGACAAAAATAAAGATAGGTTTCAGGGTCATTATATGATTGACAAGACCAATTACTAGACAGTTAAAAATAAAAATACCCCTTGGAATCTAAATTTGCTCTTCTTGTTTAAAATAACAACACAGAAATTACAAGAGGTAATTTTTATATATTATATATGACATTTTAAAAACATGTACTCATCAAATATAAAGCGTGCAGAATGGTTGAGCTGAATATATCTTGAAGATATTGCAACCATTTAGAAAGTACAAAAAATGTATGTTGCTTTAAAAGTCAGGGGAACTAAGGGTTGGGTTGTAATTTGCATTCATTATTATTTGAATTCACTTCATTTCTTTACCCAAGTCATAAGTAAACATAAATGTAAATCCCACAACAGATGTTACTTTCAGCTGCTCCTTTCAAAGGGCCTGTTCCAGGCTAAGGTATACAATTTGGCCAGAAACTGAACCTAATGGTATAATCATATATATGAAAGCATTAATTTGAATGATACTAGTTTGTTCTTCAACTGAATGATAAGGTAAGACTATGTAAGTCTGAATGATAATGTAAATTTACTCTCTCTATATTCTCTGCTACTTAATTAAGACATATATAACATGTTTATATATTACCCCAGAATATCTACAGTTGCTCTATGAGCTCATAACACTTAATTTCAAGTTATAACACAGTAAGCACACTCTAGATGCTGCTGCACCATAGTAATAAAAAAAATCTATTTAATATAAAAAGAAGAAAATATTATTTCAACATTAGTGTATTTTTCCCATTAGAGAGGATAATTTTTCCCCTTATTTAAAAAGCTTATCTGATATTTGATAAGCTTTCCATTCTGTATTTTTGGGATATCACAAAAGCATAGTAAATAGTGAGTATATGGGCAACACTGAGATCGATTTTGGGACTACTGAGTTAATATATGACAACTGATAATACAGACATAATATTTTTCAACTGGTTTTCTACATAGACATATTCTAGTAACATCATCTTGAGACTAATGACCTGAGGAAGGAAAATACTAATAATTAAATAATTAAGAGTCCCTTTCATATTCAAATCAAGTTTTTAGTTGCAGAACCTGAAAAAACGAATGGAGTAATGAGCTGCCAATGTCAATTCCTTTTAAAACTTCCATAAAGTTAAATAGCAGAAGCTAGTAAGCTTTAAAGCTAGTTCAAACACAGCCAGAAGGTCTTTCTTGTAAAAAAACCAAAGCCCATTGAAGATCCTCATTTCAATCAAGAACTCAAAACACTGTAACACATATTGTGATAACATTTCAGTACTCAGTACTCAGGATTAGAGTACAGGCAATCCTTGAGTATGACAGCAATTGGAACCAGGACTGCTGTTGCTAAGTGATGCAGTCATAAAATGCAATGACATGTGACTGCATCACTTAGTGATAGCAATCCAGGCAGTCCCAGATGTCAAGACATGCAGGTCATTAAATGGGAAGCATCAGGAATTCTAAGTAAGGAACGAGGGAGAGGAGGAAGGCCCTCCTGGTACAGGCTGTGCACAGGTTAGACAAGGGGTGTGTGTACTGCAGTATGGCATCAGCAGAGGGAGGATACAGAAGGAAGCATGATTTGTGTGTGACCATAAGATGACTTAGGAAGTAGGTGAAGGATGTATGAGAGTACAGAGAAGTCTGGGAAGGAAGGTACATGGCGTGCATGAACACAGGGAGAGTGCACACAGATGTGGGGCATGTGTGAATAGAGGAAGGCTTGGAAAGGAGAATGTGGGACACATGGAGGCCCAGGAAGGGGTGTGTGTGAATGCATGGAGGCCTGGGAAAGGGGGTGCAAGGTGCATGTGAGCCAGTTGTATGCGAATGAAGGGGAAAAAGAGAGCATAGTGAGTTCGAATGAGTGCGAGCAAAGAAAGGCATGGGAAAGACTTACCCGAATGAGTTGAGATCTTACCTCCCAAGTTCCCAATTGACATTGTGGGAAGCCAGGAGGAAGATCACAAATGGTGATCATGTGACCACAGGACATTGCAAATGGTCATAAGTGGGATTAGTTGCCAGTGCCCAAATGTTGTTCACATGACAACAGGGGCACTGCAACAACCAGATTCATTCCTAAATAAGGCTTGAAACAGATGGTTTCCAAAGAAGAACAATTATTATTTTGCTACAACAATGATGAAATAGGTTTGGGAAGTACCACAACATTTTTTAATGTTTACATTTTAAAATTAAACTTTCCTACACTATAAAAATAGGAATTATGTTATCTTTTATCTTTTACTGTGCCTCACTTTAGCCTTTTCGATAATAAATGCAGTTTCTAAATTTAAGATCATGCACTTGGGGAAAAGAATCCATCAATTCAAACTTGTTTGGGATAAACACATGTCTATCATTTGACAAAATTTAAAAATAAAATAACAAATCAAAATTATTGAATAAGACAGAAAGAAAGAGAGATGGGGAGACAAAGAGAAAAAGAAAGAAAACCAGAAGAACAAAAGTAAATACCTCCCACCCCCCCACAAAGGACAGACTCAAGGGACTACTGGGTCTTTTTCTGTCCTCAGTTTTGTAAGTTTCTAAGATCTTTTTAGTCTTAAGATAGAACTTGGAGAAGACTATACAGGAATAGGTTTCATAGTAATTCTTAGTATTTCCATTTACACTGAGTTAATATTTGCTACAAAACAATAATTTTAGGGATAGAAAATAATGCCAGTGAGGTACAGTATATTTTTCAAAGATATTAAGAAGCAGAATCTTGCTATAATAGAAATAGTTGCAAATTCATAAGTCTAATTAAAACATCTCACAGTAACACAATAATCAAGAAATCTCAGACTACTATCATGGTTTAAATCAATATACAAGGTCCAAAAAAGTATGTCAGATAAAATGAGCAAAAAAGTGAAGATACACAGTATGTAAATCATGACTGCAGATTAGAGACAAAAGACTAACCCTTCAGTTCATGATATTATTTATGATAGCAACTCTCATAACTTAAAAGACCACAAAGCAATCAGCCTGTTGACAGCATGACAAAAATAATTTAACTACCTTTTGGCCAACACTAGGCTTGATATGCCATATGTAGCAGTCATTTGATTGCTCTTGGTATATTCTGTCTCCAAAAGCAAACAGCTTAATATCCAACCGGCAATGTCTGTCATGCCATCATCTATATTTGCATAGAGCCCTAGAAATGGGGAGAGAACCTCCAGGCCTTTCCATGCCTTTTCCCTAAACTTTAGGATTCAAACAATGTTGAATGGTACTTTGGAGCAGGAGTCTCCAATCTTGGCTGTTAAGTGACTCATGTCCAATTTTATTACCTTTTTTGCTGTGATTGGTGAGTAAAATTTGTTAAAGGAATCACATGGTCATTAAGGGAATCGAGCTTGCCCCACTGATGTTGCTTGTTGGAAGCCAACGGGGAATGTCACATGACATTCTGGGATACTGCAACCATTGTCAAGCACCCTAATTATGATCACATGACTTTGGGGAAGCTGCAATGGTCATAAGGGCAAGGACAGGTCATAAGTTACTTTTTTCAGTGCTGTTGTAACTTTGAACAGTCACTAAATGAATGATTGTAAGTCAAGGACTACCTTAGCATTTCTCAATTAAACACTTCTGGGATTATTGCTCTTTCATACCAACCCAGTAATGAGCAGTGCAATAAGATGCAATGGGAAACTGAAAGAGGAATTGTCTGGAAAAGATCAGAAGACATAGTACATGTCTACTTCTCCCTTTCCTCTCTAGCTATTTCTCTCCCACTTCATCCCAGCTGCCTTGGAAAAAGCCTGAGATAACAGCAGTGAAAGAGAAATAAAATCAAATAAAAATCAGCCACAGACCTAACATGACCCAACTGAAGTTAGTTTCTAACAACAACTATATAACAGCCATGTTGTATAAAACAGCTCTGAGAAAAATGTCTCAATGTTCCAGATACTACCACAGCTTTGCAAAATAAAACCGTATAGTGGTTAATCTATTGTTTATTCAAAGCCACTGGCAGAAGTTAATAGACAGTTATGAACTAATTAAGTGTGTCTGTGTTATCTCCTCATTCATCTCACTTTTTCAATTTAGCTTTGTTAGTGTTCCATATGGTGCAGCATTCCTGCTGCTTGGATCAGCCATGCTCCACAAAAATGCCCTGCGAACAACAGGAAGCTAATAGTTGAACGGTTCCTCTAAATTTGTTTGACAAAGCTAACATTTAACACACCATGTCACATTGTCAGTAATCTGCAATTTACCCGTAGGCAGCCAGTGAATGCTCATTTTATTTACCTCTCATATTTAAGAGCATAATTAATATTCCATTCTGAAACAAAAATGAGAACTTGACAAACATTGTAATTTAAATTGTCCATTATAGCATGCACTAAAATAAAACATTTGCTATATGTTAATTGTGAAAATGATATGTATATCTGTAATTTAATCTTTTAGATTTAATAACACAAACCAAATTCTGCTGTAAGTTTAATGAGTTAAAAAACACAAATCCTTCTATTATTTTGTTCTTTGAACTCTTTAAAGATCCTATTCAATATTATATATTATTGAGAGAGATTACCTAAATCATTATCATTCTAACTGGGTGCAATTTGCAAAGAGCCACAACTAAAGCAATATGTGATTTGTTACGTTACCATGAAAATGATAAGAAACAGAGCTTTACATAACAGCCTTTTTTTTTAAACCAACAAACTAAAACAGTTGCTTTACTAGGATAGATAAACATTTTGCTCTCATGAAAGTGGAAATGGGAAGAAAATAAAACAAATTCTTTATTATGGATAATAATTCGAATTTTATAATGTAACCAACGGTGATTAAGTGCTATCAGCTGAAATAAATATAATTATTATTACGAAACCAAGTAATTTCATAACAATAATTGACACAATAAAAAGCTAATTTATTTATTTGTTTGTTTATTTGTTTATTTATTTATTTCAGTTACTAGCACTTATTCGGTAACACCTCTTGCATGATAATAAAACCACATACATCTTATCCAGAATGTTATGGAATTTACAGGTTTCTAATTATCTTGTGTTTTTATATCAGCTACATACATATTCAGGATAGATCAAGGCAAAAAAGAGCTTTGCCACTGCAAACTACATTTTAACTCATATAATGCATCTCCCCCTTAAACAGCAAAATTTGCCCCTATGCCTTAATTCTGAAATGAATCATCATAAAATACTGTTGTGTTTTACCAATCAGTTTGTGCTGGCTTGAATGACAGATTGAAGAGTTCTCTATTTCCTTAGTTACTAACCTCAAATCATAACTCCAATCACATTGCACATAATGCAACATAGTCTGATGAAAAACAATATATAGAATTAAATGTATTTTCCCACTCTGCCAAGCCCCCAAGAAGCAATTCATGCCTACAATAATTCCAATGAGTCCAGATTTCTGTCTGCTGGGTATATGAAATGAAGAGTCCCATGCACAGCCAAGTGACAAAAGTGCTACATAGCTATATATCGAACCTACTATAGTAGTCGTTTAGCTGAATTACATTTTGGAAAAACAAACGATTACATCTTTGTTTTAAACTGATTTGAACTAGTTTTCTGGCTTTATAAATTTTGGGTAACTGATTAAAGTTGTTATTATATAGAATAGCTCTAGGCAACCACACTGGCTTATTAAACATGGAAGACCTTCTCCGTAAAAATCTCTCCTCCTCACACCCTTCGTCCCCCAGGCATGCTATGTTCCATAGAGGAAAAGAATATCTGAAACAGAGAGAAATAATTAAATTTTGGGAATAAACAGCCTACAAATATTTTTGGAGTTCTTCGGAAGACACAGCTTCAGAGAATACAGATTTGACAAAGATTGCTCTTTCTCTCATCATAATCTCATGCGACTCATGTGGAGTTACTTGGCTAGCTCTTCATTAAATTTCATTAGTTATTACTAGTTTCAGACCATTTCAGATATGTTATGTGGGATTCTCCAAGGAAGAATGTTCTTCCAAGAGTGATCTCATCAGCCTGAACTTCTAGAACAGAAAGTAACTTCTTTAATAATATAAAAAGCCAGTACATCTTGACTGGCCACAGACTACAACCTAAAAGGACAGGAGACAGAAGAAAGAAAGGATGGGGAATGAAAAGGAAAACAAGAAAATTAGCTACAGCTCTTTCATAATTTTTATAATGACCAGAGCATTCTTCAGACATTTGGCTAAGTACATGAAATCTTGAGAATGGACAAAGGACTACCTACATCTTGTACTTGAATGCAAGTATATTTCCTTATGAACTAAAACCCTATTAAAGCAAGAAACCTTGTACACTTAATTGTATACTTTATTTGAAATGAACTTGTGGTAATTATCTTTATATTTCTTGGCTGACTCTCAAGGCCTGAGAAATCAGAAAATGGGACTTTGTCACTTTCAAGCTATCACACATCAAGTGATTAGCTAAATAGAACTGAAAGAATTTCTGTTATTCTAAATCACTGAGAAAAATAAGCATATCCTAAAATATTGTTTTGATAATTTGCACTGTGGTTTATTTTTAATTATTTCCTAAAAATCAGCCAACTAATTAAAGACCAAAGGTATGCAGGTTTCCTTCTCTTTCAAGGATATCAAGCTTTATAGTAATACAAACGTCATCTGGAAGAAACCAGAGCTAAAGTAATTCAGCTGCATCTGCAATTAAGTGAAAATGAAGTAAATGTATTATTTTGTTGGTGTTTTCATATTCTTCTCCAAATTTTTGATAAATGTCACCCTATGAAATATTTCCATGTCAAAGTATTCCTGGGTGAGTAAAAAAGAAACTTTCCCAGAATTAATGATGAATAGGATCAAAGGGAAAAAATTAAAAGTAGAATAGTTCTTAAATTAACTTTCAAAAAGTATGCTTTGGAGAAGTGTGTAGTCTTGAAAGATCAGTTACTGACATTGTGAAAAATGGGCATAAAGACAGTGGTGTAGAACTCTTTCCCCTTACATGTGTAAGAAATATCTCTATCATACAGAGGTGTGGAGAAACATTACTGCAATGATCAGGTAGTTTTGCCTTGCATTAGCCATATAATCTTTTGGATAAGCTATAACTATATTGTTTGTCCATATCCTGTTCCAACCACATAATCACGAACTACCCTGCTGCGTATGACATTCTGCAACAGAAAAGCTCTGTAGAAATATGATCACACCTGCTGTTGCAAACTGCTCAGAAACGCAAACAGGGCCTGTCCGAAAAATACTGGACATGATGTAGAAACTGCTTTGTACACATAGAAGACATCTACTGACACCCAAATATGGATATCCATCCCACTCAACTATGTTTGCAAAACATAGTTGCCATATATGTATATTCAACCCAACGTGTCAGTTTGAGTATGGTTAATCAGGATCACATGCTTGCCTTCTGACACTTTGTAACCCACCCAAACCCCAATAAAAGAGTTTGTCTCGAGCTAGTTCGGGGCTCGCTCACCCCGAGGAGAAAACATGTGTTGTGTCTTTCCTCAAACCCATTCGGCAGTTCGTGGGGAGCCCTCCGGGAGACCAACGCCTCAACTGGTGACCCCGACGTGATTCGTAGACCCGGGCTCTGCTCTGTGATTCGTTGAACCCGCGGACGAAGTTCAGGTGCCGTGTTACGCCGCCTGACACCCCATCTACTTGCCGTCTGGAACAGACATCGCGCAACCTCACGTGAGTTATGGGGCAGGACCTATCCAAAAAGCAGACTGTGCATTTGCAAGAATTGGAGAAGTTAGTCAGGAAAGCTAATAAAATTCAAAAATCAAACGGTAGTACCATTTACCCCGTCTCCCAATCAAACGTTAAAATTCTTCTGAAGTATCTGGGAGACCATTGCCCTGCCTATCAGGAGGAAGGGTCGCTGAAAAAATCAACATGGGCGCGCGTGGGGAAATGGCTCCATGAGCCCCCACGAGCCCCTCCACCATTATTAACAACATGGCAGGCCCTTATGGCCATGATTGATTTTCTGTATCCGGAAAAAGGAGGACAAAAGACCTTTGACTCAAAGCCTCCTGATTACGACACAGTGGCAGTTGCTACTGCCTGTCAGTCCCCTGTCACTCCCCCGTATCCCCCTTCCTCTGTCCCTGGCCCTAATCCTTCTGTTGCCAATCTTAATCACCCCCTACCACCGGGGCGGTGGCCACAGCACTAGCTCAAGCTCGTGCGCAGGGATCATTGGAACCAGAGGAATATGTCGATCTAATTGCATGTCCAGTGACTTTGGTCACCAATGGACAGGGGAACCTGATTCCACAGTATGGGCCTATCCCTATGAAGACCATAAGGGACCTGAAAAGTGCTGTAAATGCCTATGGCATTAGTTCCCCTTTTGTGAAGGGTCTTTTGGACTCCATGGCAGGCACTTTCATCATGTGCCCCCAAGATTGGAAGGACCTTGCTCGCATGATCCTTACTGACTTACAATATGTGGTATGGGAGTCTGATTTCTCATGTGTTGCTGCCGCTGCTGCTATCCGTTCGGGGATCCCAGGGATTACTGCTGATGTGCTTGCCAGAACGGGCCCTAATTCTCAGATTAATGCTCAAATACAAGCAAATGCTGCTTCCTTTCCGCTTTCTTCTTTCTGTGCAGTGCAAGCTTTTGGTAAATGTGATGAGTCTGGCAACAAAGCCTCTTCCACCTTTGCAAAAATCTTACAGGGACCAACAGAACCCTTCGCAGATTTTATAGATAAGCTGCAAAAGGCAATTGCCCGTCAAATTGAGAACCCCACAGACAATCTGAACTGCTTTTGAAATTGGCCTTTGAAAATGCGAATGTTGATTGTCACCGCATCCTCCAACCCCTTGCAGCCCGCCCTGAAAACACCCTGGCTGACTTTTTAAAGGCATGCCGTATAGTTGGCACCCAAGCCTATAACATGGAGGCTCTTGCCAACGCCCTACAGGGCACAAAATCCCCCACTGGGAACTGTTTCAATTGTGGCAGACCAGGACATTTTAAGGCGCAATGCCGTGCTCCTGGTGGCGGGTCCGCTCGGACTTGCCCCCCTCCTGATAATACAAACTGACCAAAAGCTGTCTGCCCACGATGCAAAAAGGGGTTTCACTGGGCAAGAGACTGCCGATCCAATCCCGCCCAGTCGGGAAACTAGATGTGGGGCCCTCGGCTAGCCCCGCACACAATGCTGATATCCCTCCATTGGAACCAGATCCTGACATTCTACTACTAACAGCTGCAGAATCTGTTGTCGCTTCCTTACCTACGACTACCTATTTTGTTCCTTTACGACCATCCATGGCCATTACCTTTCCTGAGACCACTCCTGCCACTGTGTTCCCTCATCGTAATCTTGTTGCTCAAGGTGTCCTCGCTTCCCCTTTTCTCTGAGAGTCCGCAGACCTTTCCTCTCTCACCCTTGCCTTCATGGTGACCGTGGAGGTTCATGTCCAGGAGGGAGACGTGGTTGCTACCATGATCCCCCTCACTTCTTCCCCTGCTACAACTACAGTGTTTCCTCCTGTTGCAATGACTATTGAAAAACATGTCTCAAGATCGCGTCCCTCTCTGACTCTTGTAATACAGGGACGTTCCTTTTCTGATGTTCTAGATACCGGAGCTGATGTCTCTGTGATTCGCACTGCTTAGTGGCCCCCCAACTGGCCCACTGATTCGTCTCCGGCAGTGCAGGGGGTCGGCAGAATTCAGACAGCCCAGGTCAGCAGAAATTGGCTGCCGGCAAGATCACCAGACTCTTCGGTCACTGCCTTTGTCCGACCTGTTGTTCTCCCCCTTCATATCAACTTGTGGGGGAGGGATCTCATGCATCAGTTTCACGCTAAGTTGATTTTGGATTGATAGCATGGCTTTCACCCCCCCTCTGCGTCTTCTTCTTTCTCTTAGAACAGATATCCCTGTGTGGGTGGATCAATGGACTCTCACACAGGAAAAGCTAACTGCTTTGCACTCCTTGGTGCAAGACCAGCTTGCCAAAGGGCACATTGAACCTTCTTTTAGTCCCTATAATACCCCAGTTTTTGTTATAAAAAAGAAATCAGGAAAATGGAGATTTTTGACTGATCTCAGGCAAATTAATGCCATTATTCGACCTATGGACCCTTTACAGTGTGGTCTTCCAAACCCAAACTTCATCCCCAGGCACTATGATCTAGCTGTCATAGATCTAAAAGATTGTTTCTTCTCTATCTTGTTGCATCCAAAAGATAGGCAGTTATTTGCCTTCACTGTCCCTGAATTCAACAATGCAAAGCCTACTTCTCGCTATCAGTGGAAAGTTTTACCCCAGGGAATGCTCAATAGTCCTACTATGTGTCAATATTATGTGGATAAAATCCTTCAACCTTTCCGTACTCTTTTTCCTTCCTTTCTGGTCTATCATTACATGGATGGTATCTTAATTGCTGCCCCAGGGCCTCCTGGGATGGTCAAACCTCATTTACCTACTCTTCTAACAATCTTACAGAAGGGGGGCCTCACTGTAGCCCCTGAAAAAATTCAGTTTACACCTCCCTTTTCTTACCTGGGTCATGTTGTCCTTCGCTCAGCTGCAGCTCCAAGCATGCCTCTCTTACATCTCTCTAAAAATCCTACCCTTGTTCAATTACAACAGTACTTAGGGTCCATTAATTGGGCTCGCCCCTATGTGGCCCTTACTACTGCACAACTTTCTCCCCTTTTCTCTGCCCTTACACAAGGTTCTCATCCTGCAGACCGAATCATCTTTAACACTCAACAACTTCATGCATTGGAACAAGTCAGTACAGCCCTAAGTTCAGTGCGGGTGGATAGATTTGCTTCTAATCTCCCTCTCTCCGTTCTAGTTTTAAATACAGTCATGTTGCCTACGGCTGCCCTGGTTCAGAGGGAAGGGCTGCCACGGCTTCTCATTCTTGAATGGCTCCACCTTCCTCATACTTCCCGAACATCTGTCACTCCCAAACCCACACAACTTTCTTTACTTATCTCAAAGGCTCGCTATCGTTGTAGACTCCTTATAGGTTTAGAACCTTCTGTGCTGTATGTTCCTTTTTCTCTTTCTATCTGGGAATCGTTATTGTCTATGTCTGATGAATTGCAGTTTGCACTTGCTGATTGGCCAGGAGAAGTCTCCTGCCATCCGCCTCCAGACCCAAGACTACTATTACTAAAAACTGTACCTTTTTCATGGAATTCCCCTCACTCTCTTCAACCGATCCCTCACGCACTTACTGTCTTTGCTGATGGGAGCAAAACTTTTGGGGCATGTGCCTGGCAACAGGATGGCCAGTGGCACACAAAGATAACACCACCCCAGAAATCCGCTCAGAAAGCAGAACTCTTTGCATCTGTACTTGCTTTTCAGATGTTTCCTTCTCAACCTTTCAATCTAATTCTTGACAGCCTGTATGTAACTCAAATCGTATCCTCCATCTATGAATCATACCTTTCTCCGTCTCTTGACTCTGAACTACTTACTCTCTTTATTAAATTGCAAACACTCATTTCTACTCGCCACTCTCCTTTTCATGTTTCTCACATTCGAAGTCATCAACCCTTCCCTGGAATACGACAGGAAGGAAATGACCGAGCCGATGCTGCGGCATCAGCTGCTCCTCTGAAATCTTCTATGACAGCACTTTCTATTTCCTCCCAAACTCCTTGGGAAAGTCATTCTTATTTTCATCAAAACAAAAAGGCGCTCATGAAACAATTTGGCTTATCGGCTACTGAAGCATCTGCTATTTTACAGCAATGCCCTACTTGTAGCCAACAAGCACATTCTCTTCCTATGGGAGTTAACCCTAGAGGAACTCAAGCTTGTCAAATCTGGCAAATCGATGTAACTCAATATCCATCCTTTGCCCCATGGAAATATCTCCATGTTTCCATCGATACTTATTCAGGCTTCATCATGGCAACCCCTCAAAGGGGTGAAGCCACAAAACATGTAATTAATCACTGCATTCGTACCTTTGCATCGCTGGGATGCCCAAAGGAGATTAAAACAGACAATGGTCCTGCTTATATTAGTACAGCCTTTGCGGACTTTTGTAACAAATGGGGAATCACACACAAGTTTGGTATTCCCTACAATAGTCAAGGTCAAGCCTTGGTAGAGCGCGCCAATCTAACTTTAAAAACAGCTCTTGACCGATATACGAAAACACAGGGGAAAACAGCCCCTGGCCTCCCAGCAGTGCAAAACACATTGAATCTATGTCTTCATGTCTTAAACTTTGTCAACCTGACTGGCACCCCCCCATTGTCTGCCGCATACTGTCATTTCTCTGCCTCCCCATCTGCACCCCAACAGCGTCCTCAAGTCTACTACCACTGCCTGCTGGACCTGACTTGGCGAGGACCTGCTGATCTCATCACATGGGGTCTAGGCTACGTAGCCGTCCAGCTGCCGGACCGAGTGCTTTGGGTTCCAGCCAGACACACCAGACCGTATTTGGTTAAGTCACATTAAAGACGGTTCCCTTTTCATCTCCCTAAAGCCATGCCTCAACCGGGAAGAATGCTGTGGTTTCCTGTTGCCCTTCAGCTACTGAGCATTGCCTTTTATACTTCTAACTGTGTGCAACCCAATCCTCATCAGCCCCAAAACCTAACATGGGTAGTACTGGACGTACACGCAGACATCCTGAACTCCACTTCATCCATGGCAGTGCCGGGATCCTGGTTTCCTGATCTGTACTTTGATTTTGGCATAATGATGGACACCACCATTAGCCACAAATGGGTCAAGCAACGGCCCGTCTATGTCTGCCCTGGCCATAAGAAGGATACAGCACACCGGAAGAAATGTGGGGGGGAAAGTGTATACTTTTGTGCAGACTGGAGCTGTGTCTCCACGGGAGAAATATCATGGGACCCTCCTCTCAAAGATGATTTTATTACGCTCAAAAGAACTGGCGAGAACGTAATATGTAAGCGAAACCAAAGAGGAGTATACCAGAATTGGAATCCGGTAAAAATTTCTTTCACCAATCAGGGAAAAATGTATAGGGGATGGCAAGCAGGGGTCACTTGGGGAGGTCATGTTTATGATAACGACGGAGACCCAGGTAACATTTTCACCATAAAACTAATACAAACCCCCGTAGAACCCCCTGTGCCGGTAGCCCCCAAGAATATACTAACCAACCGTAAGATGCCAGCCCCACAACCCACCGGTACTCCAGAGAAAAGTTCACCTGCTCCTCTTGTTTATTCTTACCCTCCTTCACAGAGCCGCCCTGGGAACCCTCTCTGGGACATTGTCACAGCCACCTACCAATTGGTAAATAGCACCAATCCCAATATTACTACAGCCTGCTGGTTTTGCTACAATGTCCAATCCTCATATTACGAAGCTGTGGGGCTTGTTTCTCCATACAATACTTCCTCAGATGACAAGGCATGCAGATGGAAACATGGCTCACAAACACTGCGATCAATCTCAGTAAAAGGAACCTGCATTGAACAGGTACACACACAGTACAAACAGTACTGCAATACAACACATAGCGAGATTGACACAACACTCTTTTACATACCACCTAAGGATGGATGGTGGGCCTGCTCTACAGGCCTTACAGCCTGTGCCCACGGCCATGTGATAAGCACCAAAGGCTTTTGCATCCTTGTCCAGGTCATACCACGCATATACATCCACACAGAGAACGAAGTCTATAAAACCTACTCAGGATCACAACTCATAAGACACAAGCGAGAACCGATCTCCACTCTCACAATAGCTCTTCTGGTGGGACTTGGCCTAACTGGAGCAGGAACTGGAATAGCTTCTTTCGCACATCAATATACTCAATACAGTGACCTTAGGGCAGCCATCGATGAAGACTTAGAAAGAATAGAAACTTCTATCTCTCACTTACAAACATCTCTGACCTCCCTCGCAGAAGTGGTCTTGCAGAACAGGAGAGGACTTGACCTACTTTTTCTAAAGGAAGGGGGGTTATGTGTGCCTCTAAGAGAAGAATGCTGCTTCTATGCAGACCACTCTGGCATAGTGCAGGACTCCATGACTAAACTAAGGGAGGGCCTGAATAAACGAAAAAAGTAAAGGGAGGATCAACAAGGATGGTTTAAAAGCTGGTACAACCTCTCCCCTTGGCTCACCACCCTGTTAAGCGTTCTTATGGGACCATTAATTTTGCTTGTATTAATGTGCACAATTGGCCCATGTTTGTTTAACCGCTTCTCTAAATTTATCACAAGTAGAATGGATTCATTGCAGACCCTGTTGTTGCAATCCCAGAATACCCTCTGGGACCAGGAAAGCGGTGATACCTATCAATCGGTGCCACAGGATAATATGTCAGCAAAAAATCTCTTCATCTTGAATGGGGAGAATGAGGACGACTCAGTCCTTTAAACACATAAACATCTTCTCAGACTATAATAGGGAAAGGTCAAACGATACAGGGCGAGTCGGAGGACTTGACTCTGTGTCCAGTGGTTGGTGAGTGGAAGTGACTCTCAGGCTCGGAGGAGTCCGGGCTACACTCCGGCTTAACCTGCCACAGCCTTTCCCTTGAAATAAAAAATGAAAGGAGGAGATGTGGAGAAACATTACTGCAATGATCAGGTAGTTTTGCCTTGCATTAGCCATATAATCTTTTGGATAAGCTATAGCTATATTGTTTGTCCATATCCTGTTCCAACCACATAATCACGAACTACCCCGCTGCATATGACATTCTGCAACAGAAAAGCTCTCTAGAAATATGATCACACCTGCTGTTGCAAACTGCTCAGAAACGCTAACAACAGGGCCTGTCCGAAAAATACTGGACATGATGTAGAAACTTCTTTGTACACATAGAAGACATCTACGGGAGAAGGCAGAGCTTCGTCTCGGTGCTACAGCTGAGATCTCGGGGCTCTGAGATCTCAGCTGATATTTTCACCCCTGGTCGGTCCTAACAGACCTAAACCGTCCCATAGAGACGGGGATTGTGAAGGGCACAGTCCCAGGATCCCAGAGATATCGCAAATCTCTGGTTTGATCCGGGAGAAGCCCTTTTGCTGGCGGTGGAAAGGCAGCCTCCAAAGCTGCTGAAGTCGGGACAGCTCCGAAAAGAAAGTGGCTGGAGAGAGGGTGTGTCGGCTGGGTGAGGAACTTCTTTTGTATTGCAAATTGGCTGAGACCTGAAAGGATATCCTGAACAAAGAAGAAACCTGTGGCTTTATTTTTGTCTGACTGGAACCTGGGTGAGCGGCGTTTTTTAAGTGATGTCAAATTGAGGCTTGGATTCTTTCCTTACTATTTTTTTTTTTCTGAGGACTTTAATGTGACTTTGTAGGTAACCAGATTGAATTTTTTCTTATATATATTTTTATGCTTCTTTTGATTTTTTAATTTTCTTTAGGAAAGAGGCCCTCTTTGTTTCTTCTGAGTTTTGTATACATTACTCTTTTTTCTGGCTGAGGGGGGAAAAAGTATTAAGAGATCTTGCAACACTGCCAACTAGAGGCTTGAAAGTACTTTACTTGAATTGGGGAGAAATGTATAAACACTCCTTCTCAAGGACATTTTAATGTGATAAGATGGAGGGAGAGCACAGAAAAATATTATTACAGGTGTTTTCCTGGACTCTTATCAACATCTCAACACTTGAGGCTTGGCTTTGAAGCTGCTGGAGAAGAGAGTCACAATAAGAGCCTTGGATAAATAAATAAAGTGCAGTGTGCAGTCCATATATATCCTTTTTCTTCTTTGGTTTTTTGGGCCTTTTTATTATTGGATTTTTCCATTTTGGATCATAATTGACTATTCTATCAGATGGATTGAAGGTCAAAAAGAATTTGAAGTTTTTTGAAGCATTAAAATGAAAAAAAAAGTGAGAAAAAGAAGAAAGTGTTAAATGAAATAGACTGTGTGTATTTGGATTGCTTGGTGACTTTGGGACTTTTGGAAATTCTTATTTGAATGATTAAAATCATTTGGGTCGTTTAAATTTTTTCTTTTTTTTACAATGGCATTACTTATGGATGAACTGAAAATGGAATTTATAAAATATAATCAAGAGAAACAAGAAGGGAAGGATTCTTTTGGCTCTATTTTTCATTTTTTAGAAATGGTAATTTCTACATATGAGAAATTACAAGAACAAGAAGATTGGGATGAAGAAGAAACCATCCTTAATGAACAAGCAACTTTATTTGGGGAAGAAAGGGGAAAGAGGAGAAAGAGAATGGAGAATTTAAGACTTAAAAAAACAACCAAAAAAGGGAAAAACAAGGTGACAAGTGGACACAATATCAGAAAGCAACAGAAAAGAGGAATACACAAGAGGGTGGAGATTAAGAGACAAGGGGGTAAAAAGGGGAGAGGGGAGAAACAAGGGAGGAAAGAAGGGAAGAGAAGCTACAAAGGTTTGAAACTAGATGTAAAGAAACAGATTTTATTTAGAGATAATGGGTAAACATATAACTGAAAAAGAGATTCTGCAAAGGTACAAAAGATTGTGTTGTTGTATTTGTATTTGAAATAATGTTAGAAAATTGGAATAATATATGATTATAAAATGGGACAAAATATTTAATGTAACTTAGTGAAATTTTTTTTTTTAAATAAAATAAATGAAATTAAATATGAGAGAATTGAATTAAAGTAACTAAGCAAAATCTATAAGTGTTCCCATAGAAGTATGATATTTATTTAGAAAGGATTGTGTAAAATGTTTAAGATTTAAATGAATGTTAATTTTAATGATATAATTTCAATTGCTATGGATTGTTGTTTTAATTATATTATATATATAAAAAAAAAACTTTTTTCTTTCTGTTTTAAAATATTGAGTTTATTTTTAGAATGTATTACGCAGAATCCGAATGAAAATTATGTGTTATGTTAAACTTTAAAATTAGGGGAAGGATAAGTATGACAAGGCATTATACTCCAATCAGTCATTACAGAAGAAATTTTGTGTTAATGAAAAAAAATAATAGACAGCTGAAACAGGACAGACAAAAGATATAAGTATAATGATTTAAATTGAGATGAAATAAATATAATAGAATTAAGAGAGTGAAAAGAGGGGAGAAGCTATGTAGAAAATGTAAAATAGTAAACAAGAAATGGAATTGCTATATAAAAGTAAGCATGAACTTGAATTTATGTCTGTACAAAAAGATGTAACTCGGGATCAAACTGCCGTCCAAAAAGATATTTTATGTTTTCTATGTTTTGTGTTTTGTTGGTATATGTTTGTTTGTTAAAAAATTAATAAAAATTTTTTCAAAAAAAAAAAAAAAAGAAGACATCTACTGACACCCAAATATGGATATCCATCCCACTCAACTATGTATGCAAAACATAGTTGCCATATATGTATATTCAACCCAACGTGTCAGTTTGAGTATGGTTAATCAGGATCACATGCTTGCCTTCTGACACTTTGTAACCCACTCAAACCTCAATAAAAGAGTTTGTCTCGAGCTAGTTCGGGCTCGCTCACCCCGAGGAGAAAACACGTGTCATGTCTTTCCACAAACCCATTCGGCAGTTCGTGGGGAGCCCTCCGGGAGAGCAACGCCTCACAGACAAGTGTGTGTAATGTGTGTGTGTAATTTAGCAAGCTTTGTACTGCAAGTTCCCCCCACATATTAGAAATTACTTAGAAAACTTTATGAATTGCTTCATTATATTGTAATCACTCTTGTTAGCCTTTTATTTATATTTCTATATATAACAATCCAAGAAAATAGTATAAACTCTCTTCTAAATAGACAGGAATAATAGAAGTGAGTAGAAACAATGCTCTTACTGTCATATTCTTAAAAGTTGGTCACTTGTTTGGTTTTCCAAGTTACTGAATAGAAATGTTCTTAAATGTTTGCATCTGTCTGCTACCCTTCTTGATGTCTCTTCCAAATCAAGGGGAGTTGGAAGAGTCTATCTTTCTCCTGATTACCATTTTATCCTGGTTTGAGACTAATGTTTTTGAATCCTAAAGGCTATTGGCTCCTGGCTGAATATCAGGTGGAAATCCCATCAGTGAAGTCATATCTTTTGACTTGGAAATTCTTGTTAAAGAACTTATTAAGAATATACAAAGGAAGACTTTGTCTCAGTTTGTGTACCAAAGGGTTTTTTAAAAAAAACCCATTACTTTTTGATCCAGGATAGTGACAAGCAATCCACCTTTCTGTGCATGCGCAACATACTTAATATTAAAAAAAAAAAACATACACACAACCTCTCCCCCCCACAGATGAAAAATAATTAAATCCAATGGAAGATTCATTTAAATCTGAAACCAAACATTAAATAGATCTTCTGAACAGAAGCATGAACCATGGTGGCACAGTGGTTAGAATGCAGTATTGCATGCTGATTTTGCTGACTGCCAGAAGTTCAATTTTCACCTGCTCAAGGCTGACTCAGCCTTCCATCCTTCCAAGACCAGTAAAATGAAGATCCAAATTGTTGGGAGCAATATGCTAAATCTGTAAAACCACTTAGAGAGTGCTCTAAAGCAGTGTGAAGTGGTATATAAGTCTAAGTTCTATTGCTATTACTCAGTCAGCTTCTCCAAACAACAAATAATAATGGTCATGATACCTTTTCTTTTTCTAAAACCCTCACTCATCAGCCCAGCAAAAAATACCTGGATATTTCCTCCCCCAGCCTGCCCAAAACTCCCTGAATTCTTGACCTTAAATGTGTAAATCCATACACATTTTTAAGATGATATCTTATGATACACTTTCATGTCTGATAGACACTGATGCAAGATCCATTTGGGGGAATTCGTTTCCCAAACCAAACACAGCTGCTAAAGCCCATGTCACACTGGCCAACGGATGCAAAAAAGACACAGCAGACGAGCAAAATATTCCATCCGTTGTTATCCACTCTTAAAAGGGGCAAAAATTTGCATAACCGGAGTGGATAACATGGACGCGGGGAGGACGCAGGGCGGATGCAAAGCGGATGCGGAACGGAAACCCAGCGGATGGAAGCAGATGGGAGCGGATGGCGCAACCGCAGGGCTTCCGGGGGGCCTCAGCAAAGCGGATGTGGAACGGATACAGTGGATGCAGAGCGGATGCAGAGCGGATGAAGCGGATGCACAGCGGATGCACAGTGGATAAAGCGGATGCACAGCGGAAGCCTAACGGATGCACAGCGGAAGCGGAACGGATGCCGAGCGTTAATTGCGTATGCAGGGGGAAGTATTACATAAGCCCCCCGGATATAAAGGGAAGCAGCTCGCACGTGGCCAGCATTCTGAGGAAAGACCTGCTGCTGGACACTTCGAGTTCCTTGCCTGCCCTGCCAGCCTGCCTTCCAGCGAGCCTTGGTGCCTGCCTGCCTGCCTGCCTGGCTTTCTGCCAGGCTTCCTGCCAGCCTTGGTGCCTGCCAGCCTCCCTGCCAGCCAGCAACCCCACAACCATGGGGAGGAAGTGAAAGCCTCAGCCTACAGAGCCTGTAGATGGCTTCGTACTGTTGCAGAAGGATGGTGGCTGCCAAAAGGACTGTGGTACGATCCACGGTGGACATGACTGGATGCTGTGGAAGAGGAAGAGTCAGATGAAGGCTGCAGAGGTCTGCACAGGTGGGCTGCTGGTCTGAAAGTGAGATGCAGACGAGTTGCTCCCCCTTTTTATAGGCAGTATAGGTGTCCCTTTGCATCCTCTAGGCATCCTCTAGGCATCCTCTAGGCATCCTCTAGACATCCTTAATATCCGAGATAGGTCCCCTCTGCGAACGTTTTTTCCGTTTTACATGCTTTGTTTCCATGCTGCATCCGCTAGGCATCCGTTCTGCATCTGTTCCGCGTCCGTTCCGCTTCCTCCCTGCGTCCGGGCGGATGCGAGTTGCGCGGATGCGCAGCGGATGCCAAGCGGACATAGCAGATGCGTAATGGATGCGTAGCGGATGCAGAACGGACGAACTGGATACATTTTCTGCGCAAAAGTTTTAGGCAGCCTAAAACTTTCTGAGCGGAAGAAACGTCAATAAACGGATGCTGGACGGATAGAGAGGAAGCAAAATGGAGGCAGTGAGTACATCGCGTTTTCGAACGGATGGCAAGGTTTTTTGTCCGTTTTACATCCTCTTTGCATCCGTTGGTTCAGTGTGACATGGGCGTAAGCCATTATAAACCTGATGATTGCTTTTCATACAAGAGTAGCAACTCAAGAGAAATTTCTGTTCCAAGAAAATGATAGGATGCTACTTATTTAAGTTGATTTTCAAATGAAAAATCAAAGTAGACAGATAAAATATTTTTTTTGGTAATTTGCTGATTGTCTTCATTATACTTTCTGCTTTCTTATAAGTCTCACAAAAAGTAACGTTTCCTCAGTAAAATTGAGCACTCTATTTTATCAAATAATTTTATAGATGATTTCATAGGACTTCTAAATATATAATTAAGAGAATCGTACAACCTGTTGTTAGTATCTTTATTATTTTAAATAATAAATATAAAATGCTTCCTTGGTAGGATACATTGAAATTATTTAGTCAAAATTTTCAAAACTGATGATGTTTACTGACTGGTTTTTTTTTACAAATCTTCTTTTCCCAGTAAAATAGCTTTCTAAGCACAGAAGACTGTCAACAAAGTCACACTCTAAAATTTGAAAACCAATATGCACGTAATATGAGATGTGTTTATGCATACAATACATATGTAAAGAGATGAAAAGATAAGCAATTATATATGAAATAGGAAAACATTTCAAAAGATTTGTTCTGAAATGAAAGCTGAAATATTTATTTTGTTTATGTCAATTTATTTTGAAATGCCTTTATAATAAATGATGCTATATTCTGCATCCCATAATCTAAAGAGAAGCATAATGAAAGCATGATAAATTGGAATATGATATTCTTCTGTATCAAATGTTTGTTTTTGAACTAAATATCTCTTAGTGAAAATACTTTTTTACAATGGTACTCTATATACTGAAAAACTCCAGAAAGCATTTTTATTTCTTGCATAGTCTTCTGGTATTTAAACAGAGTTTGCACAATTATTATTAAATTGCAGGGCATGTACAATAAGTATTGCCCCTGGGTATTGATTGCTAAAAGGGTGCCCTCTTCATTTCTTATGACCGAACTGTGTTATTAGTTCAAGTGTGCTTTTGATAATATTCTGCCTGGCATTATTTAAAATACCGGATTCAGTCTTTTTAGTTGCCAGAATTATTTATTTACCTATAGCCAGTCTGCATGTCCCTCAAAACCATGGTTTGATGTGGACTGCAAAGCAGCCAGGAAAAGATTAATAATTAGCTAACTATAATCTATAAAAGGCAAATAATAGCAACATTACAGCACATAATCTCCTTAACCAGAAACAATACAAGCAATTAACTAGGCAAAAGAAACTGAGGGACCTGAAAGCATCCTGGACTTTTTTTTTTTAATCAATCAAAACAAACAATTCTTCTCTTTTCTGGCATATCACTGCAGGATACCCTAGCCTCGACCTATAACACTTGCCAGAAATGTGAGAAAATCACTACAGGAACAATTTAGTGACTGTTCAAAGTTACAGTGGCACTGAAAAAACAGCTTATGACCAGTTTCCACACTTAGAACCATCGCAGCAACCCCATGGCCATGTTATCAAAAATTAGGTGCTTGGGAAATGACATGTATTTATGACAGTTGCATGTCCCGAGTCATGCGTTCACCATTTGTAACTTTTCCAGTTGGCTTCCAACAAGCAAAATCAATGGGGAATACCAGATCCACATAACAACTGCATGATTCACTTAATAACTACAGCAATTTGCTTAACGAATTGGCAAAAAAGCTCATAAAATGTGGTGCAATTCATTTAATAACTGTTTTGCTTAGCAAAAAAAGGTTTGGGCTTAACTGTGGTCATTTGTTGATGAATACCTGTACAGGGACCTTTACCTGTATCAGAGAAAGATAGCTCAATGTCTAACATTGAGACTATATATTAACATGGAAAAGCTGCTCTTTTGACAACTAGCAAAACCCAAGGAGGTTATGGATCTAATTTCCCAAATTAAATCAGGGAAGCCCCAGATGCAGATTTTATTACACCTGAAATAAGTAAAAGTAACGCAGCATGGTGTGCTACTATACTGGAATCACTCTTCAGAGCAATTGACAAAACTGGCTGTATACCTAAGGACTGGGGTCTAGCGATCATTGGACCTATGCATAACAAAGGGAGTAAGACTGACACTGACAATTATTGACAAATAATTCTCCTTAATATTAGAAATAAACTTTAATCTTCCATTTCAGTGAAAGCTTAGAGATTGAATGGAAGGGGAAGGACTATTGGCAGAAAAACAAGCTGGTTTTAAGAAACATCGTTCAATGATTGACCAACGTCTTATACTTTGACAGCTTACCAAGAAATACACCTGGAATTTTGCTTCATTTTATGCAGTCTTTGTTCATTTAAGGCAACGTTTGACTCTATATAAGGGGTGTGTATAAGCGCACAATCATGCCTACCGTCCATGTCCTATTGTCCCCAATTATTAGTTCCTGTTTCATGTATTTAAACTTATTTTTATTTCTATTATATTGTTAAGTATTAGACAAATAAATAAATAAATAAATAAATAAATAAATAAATAAATAAATAAATAAAAAATAAATAAATATATATATCTCAGACTAAGCTATGGAACAAACCGTATAATACCACTATTGATTGCTGTTGTTTCTTATTCATGCACTGCATGAAGAAGCAAAGCTTAAAGTAAGATGTACCTCTCAAGGACACCTGACACCACCCATTCCAACTATCAAGGGAGTAATATTTTGGCACCTTATGGTTTTTTTATATAAATGATGTGGTAGAGTGAATGAAGAATCCAAACTTCCATCCACCCAAATTATGATAGAAACATACAGTATTACTATATTGTTATATGCAGATGAGGCAATAATATTCTCCAATAGGACTCAAGAGAGCTTTGAACACTTTTTCAGATCTATTCTAAAACTAAAAGAATGGGATTTGTAAATCAGGTGAAAAAGTATTCCTGGCCGATCAACAACCATGCCATTAGATAAGTGCATGGTGATGCTTGGGGATAATATTTCAGACTACTGGAAATAAAAGGGCCTGTGCAAACTACGCTTCACATAGTTTACATAGGAGCACAGCAGCTATTTTAAGAGTTCATCATTCCGTAAGTCAATATACACCCACACAACTAAGCCCTTGTGCAATTACTATATAGCACGCATAACTTGGACCCTCATCTGATCTTATACCATTGGAATTTGTCTAAAGTTTTAAGATCAATTTTCCCAGCTCCTCATTGTGCTTCCAATACTTCACTATGCATGGAGGCTGGAATGGTGAGAGTGGAGATGAGAATATGGCAGGCTGTATTATTCTACTGGTTGAACCTGACACGTTCTCTTGTAGGCTTACTTCCACTACCTACATTAGAAAACTGATTTCAAAGTAGATAAAAACAAACAACTTACAATAATCTCTCCTGAGATTTCCTCCCATATGTTCAAAGTATGACAACGGTCACATTTTGGCAATTTCTTTTGAACACACACCATTAAATGGACATTGATAATACCCATCAGCTTTCCATTGCAGACAGTAGAAGATACACACCAGCTATGCATCGTACATAGCTTAACATCCCTTATCAGAGATGGGCTTTTACTTTAGTCCAACTAATAATCTCTCCTCAGCATCTCTGGCTGGAAGATATAAAAAGAGCCTACATTCATTATGAGTATGTCTTCGTGACTCACGACAAGTAGAAACCATCAAACATGTTCTTCTGTGCTGCCTGTTTTATTCAGAACCTCAAAATGCTCTTTGTTTACATCATTTCTGACCAGCAAAACAGAATACAATAATTAACAGTATAAGCAATTTCAACTCTCCGATATCAACCCTGAAATAAGACACCAAGTTGCTAGGTTTGTGTGGTGGCATGCAAAATCAGGTAAAGAATAATTAAGAGCAACTGAACCTGCTTAAGTATGGATAGTCAGAAATGTCTCAGGCTTAGCATTAATCATTGGCTTTGGAGCTATTGTGCTACATTTTTGTCAGGTTTGACAAAGGTCTGTAATAATTTTTAATACTTAATACTGCTATTCCAAGTTTATATTAGTCAGATTCCTAATTTTAATTTCTTCTTGAGTATAGGTATAGCCTTTTAGCCAGAGGTGGTATTCAGCAGGCTCTGACCAGTTCTAGGAGAACCAGTAGTGGAAATTTTGAACAGTTCAGAGAACCAGCAAATTCCACCTCTGACTGGAGATTTTACAGTATTCTTCCCCTGCCACACCCACCAAGCCACACCCACAGAACCAGTAGTAAAAAAATCTGAATCATACCACTGCTTTTAGCATGTTTGATTTTACATTATATTTTAGCCATTTTTTTTTGTCTGAATGTACTTTTTAAAACTTATATGGCATTATCAACTTAATTTTAGATTTTTGAACTTTTAAGTTATGTAAATAGATTTATGTATTTTATTCTATTTGCGCTTCACCTTTCTATCCAGCAGGTTATCCTTTATTATGAAAATAAAGAATACATTTGAAAAAAACTAATACTAAAAAATAGCGAATAAAAACTTTAGCAAAAAAATGTTTTAATAGGTTTTGTGCATCAATGAGACACATAAACAAACAACTTAATGAAGTAAGTAGAAAACAAACCCTAATCGACAGTTAACAAAAACAGAAAACTCAGAATGCAAACTGCTCATGGAAGCCAGGAAAGACCACAAAAGGTATTTTCTCCCCAAATTCAAATCTTTAATATAAAATTAGGTTTCATTTTGCTGTCTGTTACTCTCATGTGCATTTCTGTGTTGTTCTTTTCATACATTTTCAAATGAAAAAAGAGGTTTTGTACCAGCATATTCAAGCTAGAGAGCGTACTTCTTCTGCACAGTATGCTTGAACTTGCTGGATCAGCACATACAAATCCTTGCAATGTAGAATCAGCGCTTTTTGGGGTAAATGAGCTACATACCTTTCAGTGTTTAAAAAATAACAACTGACACAGTCATTATGTGCCTTCTGCTTGAACAGAGACCTATTTTTAAAAGATCAGCTATAGTTTAAACTTTTGTCCTGAACCTGCGATTTCTCTGTAATAGTCAGCCAAAAATAATGCTCTGTCATCCACTACGTCTTAATCTCCACAAGGCGTACTTTGTATATTTGATGGTTCATTATGGGTTTTGTTGTTCCTGTTGTTTCAAAAGTATAAAGTGTCAACAGCATTCATCTAGCCATCCTGTTAATTTTGAATTCTGAACAAACACATGTTTAGCCATTCTGTTGTATATGAAGTTCATAAAGAGTTTTCCTGGATTGGAAATAACACATATTATAACTCGTACAATGTTTTTATGTACATATGATATCCATTGGGAACTGAACTAATGAGGTTTGAATGCAAAAAACTCAATTAAATTTGAATGAAACTTAATGGTCTTGATACTCTGATTTACCATCCAGGGTTATTTTTGCTTATTTTCAGACTTTGATTTTGGACTAAAATGATAAATGCCTACTATCCTGATGAAGCAGTTGTAGATAGGCAGATGCAATTCTGTAACTCTAATTTTCATTTGACTCCTATTTCCAGCTTAATGCCTTGCCATTTAAATTGTGTCTCTATGTTCCTGTTTTTTTTCCTACACAGTCAACCACTATTTTGTTCTGTGCCCTTTGCTTTCCCATTACAATTGTGATTTTCTGTTCTTTGTGGTTTTAGATAAATTCATATTCTCTGTTCATCTGGGTATTCTGATGTAAACTTAGGATATGTGAAAGTTTTGCTTTAGCTTCATTTTTATAGCTCAGAGGCCCCCAACTTTTGGTCACCGGGGTCTAGTTTTGTGGCAAAAAAGTTTTCCATGGATTGCTAGAGCATGCTTTCATGCACAATTTCTGTTCTTTAAAAACACCTTATCATAATCATACTCTTTAGCCCTATGCACTACATGATTCCATCCTGATAAAAGAGCAATTTATCCTTTTAGAAGACTGAACATATCAATATATTTTCCCAAAATTCTAGAACTCCTTTCTCTCAACCTCTATGAGTTTTCTTTAACTATGGCTTCTATCTGATCTCTCCACATGAAACAAATAATATAAGGGGGAGAGAGAATAAACCATCTTATTTTGAATGATGAGTTGCTTTAAAATATCTGGAAAGATAGAAGGCTGAGAGCTCAAGTTAACATTTTAATACGTTAATGACTTATGAATTTTTGTGACAAAATAATGTGACAAAATAATGAAAATATGTGCATTAACTCCAGCTACGTTCAGGCTATATGCTTATACTGTTTTCACAGAGAAATGGGAAAAATTAGCTCTTTTTATAGCACACAATTAAACTATCAACTTTATAGCCATCAAATAGTGCAATCGGCATAAGTGACAATTTTAAAAGACAACAGGAAATTTCATTATGGACAGGCTATCAGTGGCTATTAGCCTTGACTATTTATTCCCCTGGGGACAAAGGCAGCATGCCTTGAAAGCTACTGGGAAGGGTTTATTTTGTTGATTAATTGATTGATATTGTGCATTTGAATCCCTATTAACTCCTGCCTGGAGGCTTGCCATTGCAAGGGCTGAGAGAGACCAGCTCATTCAACAGACTTTGTGCCCAAGGCAGGATTAGAACAACTGTATAGCATCCTACAATCTATTTATGAGAATCTGGTTTGCTACCATCTGGCATTAAATGAACCACTGGTAAGATCCAGTGTGCTTTTATGTTATGATATTACTCTCAGTTACATCTTAGCTGAATAAAACATATTTTTTCCTTGCTCAAAGATCAGTGCTTCTAAAATTATCAAATACATTAAGAGAAACTTGTATTAAATTCTTCTTCCTTTTATATACAAACTGTTTGGAATTTTCCATAAACTTGTGATTTTTACTCACCAGTCTCCCATAATTCTTATTTTTTACAATTAATATTATTTGCTAAAATTGTGGAATACAAAAGAAAAAATCTACACTATATACAGTGAAAAAATATGTTACAATTAAAATGAAGTAATGTAACAAAACCTAATTAATAAAAGTATATACAATATAAAATTCAATCATCAATCTTGTCATCAAATATAGGTCACACAGCAATATGTGATACCATCTTGTCATTTTTAGAACTCAGAAACTTTTAAAAAACAGAGAAGAAACCTGTACTCCAAATGTATTCTTTAAAATTAGGAGAGTTAACTTTCTTCCAAATTTTCAGCATTATCCTCTCTGCCATACTGTAGAAGGACAAGTTCAAAATGCAACATCACATTTGGACCCTTAACTAGTATATTTATCCTGCCCTGTAATTCTTCATGTTTCGTATTATTTGGCCAAATTAAATTATACTAAATTAGGTTGATGGTTAAGAATCTTTGCAATTCAGTCCTGAACAAATGGAATATCTGAATGCACAGGAGTGAAGTATTGTTTAAAGGCATGGATCCACCATAAAACCAAAGGCATGGATCCATCATAGGCTAGGTATTTCTTAAGGACATAAATGTTCACCCTTGATACCATTTTCAATTAAATTCAACCGGAGTTTCGGGAAAGTTTTAAGTGAAGTTAATGACAGAAAATGACCTTCCTTATCAAGTGCTTTTCATGTCTCATTACAGCATCCTTCACTGATAAAGCGATTAAGCTGCAGACCACTTACTCATTTTTAATTTTTTCTTCCCCTCAAAGCTCTTTCTGACAATAGGGATTACCTTTCTTTTAAACACTCACTAAAAAGCTATTATGCTTTTAAAACAAATCTTCCTTCTCTTCATAGAACAATAGAAGAAAAAATACCTTTCCATTGCAGGTAACTATGGGTTAACTGACAACAACCCACCAATCCAGGACTAGTTCACTCCAAAATGCCAATATTCAATTGTTCTCACTGTGATTTTCAAACCTACACAAAGAAAATACAGGGCATCCCAAGCAATCATAAATAGCTATCATCCAAAACTGTCATATTTTTAGTACATAACTCTTGATGGACCTCTTACAGAATAGTAAGAGATGGGGACTAATGAAACTAATTCCTCTGCAAAGCTTATCTATATGCACATATATACACGTTGAACTCATACATAGAACTTTTTTGGAAACACACACACAAATTTCTTTCTCATTCTATGGTTGATATATATAGTCCTCAATTTCAGGTCCTCTACCAGAGGCCTAGATGTTCGAGGTCTCTCCACAGTATATTAGCTGTTCCTTAGCACTACACTCTTTTGCATAGACAGCTCTGATGGGATGTTTCATGGGATCTGTTAGAGCCACTCTTCTATTCAGCAGTTGTAGCCCATGTGCTCAGAGGTAGTATTGAACCGGTTCACACCAGTTCTAGAGAACGGGTAGTGATTAGGTGTGGGTCACAGAACTGTGGGTAATTTCTGGCTGGCCATGCCCCCAAACTGGTTCTCTGGTCGCTTACGCTGCTTGCCCTGAACTGAACAACCCTGATCTGCCTGCCCTGCTCACAGGTAAGCCTGCGAGTCGTGCAAGGCCCTCGCCCACTGCGTGGGGCTTTTCTGTGCCTCCCCACCACCACCGAGAACCTTATTGGGTGGAAGAAGGCCAAGGTGACGTGCTGGGTCAGTCCAGAGGGCAGGGGGACAGTGGTGGTGGCAGCACGGCTATGGGAAGCAGCCCTAGGAGTTCCTGGCCTCCCTTTCGGGTCGCGTCTGCTGTCCTTCCATCCCAGCAGAGTAGGGAAAGCAGAGGAAAAGCAAAGGGAAAGGCTTTGCTTTCCCTCTCCCTTTTGGGGTGCATCCGCAGCCCTCCCAGCCCAGCAGAGCAGAGAAAGTGGAGGAAAAGCAAAGGGAAAGGTTTTGTTTTCCCCCTACCTTTTGCAGTGCGTCCACCACTCTCCCAGTCCAGCAGAGCAGGGAAAGCGGAGGAAAAGTAAAGGAAAGCCTTTGCTTTCCCCCTCCCTTTTGCGGTGTGCCCACCTGCCACTGCTGCCCACCATCACCCACGTGCTTCAAAAGGGAGGGCGGATGGATGTTCTGGGGCTGCTGCTTTCTTCATTTTCCCCCTGCTCGCTGCTCATAAGTTCTTCCCAGAAAAGACATGTGTGTGAGAGATAGAGACAAGGAAGGGAAGGGAGGGAGGGAGGAAGGGCAAGAAAGAAGGAAGGAAAAAAAGAAAGAAAGAAAGAAAGAAAGAAAGAAAGAAAGAAAGAAAGAAAGAAAGAAAGA
>BLBF01000002.1:61937013-61974868 GCA_015471245.1 Laticauda colubrina | reverse complement strand
AGAAAGAAAGAAAGAAAGAAAGAAAGAAAGAAAGAAAGAAAGAAAGAGGAAGGGAGAGAAAGAAATAAAGAGGAAAAAAGAAAGAGAAGAAAGAGGAAGAAAGAAAAAAAGAGGAAGAGAGGAAGGGCAAGAAGAGCAAGAAAGAAAGAAAGAGCAAGAAAGAAAGAGGAAGGGAGAGAAAAAGGAAGAAAAAAAGAAGGAAGGGGGAGAGAGAATACTTGGTGGCATTATTTTTAATTGTTCCATTATTTATTATATATTTATCATATATTAATATTATTAACATTAATATATTCATATTAATATATTAATATTTTGTACTGTCCCTCCACCTAAAATGATTTTACTGCCTTTCTTTTGCCCAGGTATTTTTCAGAGTTTACATGTCAGTAGTCCAGAGCATAAATACAAGTGCATTTAACAGAGTTGAAAGGGACTATAGAGGTCTTCTAGTCCAATCCCCTGCTCAGGTAGGAATTGTTCTCACTGTCAGGAAGTTTCTCCTTACTTTTAGGTTGCTTCTCTCTCTGTTCAGTTTCCATCCTTCTGGTGCTTTGGAAAATACATTGCCCCCCCCTCTTTCTGGCAGCCCCCTAAAAGCCTGTTGCCTATCATACTCTTGGGCAAAGTATGTGAGCCATTTCCTCCTTTCAGTGGTCCATGAAAGTACTTCTATAGATAGATAATAAAGTCAAAAAAGGTGAACAACATTTTTACAGAACTATAGATACATTGAGGCTGGGTGTGACAAGGAAGGGCTGGGAGGGGAGGGGCCAGGCGAGACACCCCTTGATGTGAGTGACATTGAGTTGGTCACACCCACCCAGTCACATGACAATCCCAGTCACATGGCCATGAAGTGACACCCACCCAGTCATGTGACCCCCAAGCCATGCCCACCAAATAAGCCACACCTACATTCCACCACCACATGTGCTCCTACCACTATTAGACCACTTTGGTCTGTTCAAATGTTTCTGTATATAATGCCAGCTACTTAATTCTGCCGGTCAGTATGCACTGTTCTTGTCTGCAACTAACACTATGTCATTATGTGTTTGACTGGCTCAGAGACCTTTTTGCATTCTGCACATTGGGTCCTGTTTGGTGTGGTAGTCTTCTGCTTCTGTAGATCTAATGCTTAGATTTTATGCTGCTATGTTTTTATGCTGCTATGCTCAATGCCTCAGTGCTGTCTTTTAGACTGGTTCTTTCCAGACACTAGGATTTCCTAATTTATGTCAACTCAGCTATCTCAGCTATTGATAGTATACCCCAATTGGGTCTTATCTTGCCAAGGCAAGTACCCACTGCATACTTTCCTCCTTGTAGATGCACTTTCATTAAGGACCACATGTTGAATGCAGTTGGTCATCTGGTGGTGATACTGTCTAACCCAGATTTTTCTATCTTATCAAGAAATAGATTGTGATTTATTTTACCAAATACCTTACTGAAGTTCAAGTAAATTATATCCATAGCATTTCTCTGATTCACTAATTTTGTCACATAGTCAAAAAATAAGATTTGTCTGACATGATCAATTTTTGACAAGCTCATGTTGGCTTCTGGTTATGAGTTTGCTTAAGCCCATGTCACACTGAACCAACGGATGCAAAGAGGATGTAAAACGGACAAAAAACTTTGCTATCTGTTGGTTAACACAATGTATCAGTTCTGTACTCACTGCCTCCGTTTGGCTTCCTCTCTATCCGTCCAGCATCCGTTTATGGACGTTTCATCTGCTCCAAAAGTTTTGGGCTGCCTAAAACTTTTGTGCGGAAAATGTATCCAGTTCGTCTGTTCTGCATCTGCTACGCATCCGCTAGGCATCCATTACGCATCCGCTATATCCGCAAGGCATCCATTCCGCATCCGCGCAACGCGCATCCGCCCAGACGCAGGGAGGAAGTGGAAAGGACGCGGAACGGACGCAGAATGGATGCCTAGTGGAAACAAAGCGTTTAAAGCGGAAAAAACATTCGCAGAGGGGACCTATCTCGGATATTAAGGATGCCTAGAGGAAAACCTATACTGCCTATAAAAAGGGGGAGCAACTTGCCTGCATCGCACTTTCAGAACAGCAGCCCAGCGGTGCAGACCTCTGCAGCCTTCATCTGCCTCTTCCTCTTCCACAGCATCCAGTCATGTCCACCGGGGATTGTAACAAAGTCCTTTCGGCAGCCACCATCGTTCTGCAACAGTGCGAAGCCATCTGCAGGCTCTGTGAACACTACTGCAAGAAGAAAAGGAGCCACCCAAAAAGAGTCTGGGTCCGAAGGTGGTTCGCCAATAGAGCAGAGGACGGACTGTACGACAAGCTGATGGTGGAGCTCAGGAGCGAAGACACTCGGGTGTTCCAGAACTTCATGAGGATGCCTCCAGCCATGTTTGACGAAGTTGTGCAGCGCCTGACACCCAGGTTGACCAAGGCAAACACCAGCTTCCGGCCCAGCCTGGAACCTGGGCTCAAGGTGGCACTCACTCTGCGCCACCTGGCCTCAGGGACCACCTACAGGAGCATGCAGTATGGCTGGAGGGTGCCATCCAACACCATCAGCATTGTGGTCAGAGAAGTGGTGCAGGCCATCATCGAAGAATACAAGGAGGAGCTCCTCCACTGAAGGATGGAAGAAAGTTGCAGAGCAGTGGTATCAGAAGTGGAACTTCCCCCACACCGTTGGAGCCATAGATGGCAAGCACGTGGCCTGCAAAGCTCCAGCCAAGTCGGGGTCCACTTATTTCAACTCCAAGGGCTTCTTCAGCATCATCCTCTTTGCCATGGTCGATGCTAATTACAAGTTCATGTACATCGATGCTTCAGGCAGCAGCTCATGTCCAGATGCCCAGGTATACAACGCCAGTGACCTCAAGGAGGGACTGGAAGGCAACCTCATCATGGGCTTTCCAGATCCAGACCCCCTGCCCAACGACACGGAAGATGTGCCCTACTTCATCGTGGGGGATGACGACTTCTCCCTCACAACCTACCTCATGAAGCCCTACACCTCCAGACTCCTCACCTGTGAAGAGAGGATCTTCAACTACAGGCTGTCCAGGGCAAGGCGGGTGGTGGAGAACGCCTTTGGCATCCTGGCCAACACATTCCAGGTACTTCTCACCACCATGCAGCATTGCCCAGAGACCGTGAGGAGGATCATGGAAGCTTGCTGCATCCTGCACAATCTCATGTGCACCCGCTACCCAGTCTTGCAGAACAGGCTCGTGGACCTCCAACAAGCCAATGGGGTCATGGAGCCTGGGGAATGGAGGCAAGGGCGCAACCTGATCAACACTGAGGATGTGCTAGGCCCCAACAGAGCCTCAAATGAAGCGAAGAAGCAGCACAACCTCCTGAGACAATGGTGCAACTCCCCAGCTGGAGCAGTGGAGTGGCAAGTCAGGATGGTAGATGCTTAATGGATGCTTCCTTCAGCCTGTCTCATCACACGGATGAGATTGGGCCATGTATGTTTGGTTGGCCTAAAATGAACAGGGCATTTAATAAAGAGTTGTGTTTATGTTGACATGTGTGGATAATTATTACATTATTATTGATAATAAAGGGCCATAGGTGTGGCACCTGGGAGGATGGACCATACAGTCCCACTATGCTTACACTGGAGGTTTATCTATCCCCACAGCTATTACCCATTCCAAAGGTATCCCTGCCCATCCCACAGCTATCTTAACCCATCCCACAAGCATGCAAAGGCTTAAACCATTTCTAAAAGTTTCCAGCAAGACTTTATGCAAAAAAAAAATGAAGCAAGTGTGTGAATCAAAAATAGACTTTACTAACAACAAGCTATAAGACAAAAAAGAATCTCTGGCACTCCTCTTGGTCGCTCAGACTCAGGGGTGAAGGGTCCAGGTGCTGTGGAGGTGGCTGGTGCTGGAGTGCTTGTAATCAGCTCCTCCAGAAGCAGAAGCAGCAGAAGCGCCAGCCCCAGAAGAGCGAGCCCGTGCTGCAGAAGCCCCAGCAGAACCAGAGTGAGGGCCAGGGGGCGGGATGGTAGCCCTGTCCCTCTTGCCAGGGCTGGCAGCAGATGGCTGAGGCTTGCTGTGCTTCCGCATGGTTGTGGGGTTGCTGGCTGGCAGGGAGGCTGGCAGGAACCAAGGCTGGCAGAAAGGCTGACAGGGAGGCTGGCAGGCAGGCAGGCAGGCACCAAGGCTGGCAGGCACACATGGACCAAGGCTGGCAGGAAGGCAGGCAGCAAGGCTGGCAGGCAGACATGCAGGCAGGGCAGGCAAGGCAGTCGATGTGTCCGGCAGCAGGTCTTTCCTCTGAATGGCGACCTGCTTTCGAGCTGCTTCCGTTATATCCGTGGGGCTGACGCAATGCATCCTCCCCGCATGTGCAGTGAACGCCAGGCATCCGTTAGGCTTCCGCTGTGCATCCGCTGTGCATCCGCTTTATCCGTTTGGCGTCCGCTGTGCATCCGCTGTATCCGTTCCGCGTCCGCTTTGCTGAGGTCCCCCGGAAGCCCTGCGGATGTACCACCCACTCCCATCTGCTCCCATCCGCTTCCATCTGCTAGGCTTCCGTTCCGCATCCGCTTTGCATCCGCCCTGCATCCTCCCCGCGTCCATGTTATCCGCTCCGATTATGCAAATGTTTGCCCCTTTTGAGAGTGGATAACAACGGATGGAACATTTTTCTCGTCCATTGTGTCCGTTTTGCATCCGTTGGCCAGTGTGACATGGGCTTTACCTCTAGGTGTTCACATATTTTACTTATTATCTTATTATATTTATATTATACAGCATATGATAACTTTATTATATTATATGTGACAACATGTTCAGCTTTGTATGTCGATACAAAGTTCTTAGTATTGCCACTTGAACTTGATACTTCAGCTTTCCAAAATTTTCTCTCTGAAGTATGTAACAAATTGTGATCTATATCATAATCTTTTAGAATCATTCTGGTTTTGGAAAGGGCATCTAAACTAATTATGGGATACTTAAAGTTTTCTTTTCAAAATTAAGAATTAATAATAGGTGGATGTTATATACTTATTGCATCAAAAAAAGGTCACTGGAAAAATGCAGTTGACAGCACTTAAAAAATGAAAAAGAGAAAAGTGGTGAATGTATGACATAGAAGCAAATTTCATTTTTTCAGTATTAAATTAAAACAAGGATGGAAATTCCTCATGTCTAGAGTTTCCAACTGAATACAATGCACTGGACTACTATTATTCATTGTTTCAAGACAGGACATCAGAAAACTGATATTTGTTGATTTTCTCTTTATACTGAGGTCTCACGGTGGTCCAGAGAGTATTTCAGTTTTCCAGAACAATTTTTCAAAAGGCTGGTAAAATGAAAAACTAATCTGTTAAGCAATTTATTCCTGACAATGTAGCACATATAATATATTTGGCAGGAAAAAAAACCTACTAGAAATAATTCAAAGCAATTTCAGCCAAAATGATCATTCTTGAACATTTTTTTTCGAACAGTAGTGTGAAAAAGCTCACCCTTGGTGTTATACATTTTTGCAGAATGGATAGCCTGTGTTGGACCTGCTCTCTGGTGGTTGCATAACTTCCTGTGAGAGATATTTATAGGCTTAATAAGATATAAACATTCTCTTCTTACTATAGCAACAAGTACATAATTGCTATGATAGCCAACCCTTTTTTTTCTATCCATGAATTTTCTAATTTATTTCTTTACCAGCAATTTCTGCCTTGTGGTTTATTATGTAACTCACTGAAAGCTTCCTGGTTAATGCTGCCTCTTATTTGATTGTCAGAGTTAAAACTGAAAAGTGCAATGTGAAAATCTCATTATATTCATCCAATTTTGTTTTGCATTATCTTACTTGATATTCCCATGTAACATAGGGTTTTAACATTCTGCAACTATTTTGTCTTTCTTAAATGTTTATTTAGAACTTTGTCTGCATAGCAAATATTGTTTATTTCCCAAGTCCAAGTATAATTTTATTCTCAAAAGCCTTTTTCTGGATTTGCTCATTTTTTAATTAATTTTTTTTAAAGTTTATAAATACAAAAATAAAAAAAACCAGATACAAGCTGAGAAAATATCAAAAGTAAAATTAAATTAAAAGTGCAGAGAAAAAGAAAACAATTTAAAAAGGAAAAAAATAAAGAAAAAAACCTATTACATAGAAATGACTTCTCCCTTCAACACAAGTACAATGTATCATCTTTTCTGATATTACAGCAAAAAAGGCCCATATTTCAACTTTTAGCTGTAAGTAAATTTAAACCCTTTTAATTGTGTCTAGTCAGCAAAAGTCCATTAATGGTTACCATAAATAACAAACATATATTAATCTTAATCAAATAAACTTTATTCCTTTCCTTTCAACAAATATCCCTTTCTCTGAAAGTACAAAAGATCGCTTCTTCACTTATTTTATTTTTAAACAAATCTTTAAAGCCTAATTCAATCCTGTTCAAGAAAAATCCATAAAGAGCTGCCAGAAACAATGACACATATATATAATCCAACTTTATATTCGTTCCATTTGCTTTTTAGAATTCTGATCTTTAATCTGTTTAGTGTTCCAAAAGTTGACTTCCTTTCATTTTCCTGTCTTCTCAGAAACTCCTTCATTAATGTAACACATCTCTTTTGTAAATTCAAGATAAGAAAGCTATTTAAGTCACTCGTCTGACTTGTTATTTATGTCCATTTCATTAGTAAGACTTCAGCTTCATTTGTAAATCCAGTTATATAATTTTTCACATTATTGCATGTCATTTTTATTTCCACATTCAAACAGCCTCAGCCTCAATCTTTTCTTGTGTTTCTCTTTTAAATCCATTTTCATGATAGCAAAGTCTTAAAAGTAACTTCCGAGTACACCGTCCCCAAATATCCTTGTTCCTCCTAATGTAAACTAGTTTGCTTTAGTTTGATTTTGTGTCTCTTTTCTTTTCATTATAAGCTTTAGTTTGTTCTGGTTCCTTCTAGAGTCCAACTTTTCTAAAGATTCTTGATATCCTAAAAGTCACTGGCAAGCGACTTCTAGAAGAAAGGAATCTGGTGTCCTTCTGAAGGCTCCAAATCACAGCTTGGACAAAGATGGCTTCCCCTGGCCTCTAAAACCCATCAGAGACTGCTGTCTTATAGTCTCTTCTTGGTGAGCCACTATCTGGAATTCTTCTAGAGCTAGGCAATTCCAAGGAGCTGATGTGTTGTTCACTGACTCTTCGTTCTGCTGCACTTGTCAGCTCTGCTCTTTTGTTCACCACTGAATCATAGATTTCCTTATTGTCAAAAGCTGAGTTGAAATATTCCCAGCTATTGGCTCAAAATATTTTAATCTGTGAGAGTCCTCATGTGAATTTTTTTGATTGGAATATAGATACCTACGACAATTCATATTTCTAAAAAGCAATGTAATTTCTATTCAAGAAATAGAAGATTCTTTTATGGTTCTGAAAATCCCAATGACCTTTTGGTAACAAATAGGCAGGATAGAAAGTAGTGTTTATGAATATCTAGATTTAAATCTTTATACTGTATATATTATACTGTATATATTATAGTACTTTTATTGTTTACAGCGACTGATTTCTTCCCAAGTCAGGAAAATCTTTTAACACTACTTATCCAATATGTTTAGCCAGTCTATGTTGTACACAACGTTGATAAATCATACATATTTTGTTTCATGTACAAAAAGTTATTAAATGTCTCTACTGACAGGTAATGAAAACTAATAAATAGATAATATACAAATAACATAGAAAAATGAAAGCAGCATGTTCATCTGAATGCAGAGATAAGGTTTATATAGTTCTGGATGCACTTATGTATCATTTTTAATTATTACATTAAAAGATTATTTGGGCGATCTTTACTGCCTGAACGATGTTACAGATGTTGACTGAAAGCTGGACTTTCTCAGTATTGCACCCAATATTTATTTTTGATTAGTCTTTGGTAGCTGGAAAAACAGTTTAATCCACTCAATTTGTTTTGCTGCTTTAATTCCCTAGCTCCATTTAGTATTTGATTGTTCTATTGCAAAACAATTCCATTTAAGAAAGCTGTATAAATCAATTATAGATTCTATGTTTTACTTTAGAATTCTAACTTGCTTAAGCACACTGAATATTTTAATTAAAAGATGAAATAAGAACTTCTTAAAGAAGCAAACAAGTAAAACCTTTATTTCTTCAAACGTATATTCTATCCAAAACAGCAATGTCTTGCAGAGTACTGCTGACAAGGAAACAATCGCAGCAGGCATATAGATCAATACTTAGTCAGAAGATCAAACCAAGAAAAGAACAAGAAATTCCCGCAGATAAATGATATATTTCAGCAATATCAAGGATTCAAAGGAAAAACAAACAAGGAGCATGCTGATGCTTGAAACCAGGAAAATAGAGAATATTTGGAGAGAATAACAAAATCATTTGATTCCAGAATTCAGGAATGGTGCTTATTTTCCCAAGTTCTCAAGCTTTACTTCTGGTTTTGCTATCTCATGACAATGTGCTACCAAGCACAGGGTGGTTTCACAAATTCCTCCAAGTATAAGTCATTAAGTGATCAACTGTCTGATCCATACCTCCCATTCTATCCAGAAATAGAATTTACTTTCATTCTTGGTAAATCTGAATAGTTTACTCCAGTTCTCAGGATGCTTAATCTCAGAATGACACCTGTGATGAATATCTGCAATACTTGATAGATTGGTTCCATAATACCTGTGAAAGGATTTCTGTTCACTTGAACCTCCTTTTGATAAAAACAGGATGGAAATTGATTTGTGTGGATTCCTTGAATCCACCCATACTTTTTGAAAGGTGAAGCAATCTATGGAACAACATCATAATAGTGCTGAGGTCTGCAGGGAGAAATGCATTTGGGAGACAAAAATAATTCCATTGGGCTGTTTCTGCTTTAGAAAACTAAGCTAGACTCTCAGTCTATTCTGCAATCAGCTGAGACCCTCAGATACACCTTTCTTGTACTCTTAAATTACTGGTTGCTTTGCAGAAATAGATACTGGGGAAGAGGACTAGAAACACTGCACATGGATTACAATATAAATTATTTTGAATCTTCAGTCAGGTATTCATTATGCCTCTGCATTTTCTTCAGGCTTCAGTGCTGCTAAAACTTCAACAATTAGCTTAAGCAAATATTTTAGGGGCTTTGTTTTGTTTGTCAGATAACAAACCATTTTTTTTCAATTCTATTTCCTAAGACATGTATTTGTGTAAAAATTAATGAAAAATGTAATTATTTACATTTATGAATTAACTCTAAATGTCTATTTCTGGTAAAACAAGATGAAAAGCTGTTTGTTCTCTCTCTCTCTCTCTGTCTCTGTCTCTGTCTCTCTTTCTCTCTCTCTCCCTCCCCCTCTCGTAAATTCTGACCAAAAGAAAGAAAAGATGGAAAGTTTTATAGACACTACCTGCATAGTGCTCCCAGAAGAGAAAATTGAGAAAGAAGAACATGCTGCTAAAATTATACATGAACTTCTATTTAATTAGATATTGCAGAAAGAGAAAAATTCTTAGGTAGGCATCCTATACAAATGTAATTTCAATCATAATGACAAGTAGTACAGCTTCCTTTTGTAACAGGGTTGAAAAGGACAGCATTTGCCCAAAATGGATTTTTTAGTTTAAATTTACTACAGATGTATTCCTTAAATAAATTAAATAGTTTACAGTGAAACTATATACAAGGTGCAGTTTTCAGCCATTTAAAAATTTAATTCTTCACAGAGATGACAAAATGCTGAAAATAATTTATTATTTAGATATTTTACGTATCTGCAATAATGATTTTCTAAGTTAGTTTTACAGCTAATCTTTAGTAGGCTTGGCATTATTTTGAAGCTTGTAAGACTACATTTTTAATTTACATATACTTTTAACTTTATGAAAATAAACACATTCACATTCAGCAACTCAAAATATTCAGAATTACAGAATACAGCAGTATCATATAATTCACCAAGAACAGGTGATTTGTAGTGAACTTGCTATGTAAACATATTAATAAATCAATTTATAATTCTATAATTTATTGAAGCCTTTGCACCTTTTGAAAAATTCAATTAAAGCTATTTATAATAAAATTGTGTATCATAATTATAGCTAAATGTTCATTCTATTGTAAAACTCATGATAACCTTGAACAGATTATAATCTCTTTGACAAACCTATTATAGAATGTGATTATGAAGTTAGAACACAAGAATATCATGGTATTAAAAAAGGATAATATAATAAATGTATAATAGCAAGCTAATTTGATGCTACTTAGATTGTGAAATTAACATTATTTTAACAATAAGGTTATGATGCATTTTATCAGTAATATTTTATATTTATTAATATGAATTAACAATTTGAATAGCAGTGTAAATGTTATCCACAGGGAAAAACACAATTAATCAAGATTAGGTAGTTTGGGAGAGCCTGAAGTAAATGGTAACCTTTTATTTATTGTCAAGGTTAATTTATTGTCTTAAGGATCACTAGCTTGAACTCATTTGCTTGATTGTCTGACAGTGTAACCCTACCAATCACCAAAAAATCCATAAATAATGTTTCAGTAACCAATTACATTAAGTGACCTTTTCTATCTTATATTAATCCCACAGCTACATGACTAATTAGAAAAGCAGAACAGAATAACACAATATTATCCTTACTGCAGTTATAACTAAGATGCCAATCATTAAATTACTAACAGTGCAAAATTAATACAATGTTTATTCAGATACAAGTTCCACTGTTCCAGATGCATGGGGAATGAAGATTTTTCTTTATCACTCTTATTTAGAGTGGTAAACTGTTCTGAATCATGTTAGATAGCCATATTATATGCATTGTGTGATTTGTTACGCTTCTATTGTATTTGTATATTTTGAAATATACAAGATAGCTTACTCCGTGCAAACTAGAAACCCCGACATTTGAAGCATTTGCTGTAAACTTTAGATTTTGTTTTCTTCATATTGGAATAATCAGTATAAGAAATTTATTTTATCAATTTATTAAATCATTTAATCACACTATCAAATTTGAAACAACTTTGAAATAATGTGAAAAAGTTATTTCAAAAAATATATTCTAATTTATGCTATATCAAGATATACCTAAAGGCAAAATATAAGTAGATCCGATAACTAATTAAACATTTCCAAAAAATCTGCAACTTCTTGAAATAGATCACTGAATTAAGTATTTATTCTATTTGATCAATGTTAAAGTTGATGATTTAATACACTTGGTACAGATTTTTGTCTATAGCTCATTACAAGTCAGCAATAATGCTTATTAGTTTATTTGTAATATTGCATAATGAATCTAATCTACTCAAACCTCCAATACCATATTTGCATTGGTTGAATCTGACTTAATTATACTATAAGCTTTTCAAGAGACAACTGGATTTTCTGGTTTTTCTTTGATAATTTTTTGCTTCTCATCCAAGAAGCTTCTTCAGCTCTTCTTCAGCATATTTATTTATTTATTTAGATTTGTATTGCCACTTATTCACCATGGCAAATATATAAAATATTACATATGAGGAATAAGCAGCTTCAGCTTTATCCCTGAAGAGTACCACAAACAGTGGTGAAACTGAACAAGTTTTGTAAAATCTAATTGGCAATTCTTTTTGTATCGACGAATTATGATGGCTATTTGTCACCAAAGTTGGTAAGAATAAAACAATATTCTTGATAATGAAATAAATTTCATTTGCTGTTGGATCCTGTCAAAATAAATAGCAAATATTTACAATATAAAACAATAATTAAAAAAATATTCCACGTACAGGGATTATCATGAAACACCTGCATGATAGTTCCAGTGATCTGAGACATTAATGGACACTTCCATCAACCAATCTTCCTTCACTCCAAGGCCTTTCAATAGTATGAAATTCTTGTTTGAACAGCTGTTGCTGTTCAAAGGTTACAAACCTGAGTCTAATAGCTCTGAATGCAACAGACATGTTGACTGACACTGAATAAAAAAAGCAACTGACCCTGATTTCTCATACTTCTTTATGGGATGGACACATGAAATGCTTTGAATTTTATTCAGACAAAAATTGGAAAGCATATTTGAAGATTATCCAGCTAATAAAACATTTATAACAGGTATTATGCTATTGTGTCATTTTGTTCCGAGAATAAAATAGAACATATTTTCTTTTTTGTGCACATGAAGATTGGTATCTTCATTTTGGCAAAAGATCCTTTACTGAACAGCCTATTATATCCACAGGATAAAAACTAGTAACATGGGAATCAGTGCACACAACAGAGCTTTCTCATGCAATATTTCTTAGCAATCTTCCAGTGTTTTCTGGAGCATTCTCAATCCTTGGCAAGCCAATTGTGCAGACTTGCAAAGGATTATACGGGTATGGAAGAATATTTTTTCCTCATTCCTGTAATGTAACTAGATTAATAAGTGATGGATTGGATTTTAGATCCCTTCAATATCAGGAGGATAAAGCAATTAACTGTTTCCTTCAATTTCCTTCTATAACAGGCATTTTTTTGTAAAAATTAAGACCAGGCACTTTTTCAGAAACTCAACTCTGCATTTAGGAACTGTGTAACAGCAGAAACTTCAACAATATAATAATTATAGAGAAGCTGTTTGTTTGTTTGCTTTTAACCATAGATAAAAAATAAGCATATGTGTAGAACAACTACATGGGACATATTTATTGTCTAGCTTTAAATCTTAAACTCTTTTCTCCTGAGTACATGAGCTTTGGGATTTTGTTTGCCTTTGAGATTGCTCTATATTTATGCAATGGTTTTATCTGGCTGCATCCCTAACTTCTAATTTCCTTGTCCTACCGGGCTTGCTGCAGATTATGTGGCCAATTAGGTGGTTTGGGCTGTACTAAAAAGAAATTGTTGAATAATGGTATGGCTATGTACAACACTTGCTGCTTTCAATATAACAAATGTTTACTGGGAATCTAAAATACACTGTACCTTATTTTCTCCCTCTTCTCCTGATCTAGGTAAGATGGTAATGGTGCAAATATGTGCGTTGACTATGGGGAATGCTTAAGGAACTGGTGAATCAGTGGAAAACTGGATGAGTTTTCAGTGGAACTGAAAGCTATAGGAAAGAGACAGCATTATTAATTTGTGTAAATATAGGAAATAGTTCAATAAATATGGAACCCAGTTTTTTAGGTAGTAGTATGAAAGGAAGAAACCTGGTAGAGAGCCAGCATATGGCAGTAATGAGAGAAATTTCTTGACAATGACCGAATAGCACTTATATGAGGCCTCATATGGTACAAGTGATTCTTGAGGAGACATTTTATATATTCTCTGGGTCAGATCATGGGCTCTGTTGGGAGTATAACAGGCAAATCTTGCTCTCATGCTTCAGATCAAGAATGGCTATACATTTATATTCTTCCAGAAACAAAACCCTGCATATGTAGTAGAGTGCAGAGATGGCTTTGAAGAAAATATGCAGCAACTATTAATAAAACATAGATTTAACCCTGGAAAGCAGTAAAGTGTGAGAAAGAAATTTAAATTGCCCTGCATTGATTTTCTTTGGGATAAGAGGGAGGAAGGAAAACTCTGTCAAACTTTCAAAAGTCTGTTTACTGTAGCCTATATCAATAAAGTAGAATTCTAGTATTTCTTATGGTGTCTGTTTCCTGATTTTGTCTATCTCAAAAGTCTATCTCATTTTAGAACCAGATAACAACCTCAAGGATTCAGTATTCCTACATAAATTGATTTATTGTAGGGGGAAAAAAAGAATTCTGTATCTACAAAAGACAGAAATCAAGACCCAACATACGGTATTTCTCTGATCCACATTTAAAATCTTAAAACATTTTCCCCTTTTCTTCCCTACCCCCAAAACCTTTTTGACCCTCAATGGACTTTTTCCTATTCTTTTCCTAGGCTTATTGGATACTGGAATGCATCCATTCTACATTTATACTTATCTAATCAGTGCCTAACCAGTTTTAATCCTGAGCTTATGGTTTCTTCCTTAAGGCTAGGTCCCACTGGCCGACGGATGCAAAACGTATGCAAAAAGGACACAGCGGACGGGCAAAATTTCGGGGGTGCTCCATCCGTTGTCATCCGCTCCAAAAAGTGGCAAAAATTTGCATAAACAGAATGGAAAAGAAAGGAAAAGAACGGACGTGGGTAGTATGTAGCGGGGATGTTAAACGGATGCTCATAGGAAGCCTAGAGGATGTATATAGGATGCAAACCGCTCACTGTGCATCCTTTCTGTTTCCGTGCTACTAACGCTGTGTAGATGTTCCGTGTACCTTTTGTTTCCTCCCTATTTCCGTTTTCAGCTGCAGCGGATGTGAGTTGCGGGGATGCCCAGAGGATGCAGAGAGGATACAGCAGATGTTTAACGGATGATAAACGGACATAGAACGTTTGTTGCTCGGATGTCATGGATTTACATCCGTGTAAATGGATGTAAAGTTCATCCGGAAAGTTCATCCATTCATAAAGTTTTGTGCAGCTCAAAACTTCTTGTGCAGATGAAATCTCAGTGGACGGATGCTCGAGGGATAGAGCGTATGAAACATGTATGCAATAAGTACACAATGGATGCATAGCGTTTTCCAACATTTTTAACGTTTTACATCCTCTTTGTATCCGTTGGTGCAGTGGGACATGGGCTTTACCACAGGAAATTAGTATATTTTCTTATCTTTCTTCCAGAATAGACACAATTTAATGCTGTTTGGTCTCCTCTTGAGAACAAACTTTAATTTTGAAATAGAACTGTATTCACTTCCATGATATAAAGGCAGGAAAAATGGGAGATAAGAATGATAAAGAAAAATTTCAAACAAAGTCTGATTACTTGCTGGGAAATATGAAGCAATTCTAACAAATCATATCTCAGATCAAATCTGACTAAATGACTAAAGCTCATGAACAAGACTTTCTAGATTCATTTTCTTTATCTGTTGCGTTCCTTTATCTACATACTGATTTGTGTGTATTTACCTCATTCCTCATAGTTGTCTGCTTGGAATGGTTCAATACTTCATTAAATCACTCTGAAAACTAACAGTTCAATTCATTATTAAACTACTATTCTTTTCCATAGCTTTTTAAATTGCACCCATTATTTCTCCAAAGAAAATACAACCAATAAACAAATACATCATTTATACTGAAATTATTCTTGAATTTCTACTCCATAATTTAGAGATACTTGGGTAAGCCAGAACAAGACAATTTCATGTAAGGTAGACTGTCATTTCACTGTATAAATTAGTTCATACACAGGAATTATTTGTGTGTTTCCACAAATATGAACACTGTAAGTACCAGTTTATAACTTAAACACATGCAAATATTGTGATAAATACATGCCATTAAACAATGAAATATGTTATAGTTAAAAATCTATAAATCTATTTATTCTCATTTAAGATTGGTTGAAAAATTGCAAAAAATATTTTAATGTTCTTACAAGAACATTACTTACAATTTCTTACATAAAAGTCAGATTTTCATAGATTTATATATCAAAGAACCAAAAATCATTTATTTATTTGTTGAATTTCTAGTTCTCTGTTTAACCAAATACACAGAATATTTTACAGCTGTAAAAAATACTCTGAAGCTCAAGATAGCATTTCTTCCTTTTTTAAAAAAATTGCAACAACAATCTATTGAGATATTCTGAGAAAACTAAGCTTATACGTTCAGGGTAAATTTGGGCTCTCTGGTCCTTTTCCACTTATCCACTATTTCATCATATCATATAAACAATCCTTGTGAATTTCAAGGGAACATTTCTAAACAAAATTCACCTTGGTTTCTTTAAACAAATTGAACTTCAGCAAGATAATTATTATTTCACATGGCAATGATTATGGGATTTTGAAATCCAAACTATGAAAAGACACTAACATTGAGAAGGCTGCCTGATGTTATGTGACCCAACAGCATTCCAGCAATACTGTAGTTGTTCTGAACAAGATTAAAAATGTAGCAGGTGCACTATAAATGATTCTACATTTTTCAGTAAAGACAAAAAGGTTGAGAACTTTCCATCCCATCCCTCACTTGGGTTCTCATTCTAAATAGGATTGGAATTACTGGTGCAAATATTTTAATTAAAAATATTGAGGCTTATATTTAAAAGTATCTTTTAGTAATTGTATTTTCTCTAATTTTGTAAAATGGAAAAAATACAATACTTAACACACAGTACGCGGCAAAAGAACATAAAGGGAAATGGATTTCATTGCAATGACATGTAAATGTTTTGTTTCAAGCAAAGTTGAAGAGTGTTTTGAGTTTCACAAAGAGAAAGGAAATTATTATCATATACTATTCATGCACAGAAGGACAACATGGCAGAAAGCATGACTCTGATGATGCACAAGTAAGTTACTTACAGGTAATAAGTGTAGGAGTGATAGCTTCTTCTGCCATGATGGTGGAAGGATTTTAGTCAGTGTAGGAAAAGATGAAATGGAAGGAAAGAAAAGCCAAATATTAATGTATGAAAAAATCGAGATGAAGCTAGAACTGGAGAAACAAATGAAAAGATAGCAAGAATGCATTTCATACCATGCACCACATCTGGAAAAGACAGATGATATATTCACTCTTCACAACAGCTTTAGCAGTCAATTTACCACAGATATTTTTTTAGTAGCCATCAAAAACAATTATATGCCTTTCACATGCGTATAAGACATAAATACAGAGACACAGAGATAATTCATATTATAATATTTCCAGGAGAAATAACAGTAGACATTTTAAAAACATAATAATTAAGACATTTGGAAACAGAGAAAATATGTTTTTATTTTGCCAGCTCTTTCTAAATCTGCATTTTTAAAAAAGATTATCTGTTTCATGAGTTTTAGGCTTAATAAGTTTTTTAAATAAAAGTGATTATTAATGTCTTATTTTGAAGTTCAGTAAACTATATTTTCTTTTTAACTATTACATTTCTTCTTTTGTTATGCAACAACTAGACTTTTCAGCAAGTAAAAATAGGGAGTAAATTTTAAAGTTCTTAAACTGAAAATTTTACAAAAGATAGAAATTGAGTTTGGAAAGGGATTGACACAACCCATAAATTTGCCATTTATGGAATGTTATGAAGGATCAATGTCTACCATTTAATCCTCAAGTCTAATTAATGTTTTTTTTATTGTATGATTTCTTGCTCTCTGATGCATCACATATATCAAACATATGTATTAGTTTCTGTACCCCATAAAAAAAGACTTGATCTCCCCTCCCTTAATAAATGCTGTTGCTTTGTTTAAAGTACTTGTCATTTCTGCAGGTTCCTTACCAAAGTTGCAATAACAGTTTTTTTCAAGCATATATTTTCTTCAGTGTGGCTATACAAGCAGTATTATCAACTGCTTTATTAACACTGTGGTGAGTATAAATGGCTACAAACTGTCAGCCATTTATTACCCATAATTCCTTAGACATTAGAGAAAATATTAAATGTCGAGTAGCTTGCAGATATTGGCCACTACTAAAAGGCAGAAAGATGTGATGGGGCAATCAAGGCCAATGGCAGGTGTCAGCCAGATAGGTCTGATGGAGCTATACCACTTATTCAGTTTGTTTTTGTTTTATGGAGAACATAGCTCTATCTAGACCAAAACAGCTGATAAGTATAGAAACAAAAACGAGGCTATGCATTATTGATTCTTCAAAGAACAGCAGAAATGTTTCCAACAGAAATATTTCAAAAAACTAAGTAAGGTACAATTAATCATTTTAACTTGCTGCAAGGAAAGGTAACAGAAATATACAAGAGTCAGTAAAATAATATACTGACTTGTAAAATAAAACAAAACAACCCACAGTTCACCATAAATAGGCCTGACAAAGAATTACAGATAATGTTCTAGGCATTCCATTGAAAATAAGGATTTTATCACTCTTCTTTGCATATAGAAATGTTTCCTGATTTTACATTCTTATTTTTCAGTATTATTTATGCCCAAGAAGTTACTTCCTTAACATTTAACCATGTATAGAGTAACTGTTAAATGCATAAATGTTAACATTCTATTTAAAGGGGAGGATATTATATGCTTTTCAAAGTAAAAGTCGTTATTATATATTTACTGTATTTTTGAACTGCATACAAAGCAACTCCTTTGTACATGCTGCTGTGCATGATAGAAATATTGAAAGCCTACATCTTGAACATAATTACATTTTTCTTTTCTTTTTAGACTTCCAAGACACAGCATTCTCAAACACTTATGGAAACAGGAATGTACAATTATTGGTGCTACCATAATATACAAATTATTTCAGCAATAAATATTATTATTTTGTGAGAAATTGTTAAATGCTTAGATAAAGAACTCTCCCAAAATTCTATTGAGATTTATTATTCTGCACTGAAATGATTGAGAAATCAGCTGCTTCAATTTCAGGAAATGTTTTATACTACCACTTGATATCAGAAAACTGAACACATGGCTTCTCTATCCTTATTTTAAGGAATGATGAAGTTTTTACGGCAATGAATACTTCACAGATGTCAAACTACAGACTAAAACATATAGAAGAAAATACTGTTCCTCTTATTGTTACTTAACTACAGGTAGTCCTCAACTTATAACAGTTTGTTTAGTGACAATTCAAAGTTACTATGCTAAAAAAGTAACTTATGACCATTTTTCACACTTACGACTGTTGCAGCATCTCCATGGTCAAATGATAAAAATTCATACAGTTGGCAAATAACTCATATTTATGAGTTGCAGTCAAATAATCTCCTTTTGCAACCTTCTGTCAAGCAAAGTAAATTGAGAAGTCAGATTCACTTAACAACCATGTTACTAACTGCAATTATTCACTTAACAACTGTGGCAAGAAAAGTCATGAAATGGGGAAAACTCACTTAACAACTATCTTACTTAGCAACAGAAATTTTGGGCTCAATTGTAATCATAAGTTGAGGACTACCTCTACTTAATTTTAGCAAGGCTTACATCATGCCGCAGGCAGGAGAATCCTATTATGCCTATCTAAAACACTCCAACTTTGAAATGTTCCAGAAACTTGTAGGGACAAAATGGTCCCATTGTTGTATTAAAAATCATTGCAGGCTGCAAAGGAATACCTGACATGCCGATCAGCTGTGTGGTGGCTAAGAAGCAGCAGAAGCAGCACTGGAGATGATAATGGTGATGAGGCTTGGAGATGTTGAAAGTACTGGCAGTAGGTCTTTTTGAGAAAAGAACAGCAAATTTATCTACTTTTTGAAAAATGTTGGTGGGCAACACCAAGTCTGCTTGGTGAGCCAAATGTTGTGCAGGTCTGCCCTATTAATTCCATACTAGTAGAATAAAAACAATCTTTCCATCTTTCTCTATTTCTTACTTTGTTTTCTGTTACTGTTAAAATGTTTATTTTTTGTTTTCTGATCTGAAAACAGACTTAAGTATTATTTGTATAAATCCTTTTCCTGCCCCTTTCTCATTTGCAATAATGAACCAATTTGGGTTTAGATAAGAGGCAGCTGGTGAAATGGAATCATGCGTATTAACAAGCTTTTGATACGAATTTGAATTGTTCTCCCTGTCAAAAGACTGATGAAAAATGGAGTTGGGTTGGCATAATCTACACAAATCTATGAAAGCCTAAAGTTTTCTGCAGTATTTGCTGATTTGAAATTTCAGTTTGGCTATGTCCTGCTATGTATCATGGGGATACTTTTCTTTTTTTAAAAAAAGTGAAACTCCTCTGTTCATGTCAGATGAACTGTTTAAAGCAGGTGGTGTATAATCTAATGAAACACAAACTTTTTCTGAAGAAGTTGGAGGTTTATAAGATGTTATAGGCTACATGGTAACAAATAATTTATGTACAGCGAAGAAAAACAGTATTTCCATGTTTTACAGTGCTCACTTAGTATAACCATACACACCGTCTCCAAATCATTTCTCTTAGTTCTACTTCAGTGGTCCCCAACCTTTGTGGACCAGCTGTGGCAGCAATGGCAGGGAGGGGATAGTTTCAGTGGACCAGCTGCAGCAGCAATGGCAGTGATGGTGGGGAGGGGATAGTTTCTCGTGTCGCCTACCGCTTGAGGAAATGGAGCTTTGTGTGCTCACCTGCTGCTTGCATGGCAACAGACCGGTACCAGTCTGAAGACCGAGAGTTTTACTTAATGGCTCATCTTAGAAAAAGATAGAGTTCATATTTACAGATTAAGTGTGATTATATTCTTTACTTAAAGAATGGTATGGCCTAGTTCCAACAAACTGTTAATCACAAGTTGTGGCGACCCACCTATAGGAATCTTTGGTTCTAACATTATCAGTCCTTCACACATGAAGAAAAATAAATTAAATATCAAATTACAACAATTAAAACATAACCAAATGTGGATGTTATGGCGAATTGGCCAAACCTAACTGTTCATAAAACATAAAACTTAATGGGATGAGAACTCACTGACTGATGAAGAAAGAGAGCTTGTAATGATCATAGACAGTTCAATGGAAGTTTCAATACAGTGCTCATCTATTGTAAAAAAGGCCAACATGATAATAAGGATAACAAGGAACAATATTAAAAGTAGAGATGCTAATATTTATCAACATATACATCAATATTTTTATGAATACATAAATCAAAATACTGTATGATCAAGGGACTGGAACAGCTTCCTATGAAGAAAATTTGTGACATTTGAGATTTTTGTCTAGAAAGGCGGCAGATAAGAGAGACTGAGGTATACAAAATTATTTATGGTGGAATTAAGTCAACAATCTGAAGCTATTTTTCATTTCCCAAACTACTAGAACCAGAGGCCACACAATGAAACTGAATCCTCGAAGTATCAGGACAGATTAAACAAAATTTAAAACACAAAAAAGCTTGTTATGGAGAATCAATGGGGAGAAATAAAACATGACTTTACAACTAATGGAACATGTGTTCACTTTTCTATTTTATCTCATACCAGCAAAGTTTACCCAGTTTACCCAAAGTTTATCCAGAAGAATAAATCATCAGATGACATGAGAAAAGCCTGTTCCTCAGATACTTATGCTACGGCAGCTCTAGATAACTGTAAGAAAAAGTTCCACCGAAAACACTTTTTATGTAGTGCTTTTATGTGGTGTTGCTATATTACACAGGACAGCCATACATCTCAGTGGCTCTTACTATACTAAAATAACATCGTAAGGAGCTTTTACGACTATTAAAAGTAAACAATAGTTTCATGGCTGTTGACAAAGATAAGCTTTATAATAAACTTAAGCTAGTTTTCTACTTAATATTACTGTTTTTATGTAATTTATAAGTAGCTAAGAAATGTGAAAGTTGGCAACAAAAGGAATTTAGTAAATAGATGCTAGCTTACTATGCCATCCATCACACTAATGCAACAATTCTGGGTGGCTTCCAATATAATAAAAAATTAAAAAGTGCTAAAAGAATTAAAATTGGAATAAAAAATAAAAACCAAGTTGATGGGTAGCTAGGAGCTGAAAATCTTCTGTATTCCATTGGCCATCCCCAATATAGCATGCCCCTGTCTTTGGACTATGGAATACGAAGCGAGTCCTTTCTGCTGGAATGAATTGGGCAGATTAGTCTCATCATATTAAGGGGGGTCCTCAGATACTCTGAACCCATGTCATATATTGATGCTAACTCACCCCATGGTGCTGGAGGATCTGACCCAGTGGTTTCATGTTAAATATATTTCGAAGTTCTATTCTGTTATCAATTCTTTTGTTTAGTGTGGGTCAGCTTTGCTACTATCAACAATCTAGTAATAGAATCCTTGTATACTTTAAAGTTATATCTTTTTATTGCTTTGATTAAGCATCAGGTACTGATATCCCATAGTTACAACAAATAAGCATGCTTTTATTTTATCTAATGGTGACATTCATCTGTGATGTGAAAAGGAAGCTAAACAATGATAGAAATATTTGCTTCACTACCCCTGTTATTTTATGTTATGGTTCCATCCTGTTTAGATCAAATTGAGTTTGATAATCCATCTGCCACCCAAATACTTACTAGACTTATTATAGAATTATCATATATTTCTAAACAATATATGTAATTATGTTGATACACCAGCCAGAAAACCTACAGTAATATAATAATGATGATAATAATAATAATGATAATAATAACAACAACCCTAACAACTCATCTATCAATACTATTCACAGGATACTTCCAATACATAAAGGTAAAAATTACATAAAAAAGGATCAGAAATGAAAAATAAAAAATATATGTCAAAAAACTACCTACATATTATTTGTATGAAATAAAGAAATGAAAAGGCAGGGGGATACCTAGTATTTGCTAAGAACCAGGTCTAAATGAGAATCAATGATATATCCAATATATTTTCAGCTTCCTTTTTTATGTGAACATACTTGCATACTTCAGTTTTGTAATCCTTCAGAAATATTTCATGTGCAATTCTGGCTTGTATTTCATAAAACTATGTATGTTCTGCCATTTGGGAGAAGAACCTTAAATCAGCTTCATTATTTCTTTAGGTTGACCAATTAGTTCAACATACTTTCTGTAAATGGATACATTATTACTCTGGAGAAGCTATGTTGTATCAAAATAAACACAATAAAAAATCCTTGGTCTAAATATGTAATTTAGATTTTTCCTTCTTACAGCATAGTCTAAAAGGCCATTTCATGATGGCTATGTTTATTTCTTCAAAGGAATCAAACTAAGTAAAGTCTAATTCTATTTATTTACATGAATGAAGATATAAAACTCACCCAAGATCTAAATATAATACCCGAGGTCTTTTTACAGATGTTTACCTAGTTCTGTCATTACTTTATTTTCAGTTTCTTTATAAATCCCCTCTGTTACTTAAATGGAGTGATCTAATATACATCTATATGAAAGATCATGGCTTGAACACTCCAAAGTCTATACTGTTTAAATCATATATATTTAGGAACATTCTAAAGAAAACCACTGAAATCTTTTTCAATTTACAAATCCCATCCATCAAGTATTTTACTAATTAATGCCTAAATATAATTACCATAAAAATAATACAATGTATTTCATAGATTTCATGATATTTGACAACAATCCTTTCCCCCCTAATTTGAGATGGTTGTACATTTTTTAATACTTCATATGTAGATGACAAATTTAGATTTTTCATATTTTTCCTTTTTCTCTATCTTGTTTCTTTTTATAATTATGTTCTAATTTTTTATTTTTTTGTATAATTGTTTTGGTATTTTTAGTAAGGTTTTTTCTGTATCTTTGTCTTTTTAAAAAAACTTGTAATAATAATAAAAAAACCGAAGCATACTCTAAATTACTATAAAGATACTGCTTTCAAAGTTCACCTAATGAAGTACATAACATTCATTTTTTACGTTGCCTTAAATAATGTCTTTTTAAATAGTGCCTTTAAACTATATCTTTATATTAACTATTGATGTTATTCAGAAGTACCAAAGCCTGATATTTCCATAATGCTAGTCATATTAATTAGTAATTAAGAGTACAGGATTTTTTGTCCTTACAATACTTGCTAAATCTACCTCAAGTTATCTGTGGAATTAATATTATGCAATCTTATTTTTCCCCTGTGGATAGAAAAAAATGAATTGTGAAGGAAAATCAAAGAGCAAATTCACACCTGTCATTTAATTGGATTGAATATAAAGATTTTCTTTTGTATGTTGAAGGAATTGTCCATCTGAACTATTTTATGTCTTCCACTGGATTTCTCTGCAAGTAGTAAAATTAAACCAAATATTTTGCTTATTTTCTATAATTGCTTGTGAAACCTACTGCCCATTTTAGCAAGCAATTTTGCAAGATTTCTATATGAAATTAAATATTCGCCTTCCCCTCAGGTTTCAGCAGAGATACTGATAAACATTGTAATGTCATGAGGGCTTATTATATGGCATATTCTGATATTAAAGTTGGATTATTTCAACACAAGCATTCCAACATTAATTTTCTTACAATACTATCAAAGAAAAATGTCAGTTATCAAAATTTCATTCAACACTTTCAAACTTTAGGTGTAAAAAAAAAAGAATTCTTTAAAATCATCCATAAAAGAGGTTGGCCAAAAAGTTTGGGTAAGTTTTATTTCAGAATATACAAGAGTTTTATATTTGTATGCTCACAAATACACAGAACCCAGACATATTATAGGCCAAGGAAATGTTTACTGGGCAAAATAAAATACAATAATTTAGCAAAACAGACTGCATTAACTACTCACCTTTTCTTCATAACTAATACAACTCCAAGGAATATAATGACAAATAGCAAGATTCCTGCAATGATGCCAGCAATTTTAACAGTATGATCTGTTTGCTTCTCTTGTTCAGGATCTGGTTTCCTAGTGGCAGCACCTAAAATCAATATTTCAAAAGAGAAAAGAAAATAGGACAAATAAGACATTGAATGCTTTGCCTATTAGTTTGTGATCATAGAAAGAAAAGTTATCATGGCTGGCAGACGTAAAACTTTTATTTCTAGGGCCTGCTGTTGTTTATAGAAAATGTAACTACTCCTAATGCCAAAATAAATTTTAGTGCCAACAGCTTACTGCCCTGTTTTCACAAAGCAATTTGTTATATTTCATATTAGAGGTGTTGCCTTCCCAGTTTGCTTTGCTACTTTATTGTAATTATTGAAAGAATAACTACTGTAAGCTTTTATTCAAATTTAATTTGCTGAAATGTATTTTGCAATTTTTTTAAACAAATGAAGCACTAATTCCTTAACATATTAGCTTAAACACCTGAAAATGTGAGATAAGCTAATTTAGCATGCATTTTACCAGCAATTGTTTTGTTTTTACACAATAGACTTTTAGCCTTTGGAAATATAAATCTAGGTCACATCTGGTGGGCAAATGACTCCTTCTAAGCAATTTATTCATAAAATAGAAAACAGCTGATGATCATACCACTGGCACCTCACATTTCATATCTGTTTGAATGAGATAACCAGTGCCTTACAGCAGCCACAGTCTTAAGCTTTTGTAACCTCCTCATTAAAAAAACAAAACAAAACTGTTCTGTTTATTGCATAATGCATAATATTAGAAACTATGCCTTATGAACATTAATTTTCCTGAAAAATAACTTCAGCATTAATACTGTTAAGGATGCATTATTCAGTTCCACATGTTGACCTCCTTACAGGACTTCTGACATTTTAATCAAAATCTGGCAGCATCCATCATTTTAAGGCTTCCATGTCACCTTTACTAAGTAGACAAATCATCCTGGAAACAAGTCTGATTTATAAGCTTTCTCATTAAATTTCCTGGGAACTGACATGGATGCGAATGAGAAAAGAATAAAATGCAATTATATTTTAAATCTGGGGAACAACACACAACAGAATCAAGAATCAAGAATTAGAATTAAGTGGGCGATGGGAGGGTGGCAGCCATCACTTACTTAGACAATATGTTAATGTGTATCTATGAGATAGATTTTTAAAAATTACTCAACATCTAATGATGTCAGACTTTCAATGCCATTTGAAACTTTGAAAATAGAGCAAGATATAGGCATAAATAAGTAACCAACAAATGAATAAATAATTTTACACTAAAGCAAGCAAGAGTCAGGCTTGTAAAATCATTCTTGCTAGCTTATAGGAATGATTTCACAAATTAATTGAAACATTTGTTAAACACTGCGATTCATTTTATGCCTAATAAAGGATTGAGCTCATTTTCAATCTGCAGATACAATAAATAAAGCCTTTCTTCACTGGAAAATTCCCAGAACCAATTATATATCAATTTGACAAATGAAGACAACATTGAGGTTGCTAACCAGAACAACTACTTTTACTTTGATTGTCCCAGTATTAGTAGTTTCTTACATGGCACATCTCACAATTTTTATCAAGCTTTTTGTCATTCCCAAAAGAAGAAGAGGGAAGCCAGGAAAGTACTGAGAGAGCCAGACGTTTTACATGTGCCAAGTATGAAGAAATAATGCTCTCCAGATGATAATATTTTACTACTGGGCCACACAAATTTACATTGTCAATGTTTTTACAATGTCAGCAAGCTATAGTTATTTTTACTACAGTCTTTCTGTTTTTTATTTCAACACCCAACTGTGTTCATACTATGGCCTTTGCTGTAACCTTACACAAAGATCAGCAATGGAGGAATATGGTCCTATCCTAGAAAAGTACATCAGGAAAACAAGCACAATCACAAGTCAAATTATTTTAAATCAATTTAAGCTTGTCTTTACAGCCTTAATAGAAACAGAAAGGTTCAACAGTACAGAAGGCCAAATAGACAAGTATTTGCCACAGTCTTCTCCCATGGTCTCTAGATGCGATAAAATGTCAATACCAGTAGCACATTGGTTGGAGATGCTGAGTGCTTAAGGCAATACACATCAAAGGCACCAGGTGGAGGAACTATTGTCTGCAATTGTCACCAATAAAGCTAATTCTGATGTCTTAGGAAGCAATTGCAGTCTCATGCTTGCTAAGCCATATGAACTCTTACAAAATATGGGCATTATGTAATCATCTATTAGTACTATGAAACTATAGCTTCATTGCATGTAATTTAGTTGGAATGTACAGTTGAAGCCAGAGATATGAAAATGATTTAATATAAATATATTCCAGTATAAAACGCTAATACACCTTATTGAACTTGTTACTATCCCTATGAAATGTTATATTACATCACACCTGTGTATATAACTGCACCTATTTTTTCTGATATGTTGTTTTTTTCATGTCCATTCTTTCAGAGCACATTGGTTTCACTTTAATTTTTCCTTTAATCCCAACCAGAAGTGGGTCAATTTCTTTTCATTAATGTTAAATGCATTTATTTATCTGCCCTTTTAGTGATGTCTTACACAGATGTTCCTATCAATATCACAATGCCAGCACGTTAGAGTATTTTAAAAAATGAATATTGACTGAACAATAATTGGTTACAAAGGCTGACAGATCCTGGTATTAACTGGCCCAAGGTAGTTTTATTCTATTTTTCTTTTTCTTGCTACAACTTTTCACCTGCGTATTATGGAAATGGATAAATATCCATGTGTTCTTTCACACCTTCAGAACTCTATATTTTTATGAAAAATGTAATGAAATTATCATTCAAAGGGCAGGATCCAAGTAATACCTTAAGTGTCTACCCTTAACTCATACTGCTAGTCAGGTTAGGAAAATGAATGTTATACTCTTGTGTGATAGCTGCATTGTGATTAGGAGCATGAATTCATATAAAATAGGGCTGGATTAATTTGCCAAATAGTGGTGTGTAGTTTTTTTTAAATTATATAATTATATAAGTTTATCAGAATGAAACAGTGTCTTTAAAATCAAGAATTTCCTTTTTATAGCAATAAACTATCTTGTACACTTGCAGCTCCAGTGTTGTTGATGCAGAAATTGGGTCAAATGCTAAAGAGTTCAATCAAGACATCAGTTAAAGAAACTCATCTGTATTTTAAGCTGGGAATAAACAGAAGCCCTACATCTTAAAAGGTTGTATTCAGGACTGAAGACTGATAGGGAGCTTGGAATATGAAGGTGGAAAAATATTAAAGTGTTGAAGAGAATAAAAGGAAGATAAAAGCCATATAAATTATAGTTCTCCCCTAATTCTGTGTGCATTCATTCCTATCCCACTGATGCTATTCTGCATACAGTATTCAGGACTTCTAAAGACAGGGAAAGGGGGAGGCACTTATCTGTGTTAGCACACTAATTTCATGAAATGTGTCATGTATGTCATGACACATTTGATGCAAATTGAATTACCTGTGTCATTTTTATGATGACACATATGATGGCACTGTGGCTTTTATTGGCATGTAACCAGTAAAACAAAGATAGATAGAATAGCTCTTATGCCAACAACACTGGTAAACTCTTGAAAAAATTATTCCCTGGTAGGTCCAATATCATGTTATGATAGTCTTAAAAAATTGAAATTGGTGTATGGAAGCTGACAATTGTGATTTTTTTCTTTGTTTGGTCTGGATAACAAAAGAACAAGATAAACAGCTTAAGAAAAAAGCATTTATATATCTACTCAATGTAACTTTAATTCAGTCTCAATAAGTTTAGTAGAATAAATTACATTTATTTTATTATACTTTAACCAAAATACTTTTCTATTTAAGTTTAGCTATTTGATAAACCTTTATGGCCATCTGACTGTAAGTGTACAAACTTTAAAAAGTACAAAAACAAAAAAAGTAACATCAAAAGCCATTAAAAAAACTAAAAACCTCATAATATCTAAAGAGTGTGCTTAATTTCCATCTTAATATATTTGATATTCATAGGCTTCATATTGGCAGTCCCAGATCCACTGACCAGGTAGCAAAGCCTTCTAGAAAAGTCTGCAACATTGGGGCCAATCTGACCAATTTGGGTAAAGATCATCCAAGGGGTGAGCACTACAACAGAAAAGATTCTTCTCCTGGGTCCAATCAGATAACAACATGCAACATGAACTTCACACTGTCTACCCTGAAGCTGACATATGTGTAGCCATGTTTTATTGTAGCCTTTGTCTATTTTTTTCTTAGCTTTCTTTAGGTTTTCTGCAAAGGAATTTAACAGTGCTTCAGATTTGCCATATTCTAGCAACTGGAAGGGGGGGGGGGGTTGTAGAGATAAGGGGGGAAGTTATGGCTAGTTGGCATTCCTTCCAGTGGTAACTGAGAAGGTGCCTGCAGCTGACGGAAGGTGGAGATTGGACTCATTGGACTGATTGACTGAGAACTGATTGGAGAATGAGACTATGGGAGGCAGTTTCAAACTTTTGCTCTTTACTAAGTGCAATTCCAAAGTCTGGCCAGATGGACCAAGACCTTGCCAATTGGATATGTTCCTAATAAATAGACTTTGAAGAAAATTTTATTTTATTTTTTTATTCTTGGGATATATTACTTGGAATCTTGACACATACTGGACCTGATGGGATGGTTAGATGTGATTGGAAAGAACCAGTCCCCCAAATAACCCAATTCCATGCCATATAGGGCTTTATAATTCATTACCAGAATCTTGAATTGAACCTGGAAGTATACTGATGATCAGTACAGCTCATGGAGCAGAGATGTACAGGTAGACTTCGACTAACAACAACAATTGAGCCAAAAATGTATGTTGCTGAGCAAGACAGTTGTTAAGTGAATTTTGCTCCAATTTATGATCTCTTGTCACAGTTAAATGAATCACTGCAATTGCACATTGACTTAGTTTGTTAGAAGGTTGCAAAAGATCCTAGGATATTGAAACTGTCATAAATATGAGTTGGTTGCCAAGTATTTGAATTTTGATCAGATAACATGATTGTAAGTGGGAAAAATGGCCAGAAGCCATATTTTTCAGTGCCATTGTAACTTCGAATGGTCACTAAATGAGCAGTTGTAATCAAAGACCACCTATGATGTCTGCTGATCTAAGTGTGCTTCGGTGGTGGGATTCAAAAACTTTTACCTCCTGTTCAGTGGGTGTGGCTTTTGCACGCATGCACACACTTTGCGTGCATGTGTGCGTCAAACCTGCACTTTGCACAGGCGCAGAGGCATTTGCGCAGATGCAGAGGCATTCCAACTCACCCCCTGTAAGCCTGCACTCTCTTGGTCGCTTCAGCAGCTGCTATGCGGCACTCTTCTGTGCCGCACAAAGCAGCTGCACTTCAAAAGCAGAAGATAAATGTGAGTATGGGAGCCCGGGCAGAGGGTAGGCCCAACAGCAGAAAGGCGGAGAGAACCGCTGCTCATCGCCACTACCAGCTTGGCAGAACTGGGCTGAACTGGTAGCATCCCACCACTGGCATGCTTGTAACTCTCTGTGCTGCCATATTTTGTTGCAGCTGATGCTTCCAGATTTTTTAAGGGCAGCAACATGTTACAAAAATCCATGTGGCAGGTGACTGAGCATGACATTTCCTCTTCCAAGGATGTTCACAACTGGTGCACAACTTGAAGCTGTGCAATGGCCCTTGAAACAGAGATGAATACTGCCCTATAGTTGGCAAAGATTAGCATAGTAAAATATGCAGGGATTCCTTTATCTTTACCATCGGACAATTTCTGTTTGAATATCCTCCAATTCTTCTTTAATTTTCCTAGGAATCACCTCACTTTCTGGATAGAAGGCAGTCAAAACTTGTGCTGTTTAAAAGTAAAAATCAAAGCTTCCAATTTGTCCCAATGAAACGGAATCCTTTTCTGTTTTAATTGCTCAGTCAAAAAAGAATACCTTTTTTCTCTTATGCAAGATTCTATCTTTTAAGACTTCCTTTAAGAACAATTACATCTGTATCTCTGGTCTTGTATTAAAATGCTGCTGTAAAACCTCATGTGTCTTACTGACAAAAATGCACAAAACTCCTCTTTCAACATTTCTTATTCTCACAAATCTTGTATTTATTCCATATACTTATTTTTTACCTCTGTATCTTCCTTATCTATTAAAAAATGCTAAGACTTTAATAAACCTTCATTTAATATCTTCATCAGAATCCTCTGGGATTACTCTAAATCTCAAATAAAATTCCTTCTTTCCCAATTCCAATACAGCCATATTATTTAGCTCTCTTTCCAACCTTCTGTCTGTAACTTCTGTCTTAATCTCTGGAATTTCCAGGTAATGTATTATTTCTGCTTTGCTGTCATGGCAGGAAATCCACCGATTTGCCAGAAATGGATAAAAGAGAAAAAAATGTGGAGAAAAAAGAATGGAAGAGATGAAAATCTGTAAATATTGAGGGAAAACTTAGCTGATGAGTACATGTTCTCCAGGGCTAGTCAAGACATGTTTTCTGTTACTAGCATCAACAAAATATTTTCTAATTCAACTTCTAGCAAAATTGGAGATACCAGTATAGCATGCTTCAGCAACATTATAGGATCCTCTTAAACTTCTGAAGCAATATTTTAGTAAAAATGTAAAAAATACAGAAATGTGCAAAGCCTCATAAATGAATACATTTTTGGCTAATTCATTCAAAAGTTTGAATGCATTAGCAAAAAGCTGATGGTATGATCTACATTTTATTCCATACGTGTAAGATAAATATTCTGATATTCTGTTGAAAATTGTGTATAACCTAGTAACTTTGTATTGTAAATTCTTCCACATGCACAGATTCCTTAATTGTGTTGTACTCTTACCTTTGAGGTTTTTATCTATATTGTTACTTGTAACAATTGATAAAGAGGACAACATGAGTTCTCTAACCTGATATGTAAGAAGCAGAGAAAATAGTGGTATATTAGAAATAATCTCATGCACACTTATCTTTGTCAGAAGGACAATTATTTCAGTTCCTAAGATATTAAAAGATATGTCAGGTCTTCATCAGATGTTGTCTGCTAAGATCCCATTTTATTAAAAAATATATCTGGAAGTTGGTCAACTATCTAAATTACAAAGAAGTTACCAAGCCATCACCAGATGTAATTATTTATGTTCCCTATCTGTTAGGAGTAAGTAAAATGTTTTACTGAGTAAATCTCCAGACCATTTCAACTTTCTGTTAAGAAAAGTATAAAAGGATGACAAAAGTCTCTTATGTTTCAAACTCTAGCATAGATCTAAATACTGCCCTAAAGGGAGTTGTCTGCTGCCATTTCATTATGGAACCTTGCAAGCTGAAGGAATATATATTGGCATATCAATTTCCCTATATCTTACACTATCTTAATATTTATTCAATAAAATCATTTTGGATATTTGTGCCTACTGTCTCTGAACTCTAAAGAACCTATCAACTATCAGCTGGCTACCAGAATTCAATAAGGTATGAAAATCTTTCAACATATTTCTTTTGATGATGTCAAATATGACGTCCAGGTAACAGCACCAAAATTTAGGTTTTGAAATGCACTGTATTCTAATTTGCACAGGGCTGTTTCTGCAATGACTTCTTGCAACGTCCCTTTTATTTGCTCAGATATTTCTCTTTTGAACATGAAGAAAGTATGTTGACAGTACTGGAGTAGTTCCATGATTTGTCTCCTGATCTGCTAGGTAGGGAGGGTGATATAAATAGGGACACTATGTCAAAAGAGCCATGATCTTGTCAATAGCTACATTTAAACCTTGTAGTTGTGTCAAAAATTGTATGGATAATATGACAATGTCATTCAAGGGTGGAGTCAAGAAGCTTAAGCATTGTGCCAGTCATTTAGTCAGGTTGTAAACAGGAGAATCCCGTAGTGCAATAGATCTGAGTGAAACTCCTATTTTGTGTATCTTGGAGAGTACATAAAATCTCTGTGGGGCAGCTGTTTTGTTTAAATTTAAGTTGGCTGGGATAAGCCTTCAATTGTGTGACATCTCTGATGTCTTTGCTGGTGTACATGCTAAGGAATCACTGAGCATGGTGAATGCTTTCTTTTAATAATCTTTGCAGTTCATCACCACTATTGAGCACCCTTTATCTGCTGGTAAAATAATAATGCCCTGATCTTGTTTCATGGCTTTTATGGTGCATCTCTCCATTGGCCTGAGTGTACTGTATTGATTTATATGTAACCAGCATTGCTGATACTTTTTGTCTGATAGCATGTTTTTCCATCTCTTCTATCTCTACTATGTTGAATATAGATTCTGCTATGAATTCTCTTGGTGTGGTGTCTGAGTCTTGCATGTTAAACTCCTCATTGTGTTCAAGTATTGTAATCTGTATTTTCTTCTGTATTATGATGTGCTGCATTTCACTACATTTTTTCTCTCTTCTCATGTTTGCATTTATGAGTGCACTAGAAAGTTTCCATATGCTCTGCTCTAGTTCACATGACCAGGAGGGAAGCAACTTCACCATTATTCTGATTAGTCACCATTATTTTGAGCCCAATGACTTTTTTCTCAATGTTTGCAGATACATTTTTATGGATTCTTTTCTTGCCACCTTGAGGCTGGATCCAGCACATTTTTTAAACACAGTTTTCAATGAGTCCTCTGGCCAAACCAATTTTTGCCACATTATGACCAGTTTTCAGAATTATCCCAATAATGTATCAATCCTTTTTTACGTAAATTATTTCCAAAATTCTACTGGATCGGAAGTAATGAAGAAAGCGCTTTTCTATTTCCCTTTTACTTTTGTTATAGTCTTACAAAATATCTATTGCTAAAAATATATGGTTATAATAAAGATCTCTCTTTAATGAAAGACATCTTTGGAACTCTTGACATTCAGGTTAACTGTAATTAGGATGAATAAAAACACCATATCCCCTTATTGCGTATTTCACAATGAAATAGTGATAAAATAATCCTGTAATTGTCAAGATTTATCACACTGACTTTTCAGTTCTTCATTTTATTTTGTAAAGAACTGAAAAAAGGGTTATTTTACTATTAATGGTTTTGTTGCCAGCAGAAGATATGCTATTCCTAATATCCTTCTGAATTATTCACTAACTGCAGCTATTTAGTTTATATTTATTTGTGCTCTATATAAATAAATATACTTATTTTGGGAAAGTAATTTGACCCAGTGGTTCTTTTTTTCTTCCCCTGTGGGGGAGGATAAAAAGCAATTCTTGGACAAGGGAGAAAGGAAACAGCTAAACCTATAGCAACTCTATATCCACTTAGCATTTTCTTGTAACTATATTGTTTTACAGATGAAACAGCCACCACAGAAATGACAAATACAACACATAAAAGAACAAAAAAGGGCAATAAATCACTAGTGACACTATGGCCTATTAAAATGCATTCAGCTGGTGTTGCAGAAAAAAACACATTTTCTGTTCACTTTACATTCTGATCTACAGAATGCAGACACTCTTGTGTGTGGGGGTGGAGGGAACCAATGCAACTAATGTTGGAGTTCTAATGTAGCAGATATACAGGTAATAAGATTGGTGATAGAGCCAGGTTTGACAATTGATGGGGCCTGTCTGTGGAAGTTTATCCAAACTTAGATACTGTACATGGGAGTTGCTCCATAATTTTCCATGTATGTCTATTTATTTGCTATGAATACCTGTAGTAAATGCATAGTTAGGCCACGGGTGTCATCACGTGAGGTTTGTTCTTCCCTTCGCACAGCTGTGGTGGACATGGCCTGCACATGATGCACCTGGCCCATGGACTGCCAGGATGACACCCCTGCTATAGGCAATTCCTGGATTAAAAAGGTCCAACTTAAATACAACCCAGGCTACCTATTACTAAAAGTAGCAGCTTGAGCTGATGAATTGCTGAATGCAATGTTTTCAGGAACCGTTGAAGTGGCAGTTTTTAATATACAGCCTGTTTCCAACAGTTCATGAAAAACACTGCATTCACATTCAACAGTTTTATCAGCTCAAGAAAAAACACCATCTACTATTGTTACAAAATCCATTTGTAAGTACAAGTTCCAACTTACATACAAATTCAGCTTAATGATAATGTTAGGAACAGAACTCATTCTTAATCCAGGACTGTGTCACAGAGTCCTTCTGTATATCTCCATTTCAATGGGTTCTAATATACAGAGAGGGTCCACTCCAGCCTCCTTGGCCTTTAGGCAACCCACACACAAGCAAACCTAGATAGCAGTCCCAGTTTGCTTTCACACCCTCCCCATGTCCATTGCTGTTCCTCACTATCAGTAATAAACTATAGTTTTTCTTAATTACAGGTTGCTTACAGTTTCCGATACAGGATAGCAAAACCCACAACCCTTCTCACTCCCAGAATTCTTCACTGGTAACTGCTCCAAAACCAACAACAGACCACATCCAGCTGCTTCGCTATAGGGCTGTTATAGCTGCAGGGCACCATCAGACAAGGTGCTAACTAATCTCAGCCTTCTCACAGACTGCCTGTATCAGCACCAGCCATGGAAAGCCACCCAAGGCTTTCCTAGGATGTTTTATTGGGCTCCAAGTATCTAACATATCTCTAAAGGCATCCAGATTTTTACCATAAGGAACATGACACCTTGATTTAGTTTCAGGTTTAATAACCTAAAGTATTTAAATCTTTGGTTCCATATTTTTAAAAAAATATTATTGTATGTAGATAAATGGCAAAAAAGAAAAGATATAACTGATAAACAGAGTCAGACAATTATACATTAAACTATCACAATAAATAAAGGCAGAGGGAAAGATCAATCTTTATCAATATGTACAGCAATTATTATTTTTTTGAAGCAACAGGTAATGATTTTTGTTTTTCTGAGAAATTTTATAAATATTACATAGTTTTATCCTTCAATTGGTTTGCTCAGGCAATTGAAAATGTTAAAAAAAAATACCTTTATTAGGTATCCAATAAAATTATGTCACCTTATGAATGAGTGATTTCAGATCTTGTAAGAAAACTGAAAAATTGTTGCAGCATTAGTCTATTACGTTAGTTCTTCCAATTTCAGCTAACAGCCTGCTGTTTAAATGAAAAACTGGAAAGATGCCCCAGCAGTAAACCATGTTGCATAAAAATTAGACTGAGCATGAATCAGAACATATGTTTTTTTCTCCCCAAACCCAGAACAAACCCATTGTATTCTGGATGGGCAATGATTTGATCGACCAAAAAAGAATGAAAGAAAAAAAATGTTCCAAGTTTCAATCAAAACAAAGTCCCAGGGCAAGACTGCTGTACACATATCACATCCTCCTTCCCCATAGCAGTATCACTACTCATGTCCAACCACAGCAATCTGTCCAACCCTGATATTTCTATCCCTTTCCTTTCCTATTATGTACCTTCATCTACCATACCTGGATTTTATGTGTTCTTATTCCCCAAAAGAATTGTCTCTGAAACAACTACATTTTGATCTACGTCTGGATCAAAATAGCCTCATTTCACTCTGTATCTGGCTCAACATCCATGTTTCACTTTAAATGAAACTGCTGAAAATAGTTGTTCCATAGAAAGAATGATTCATGTATGACCCTGTTTTACATATCCCAAATTTGTACCATGTTTTACTGCACGTGGTTAGTTAATGCTATCTGCCACTCTTTGAAGCAGAAAATTCACCCTAATATACAAGAGAATAAGAGTTTTGGAGCAAGAAAATAACTGTACAGATGCACTTGTATTCTGAAAAATCAGTTTCAGTGGAGTAAAGTGATTTTCTTCTTGGCATCAGACATCGGACTCATGAAAGGTGGACATTTGTTTTAAATTAGCTAAAAAATTTGAAGATGTAACCAACTTGAACACTTAACTTAATTGGCAACAGTGCAATAATATACATTATTCACTTGCTGTAAAATGGGCAATCTAAGGGATATGAATCTAGGACTGATTTCTTTTTCTATTTGGGAATATGAGATAGTTGGTATTGAAAACAAGAGTGGTAAAAGCCCATGAGGCTTTCTCTCTAATGGTATCTTTTACTTTATTTTGACACCCTCAACCCTTTTTTCTCAAGCAGCAGAGAAGGGACTCGGGATGCTAGTCTTTTAACCTGAAATATATGTGGTAGTTGTTTTTTTTTTTTTTTTGAGAAAAATCTAAATTTAAATCAGTGCTTCTCAAATGTTTCCTTCATTAATCAAAACTGCTTATCTTAAAGTCCTTTTTACACTTACCCAAAAACCTTTATTTAAATATCTCTATTGTCATTGAGTAATGGGTTTGTGTATTGTTACCCAAAGAAAATCTACTTTTACCCAATTTTGGATAAACTCTGCTTAAAGTCTTCATAAACTCTGCTTTAAATTTGGAACTTATTATATAAATTACATTATTATATAAATTGAAAACTAAATGATTAATGCCAAAACAAATGCAGTCCTCTTGTCTTATTCTTGTTGAGGAAGGTTAAATCATAGACCAAGGATCTTTCAGCAAAATCAGAATTATTTGCCAGATATTAAAGGTATTTGCAAAAGTTTAAAATAATGTTATTCTTATTTTTTGTTTGTAAAAATAATGAATTTTTAAAATGAAAAATGGATTGATGAGTTTAATATTATTTATACATGATTCAATAAACTTTCTATAAATACATCATTTTAATTTTTAAAAGCAGAAATCAGTCTTAAAAGCAAAAAGTTTAAGAAAAACTGATGTTTTTTTGCCAAATAGTTCAATTGATAATTTGTAGATTCTTTATTAAATAGTGAATTAATAAATATATTGCTACCATTATTATGTAAATATATAATAAATGCTTTCAAACAGGATAGAAATATATGTTTAAACATGATGGGAAATGCTTACATTAGCATACATTATAGTTTTAATATTTATTAAGGAATATTTCCAGCTAGTAAGCATTTCAACATACTTAATATTTACTATTCTGTTTTGGATTGTTTCAGGTTAGGGTTAGGGTTTCAAAGAAGGATATCATTTTGCAAAGCAAAAAGTAATAGTGATGAAATCAGGGATGGGATTCAAAGTTTTGAACAACCGGTTCTGTGGGCATGGCTTAGTTGGTGGGCATGGCTTGGTGGTCATGTGACTGGGTAGATGTGGCTTGGTGGTCATGTTACTGGCTGGGTATGGCCAACTCAACATCACTTATATCAAGGCACGCATCTCCTCGCCTGGCCCCTCCTGACTGTGCAACTGCTGCAACAGTCATAAGTGTAAAAAATGGTCATAAGTCACTTTTTTCAGTGTCATTGTAACTTTGAATGCTCACTCCACACAAGCAAAGTACCAGCAAAGGAGGGAAAAAAACTCCAGAGAAGTTCCTGAGATAGGAAGTCTAGTTCTGCCAAGAATGTAATAAAGGTAAATGGAGAGGCAGTTTCTGTAAGCAATACCAGAATGTTTCCTTACTGCCTTCCTTACAAGATTAGGCCTGTAATTTCTTCTAACACTGTAATTTCTTCTAACACTGTAATTTCTTCT